>JAVGWX010000011.1:11243817-11741317 GCA_036924085.1 Ariolimax columbianus | reverse complement strand
TCCTGGATAACAGCCTGCAGCAGGGCAGACTGGCTAAGGAGAAGGGATCGAAGAGGGAATGCTAACCCGGTACTCACAACATGCTTGCTGAAGTCGGATGTGTTGGAACGAAAGGTGCAACTATCGGAGTCAAGATGTAAACTACGACACAACGCATTCCGTTCTCTGGACTACATTCTGCTACTTAAGCCCTTTCAGGGTTTGTTGTGGGAGATTGAGAATGAATGAACGAAGCCAAGCCAAGCCATATCCTAATTTTGTCATATAAGCTTGCGCTCAAGTACATTCCCGGATCCCGAATAGAAACAAAATTCCGCCACGCACACATTTTCTGCGTCCCTTCTTCAAGGTGGGGAGTATTTTTCCTCTTAAGTTTCCCAGTTCATGCTTCTTTTCTTATATTACTCTGTCCTGCAAGTATTTTTCAACCTACTTCCTCCAACCTCTCAGTTATACTTTCTTACACTCTCATGCTTCTAGCGTTATTCCTCCCCCTAAACATGTCCTTCTTCGCTCCATCAATGGCTCCTAACTCCTTGCTATCCAAACTCGTGAGTAGGCCCTAAATCTGACAACTTCCTCTAAACATGTGCTTTCTCACTACTTCAACATCGTATAATTCCTTTCTTCCTACTATCCCGGCTCGTACTTCAATCCTCACATCTTACCCTACCTCCGCACATTTTCCAACTACGCCTTTCCTATAACATCTTGTTTACCTCACCTTGCTCCCCTTTACCAATGCCGTTTCTTCCCAGGGATTTCGTCTAGCGCATTCTCAGTAAGGAATTCATCTACCTAGAAGGAGGTCGCATATATTTGGCGCAAACACTCAATATGACGTCACGACGCAACTGGATATATCTGGAATCGAGTGAAAAACAAAACAAAACAAGACAAAAACAGCAATACATTTTGTTACTAAACAGAATGTGTCTATACGAAAACTGGCTATTGTCGTCTATCCTTTAAACGCAAATATTGTGTTACTTACAAACACCATTTAATTTTGTGTTGGTGTTTTTTAATGCGCTAAATGTTTTTCTTCCTCGTCTCGTTTTCCTTGTTGTTCTTCGTCTTCGTCATCATCTTCTCTTACAACAACAACAACCATTACTACTACTACTACTACTACTACTACTACACACTACTACTACTGCTACACTACTACTACTACTACTACTACTACACTACTACTACTACTAATACTACTACTACACTACAACTACTACTACCACTACTACTAGTACCACTGCAACTACTACCGGTACCACTACCACAATCACAGCTGCTATTATTTATGTCATTACCAGTTTTTCTTCTTCTTTTCTTCTGGCCCTTCTTAACTTCTTCTTCTTTGTCTTATTCAATAGCACATAAGAAAACCAGTCACACAATCTATAATTCGCTATATCACACAATGTTAAGGTTTGTGTTTAAATAACTTTCCTTCGAACACAGTAGGATTCATGTGTTCGGCAGGGTGTGCAGTACCAAGTATTGCAACAAAGTACATCTTATCGTTTCACTATTAATGATGCTAGTACGTGTAAAAAAAAAGATCATTACTGCGTTTTACTCCCACTTCTTTTAATAAAAAGTCAAGGGTTTATTTTCAGTCTTTCCCTCCATTACGATAATCAGTAAAGTTGTTCGGAGTAATCTCCCTTTGTATATCCAAGATGAAGGTGACACCCACTGAAGCGATTCCATGGAAACCTGAATGTGTCATTTCAGTGCTGTGACACTATCCCCTGGGAAAACCTGGCGTAAGATCGTTCAACCTGGAAAGATGCAGTCGAAAAGGGAATTGCAATTGCAGTCAGAGAGAACATTCGTTAGTGGACAGATAGGAGACAGACGCGCAATATGAAAATCTAGTAGAGATATCAATTATTAGTTGCAGACGATGTTTAAAATTAAACATTCCGCACTGCAATTGGATTGCCAGTCACATGCACACACAGTTTCTCAAGGATGTAACGTCACACATGTTGATGTTGTCGGCCTAATTAAAGCGATGGACAATTATTGTACATATTTATATTGTTATTTGGACACGAGCGTAATTCGAACAGGGTGCGTTGGAATTGTGAAACGGACGCTTCACCCAACTACTGCTAATAATAATACAAATGATAACAACAACAATAATAATGATAATAATAAAGCAATAACATTAACATTCAAAACAAACAGATAACTAAATACATGTCCTTTGCTTCTTACATGGCGGTTATATTTATTATTTGTTTTGTGCAAACGAGCATGAACGTTTGAAAAGCTTTATTTTAAAATACATCAATAATTAAAACACTCGTGCCTGGTTTCCACGCCTGGATCAATACTTCCCAGCGACATATATAAAAATATATCATTTTCTCCATTAACTGTCAACATTTATTTTTCCTTCAGGGTTCTCTGAACAGCGTGCTGTGGCCGTAAACAGGAAACCCAGCTGCTGTGTTTAGCAGTTTTGATTAGTCTTTGTTCTGTTAGCGATTCACACTACTGAAGGGGTGGGGTGGGGTAGAACCTGGGGAAGCAAGGGGGGGGGGGGGTGAGGAGGTTAACTATGTCGCTTGCATTCTACTCTAGCTCCTATAAACATGGGGTAATAACCAAAGGTGGGTGCCCAATATCTGAAACATTTTAACTGTCGACTATAATTTCGTTCATTAATTCTCGTGTTCTTCTTGTTGTAATCCAATAGCTGCCGATTACAACTGAAAATAAACGCCTGACTTCTTATTAGAAGAAGTGGGAGGAAAACGTAGTAATGATCTTTTCTTTACATCTTAATAGCGTCATTAATATTGAAACGACAAGGTGTAATTTGTTGCCATACTTGGTACCACACACTCTGTCGAGTACATGAATCCTTCTGTGTTTGAAGGAAAGTTGTTTAAACACAAACCCTAACATATTGTGTGATACAGAGAATTATAGATGAGCTTGTTCGTGGCAGCCCAATGTCATTCTTATATATTCTTATATATATATATTTTCTTCAGTTGTTTCTCTGCTCCGTACGGTGTGTTGGCAATTGTTGGCAGTGCTTGTAAGAATCTTTTCCTCATGTACGCAAGCGTCTTGCACTCAATGAGTTGGTGTCTTGTGTCATCAGGGTGAGAGCAATGTCTGCACATGGGTAGGTGCTGGGGATTGATGCCATTCAAGTGGCTATTGATTCTGGTGTGTCATGTTCGGTGACAGATAAATGAGACTTTGATCTCTCTAAAAAATTCCATAACATGAACAGATAAAACATGTTCAACAGACCTGACAATAGATAGAAGGAAATTTCATCAAGACTTTGCCTTCCATTTCCTCAATGTACGTCGCTCCATTTCCTAAGTGGACGCCAGTGTACTTCCTCAGTCTACCCTAGTCTATTTCCCAAATGTTCGTCAACCCATTTCCCGATTGATATTTTCACGTTCTACGTGTTTTAGCAATTATCACTGAACGTATTTTTCTTGTTCTTCTTTGTAATTTTTCAAAGCTCAGAATGAATATTCTAAGTGGTGGGTCAGTCTAATGTTATTATTATCTACAACCGGAAATCTTGTTTCACTTCTTCGTTGTCAGGCGTCAAAATGGACGGGCACAATGTTAGATGAGGGTTTAGGTATCTCTATAGAGATTGTCTTTCTTCTACTTCTTTTCTTCTTTCTTTTCTTTTTCTTCATTTTTTTCTTCTTCTTCTCTTTTTCATCTCTTCTTTTCTCTTTTCATTTCTTCTCGTCTCTTTTTTTCTTTCTATTCTCCCATCTCTTCTCTTTCCAGAGCTGCTGCTACTACTACAGGTACTACACTTTCTACTACTTCTACTACTTCTACTACTTCTTCTACTACTACTATTACTTCTGCTACTACTACTATTACTTCTACTACTACTACTACTACTATTACTACTACTACTACTATTAATACTTCTACTACTATTAATACTACTACTATTCTGCTACTACTGCTACTACTACTACTACTACTACTACTACTGTTACTACTACTACTATTACTACTTCTACTACTATTGCT
Source organism: Ariolimax columbianus (assembly GCA_036924085.1). Classification (NCBI taxonomy): domain Eukaryota; kingdom Metazoa; phylum Mollusca; class Gastropoda; order Stylommatophora; family Arionidae; genus Ariolimax; species Ariolimax columbianus. Next base: position 11,737,273 of record JAVGWX010000011.1, on the reverse strand, counting down.
ACTACTACTATTCTGCTACTACTGCTACTACTACTACTACTACTACTACTACTACTACTGCTGTTTCTAATGCTGTGTCTTCGTCGTCTTTCATACTTTTCTGTCTTCATCTTTTCTTTTTTCTATAATTGCTTCTGTCTATCCTTCTACTTATTCTTCTACGACCTTTACCTTTTGCCCTTTTACTTCTTCTTCTTCTCTACTCTTCTTCTATGTCTTTTTTGTGTGTCTTTTACATTCTTTTTCTCCTCTTTCGTCGTGTTCTACTTATCTCCACAAAATGTGGGAACACAAGTCATTAACTCTATAATTCATGCATACCCTAGAATAGAACCACTGTAACATTCCTAGCGTGTTCTAAATGTCATCTAATGATGGCTATGGACAAGATTGGCAACCTCATCATGTAAAGCTATTGCTATTGAGCCTGTCACTACTTGGATGCAAGCTTCCTATAAAGTGACCAGCTATAGTGGCTGGTCCTATGCTCCACTTGTCGCAAAAGGGAAAGTAGATCATTATATGGAGGTATTGTATATGTGTCTCCACCTAAAAACGGAAGAAAACTGTCAGAACTAGGTAAAGTAAGGCATAAAGGAACGAACCTGGTTAGTGTACATGGCCAACATGTGACTTTGTACAGTGACGTCTCTAACATGTCATCCGATACAACGAGTAACTGATATTCAATCAATCAATCAATCAAACAAACGACCAAAGAATCAATTGGGACAAAGGAGCAGCGGTATACTAGCCGATAGCAGCCAGCGACTCATAGCTGACTGCTTGCAATCAGAGTTAGCGACTCATAGCTTACTGTTTACATAAGAGGTAGCGACTCATAGCTGACTGCTTGCAATCAGAGTTAGCGACTCATGGCTGACTGTTTACATAAGAGGTAGCGACTCATAGCTTACTGCTTGCATCAGAGTTAGCGACTCATAGCTGACTGCTTGCATCAGAGGTATCGACGCATAGCTGACTGCTTGCAATCAGAGTTAGCGACTCATAGCTGACTGCTTGCATCAGAGTTAGCGATTCATGGCTGACTGTTTACATAAGAGGTATCGACTCATAGCTGACTGCTTGCAATCAGAGTTAGCGACTCATAGCTGACTGTTTACATAAGAGGTAGCGACTCATAGCTGACTGCTTGCATCAGAGGTATCGACTCATAGCTTACTGCTTGCATCAGAGTTAGCGACTCATAGCTGACTGTTTACATAAGAGTTAGTGACTCATAGCTGACTGCTTGCAATCAGAGTTAGCGACTCATAGCTGACTGTTTACATAAGAGTTAGCGACTCATAGCTGACTACTTTCAATCAGAGTTAGCGACTCATAGCTGACTGTTTACATAAGAGTTAGCGACTCATATCTGACTGTTTACATAAGAGTTAGCGACTCATAGCTGACTGTTTACATAAGAGTTAGCGACTCATAGCTTACTGCTTGCATCAGAGGTATCGACTCATTGCTTACTGCTTGCATCAGAGTTAGCGAGCTTGCATCATTGGTTCGTAGCTAACTAAAACCGTATTCTTCCTTTACGTGGCGGCCCTTGAAACAGGCTGCACTTGTGTAGTCTGGCCAAGGGATAGGAATCGCTGAGAGAAGACAAATTCGGTACTAATAAAAGCTAGCTGAAATTGGATGTGTTGACCGACAGACGCATATATTGCAGTCTCGCTGTAAACTACGATACGCACGCCGTCTTAACATCCATTTCAGGACGAATGTCAAAGAAGAAAAAGAAAAAGAAAAAGAACCAATTAATTGAAACCTTTTAACTCCCTTCGGGGCTCAGGTTTTCAATAAATACATTTAAAATCCCCCGGTCATAGCTCATTAGCTCGGGCACTGTCCGCGTCTTCCGGTTTGTCTCAAACTCTCTTCTGTATGTGTGTTTTGGTCTGCTCTCTACTTGCCTTACCCAGTGGATTCCAGAACAGAGACTGTCTTGTTACGCTTTCAGCAGGCTTACTTAATGTGCATCGTCTACAACATCAGCCTTTTTTTTTTCTCACACTATATTCCACTGATGTATGTCTGCTTCTATCCATCTGCTGTTGAACAACTAGTATGTCATTTTACTTTTCCCTCATAGTTCCCATTCTTTTTCTTCTTCTTCATCGTACGCAGTCAGACGTCAACCTTAATTTTTCCGAAAAAAGCAGCGGTCATCCTGAGGCTGTCGACACTGCCATAGAGCTTGTTTAGTGTTGCCACTGGTGATGGCCACATGTGCTTTCTCTGGTCCTCGTATGTCGGGCAGTTTTGCAGCAGATATTCAGCGGTCATTTTCCCAGTACCGCACATGCATTCGTCAGTGCCACTTATCTTCAATTTATTGAATAGGTGGTACCTGAGTCTATTGTGGCCAGTGCGAAGTCTGAAGACCACGACCTGCTCTCTTCTGTTCAACTGGTACTAGGCAACGTTTTTTGTGTAGCCAGTATGTTCTGTTTCCCATTTGGTCATGTATCTAGCTCTAATAAGCCTTTTTGACTCTTCGTATGTCACACTAGGATCTGGTTGTGGTAGTCTTGCACCTTCTTTTGCCAGTCTGTCTGCCTCCTCGTTGCCTTGAATGTTACAGTGGGACGGAACCCATTGTACCACTACTCGTTTTGGTGCGGACTGCTGGCATAGTTGACAGAGTACTGCTCTTAAATCATAGTTCCCATTCGAACACACGGCTTCCACGGCTGCTTTTAACTAATTTATGCCTTTTTAGCTGCCATCTTAATCTCCAACAACCATTTACTTTGGCATTCTCTTCCACTTGCCTTCGAATGTAAGGTTCTACATCCCCATTTTCTAATTCCTTGTGGATTCCAATCCCTAGCATGTATGGTTACATAGTTCGATTGGTTCTCGAGAGCGCATCATATCCAATTCTACTGCCTCATTGTCAATCTGTAAAACCAAGGGTTTGTTTCTGTGGATAAATAGTCGTATAGCTCATCTGCATCCACCCATTCCCACACCCACATATAAGCTTGTTCTAGCAAAACATATCTTTTCTATAACACGTTTTTAGCAATTGATTTACCGTTTCAACCCTTGTTCGTCTGCCTGACCTTTTCACGATTTCTAAAATTGCATTGAGGGTGGTTTTTTTCACGGTACATGCACCGTTAGTGTCAATAATGGTAAAGAAATTGCTTGCGTCCGATTAAAAAAAAAAAAATAAGGATTGTAATAGCAAGAGTATTGATTTTGTTTGTAGTAAAATGTCAACAGAACCATACGCCTCGCACTTTGTTATTGCATGACATTTATGATGGGGAAAAATTAGTCCGCGACGAGTCGACATAAAAGCCGCCTACGAAAGTGCTTGAGGAAGAGGTGGCAGGGAATTAATAACTGCTTCTGTTTGTTTTGTTAAAAGATAAATAGAATGATTATTCATTACAAGAAACTAACGTTATGCTATGTTATATAGACCCAACGTTTCTGCGGTCCCGACAGATCTATAGATGCTGGTTAAAGCCTTTTTTTTTAAATGATGAAGTGTATGAAAGCTGATGGTTATTGTAGCTCTATGGCTGTACCCGTTCATACTGCCCTCGCTGGGGCCACTTCACTCTAACCAACGTCTCATTTCACATTCCTCAATCCGCAAATTGCTGGTTTATCAAATACAGTTGTATCAGTCTATCAAGCGGTATTGATTCATTGATATGTCCCCCAATATCCAGAAATATGAGATTGCGAGATCGCCTGAGTAAAGTCTTTGCCAAACATAATAGCACCAGGCAAAAGACTGAAATGGCTTTAAACACCATTTGACTACCTGGCATCAGCCACTTTGTTATGCCCGATTGACTACTAGGATTACATAATACAGACAGGAAGATGTTATGTGCTTTACTCCCGGTGTCCACACGTATATCACTGTACGATGAGAGTCGAACAATATTTTTAGCTCTTGACAAAAAAAAATACAGTAACATTTATTCAGGTGAAACTTTCCATGTAACATTTATTCAGGTGAAACTTTCCATGTAACATTTATTCAGGTGAAACTTTTCACGTAAAACATAACATTTATTCAGGTAAAACTTTTCATGTAACATTTATTCAGGTGAAACTTTTCACGTAAAACATAACATTTATTCAGGTGAATCTTTTCACTTAAAACATAACATTTATTCAGGTGAATCTGTTCACTTAAAACATAACATTTATTTAGGTGAAACTTAAACACAAAAACTGCCATAGAGCTTGACTGGCAAGTTGAGAAGGTCATCAAGTTCTTTTTTTTTAATGGATTTGAAATTTAAGGATCACTTCCGACAGTTACCTTCTAGGGACTACTCGATATTAGGGGAACATGCCTGGTGTACGCAGGCCATATCTAGTCTACGCGGGCCATATCTAGTACCAATTATCGAGCTTTTTTGTGGCGTTAATGTCGAGTGAGACGTCACGTGACTATAATCTGTCGAAACACAGACCTCTTGAGCGAATGGGAAGTGTACCACGTGTTACTGCTTGTCTCGTTTCATCAGGCTGGTACATAGGACTACAACCTTTACTCGTCACGAGCTCATTTTTTGTGCCGTCTTCCTGAGACTGAAGTCTGAGACCACGTTTTCTCTATCCAGTCTGTTATGGGTCTCTGTAAGTCTGCGCAACAAATGTAACCGGAATAAAGGGCAAAGTTTACCGAGTACTTTGCTCAACCTTAAATTGTACTGGAACAAATAGCAGCAACTTTCCTTCGCCTCTGATTCAAAAGTTGGACCGTCTTCCTGCATACTGCCCATAAGACCACAAGTTACTTATCTCTTGCCGCCATATTCTTTGAACGCTTACATCAACATAGGACTTCCGGATCGTTCGAAATAACGAGTACACGACTATATTCTCATTTAGAACACAATGAAAAGGTGTTGCAAGGTATTCTTACTTGGACCGTCTTCTTTATATCTGCCCATGCAACACAAACTATTCTTTCAGCCCGTCGTATGTCTCCTAAAGAAAGCTTAAACACAGGGCTCAGGGTGACTGACAATAATCACCCAAAATATTAACAATTGGAAGTTCAGTTAGGCACAACATACTGATTTGGCGTAACGCCAGGGTCAGGCACAACATGCTGACCAGGACGTCGTGTCAGGGTCAGGCACAACATACTAACCAGTACATGGCGCTAGGGTCAGACACAACATACTGATCAGGCGTCGCGTCAGGGTCAGACACAACATACTGATCAGGACGTCGCGTCAGGGTCAGGCACAACATTCTAACCAGCACATGGCGCCAGGGTTAGGTACAATATACTGACCAGGACATCGCGTCAGGGTCAGACACAACATACTAAGACCACAATATCTCTTCCATGTAGCGTTCCCCGAAAACAGGCTGTTTTCAAGGTGGTCTGGCTGACGAGATGTGAATCGACGTGATCCCCGTAGTATTGAGAGAAAGCCAAACATAGCACAACAACCTGGAGAACCAGTGTCCACCTTCATCAACACGCTCGGGATGGAAGGAAACGTCCTCAACCCACCACTTAACGCCCTTTTCAGGACTGATAAACAGTTAACGACCTCATTGTGGGCATTTACGAACAACAACATGACTATGAGAAACTGAGACCCTAAATCGGTCAGGCACAACAAACTGACCAGAACGTCGTGTCAGGGTCAGGCACAACAAACTGACCAAGAACACACATCTCTCCCATGTAGCATGTTCTGACAACAGACTGTTTCCTGACAGTCTGGCTAACGACACGTGAATCGACGTCATCCCGTATTAGTGAGCCACACGCAAATGAAGCTAAGCATAGCACAACAGTTGGTCCGCCTTCACCAACACACTCGGGATGTAAGGAAAGCTACTGCAACCCGTCCCTTAAAGCCCTTTTTTGGACTCATAACGAGTAAACGTTCTCACTGTGGGCATTTGACAACATCGACAACAATATATCTATGACTATTTTCCCCGTTGATATTTCAAGACAATAAAATATATACGTTATTCTGAACCGTTTACACGAGTTTCCCCGTGGGACAATGGTTACTTTTTCTGAGCCGTCATATGTCACTAAAAGCTGGCGAAGCACACGACTACTTGAAAGAATGATAAAGTGGACTTTTATATTGAGGGCGAAATAAAAACCATCTACATTGTGTCGAATCTGCTTGAACAATATGGCGCAACTAATTGCAATAAGAAAGAATAGCCAGTACAGGGTGGACCGAAAAAGACAATACACTAACTTTTAAAAATATAACCTGACGAGTATTTATTAAAACATTGTACAGCCTTGGAGTGAAATTGATCAATTATTGATAATGGAACATGGAAATAGGTATGAACCAATCATTGATTGTCTCAAAGTCAAATATAACATTAGGTAACTGCCCCCCGCCCCCCCCTCCCTCCCCCCTCCCTCCCCCCCCCCCCCCCCCCCACCCAAAAAAAAAAGAAAATAAGAAGATCTTGTCTCACAGTGGATTCCGGCCCACTGTGAGATCCTAGTGACAGAGAAGACAGATACGCAGAAATGGCGTACAGACTCGCCATCCACAGAGCTATAAAGAAGACATTTATAAAACCATCGAGGCGGACGGGATAGAGAGGCCAGCAAAAAGAATACAAGCCAGAAAATGACAGCATAGACAAACTTAGCAGAGATGGACAGACAAAGATCTTCAGACTCAGAACGGGACATTGTAGACTCAAGGTCCATCTCCACATAATGGATCTAGAGACACCGCCACGTGCAATTGTGGACCACCTAAGCAAACACCAGAGCATACCCTACAGGACGCCCCACTTATACAGACCAAATAAAGTCAGTCTACCCCGGCTTAGCGACCATGCTCGAAAAGCTGTTGGAGACTAGCGAAGTCCTGAAACTCACAATCTCTTTCGTGAAGCTCACCGTTCTAGAAGCATAACATTAGTTGATACAAGAAGAGGAAAAATAAGAAGAAAACGAAGAAGAAAAAAGCTGCTTCAAAGTTACAGGACACGTTCCGTGTGACCTCCTTTTTACTCCTAACATTTCCTAACGCCCTGCACGAAATTATGTATGATACACTGACATCTCTTGACCTTTTTCCTATTCACTGTCGATGAATATATATTGAGGCTAGCCACAATCCCATATAACCTAAACTTAACAGCACAAGCACTAATCACATGTTTACTGGATGCAATGTTTCTGTCATACTTTGTACGAAACAGTTCTTCTTATGCGAACAGTGTATGAATTAAATTTCTAAACATAATCAACCGTTCTGTAAACTCTATTTTAGTTCCTTTAGAGGTGACTGTCATAATCTGAAATATGGAAAACAGAACAAAGCTAATGAGAAGTTATCAAATGGTAGGGTATTAATAATGTTTTTTCGGGTCACTTTGGTATAATACAATGTACTATACATTATCCTGTAATAAATAACTGCTCCCCACTGGAACTTCCATTTTCTGGTGATAGAATGATAGAGTACCAGAGAGTCATCATAACATTAGGCAAGGAATGCAGAGAACGGAACAACGAGAGTGCAGAGCACGAGGTAAATCAGCTGATAACTGAGAACACCCATGAGAGTGACTCTGTCATATACACCGACGGATCAGTCGTGCGCAGTGGGACATCAGGCTGGGGTTTCTCGGCTAGAGTGAGAGGAGAGGTCGTTGCTGAGCGCAGTAGGGCATACATGTCAACAACCTCCAGTTTGAGAATGGAGACGGAAGCAGTGATCTCAGCACTGAAATGGGTATCTGAGACTTCTATAACAAAGTACAGAAGGGATGGCTTAGGTACGAGTGGATAGCTGCTGTTGAGGCTTCAAACCTCCAGGCGATGACCTGGATCTACTGTCCTGCTCATGCCGGGGTTCAAGGCAATGAAAAAGCTGGGAACTTGGCTTCACGGGCTCCCATCATGGGCACATTGGTGATGGACAGAAGTGACATTTTGAAATCAATCAATGACCGCCTGCTAGATGAGGACACCGCAATAGATGAAGCAGCAATCCACAGGCTGCAAAGTTTCGACATTAAACGAGGTTCGAGCGGAGTGGGGCGCATGATAGGACGGAGCACGAGAGTGTACAACCAGCGAGCTACAGAGACCATCAGCATCCATACCTTACGCCATTTGATGAGAGAGACTGAGGACCTATGGGTATGCCCGGAGTGCAGTGACGTCGATTCTTAGAAACAGAAACAGAAACTTCCATTTTCACTCTCCTCAAGGTTTATTTTGAGCAACGCCCATGAGATCCAGATTACTTGTTAATGTCATTCAAAGATGGAAGCGATGCGAGACTTCAGGGCGTTTAAAATCGGCGATAAGCTTTAATATATAATAATGATGTTCCATTTAGACTCCAAAGGAGCATAGTGCAACAACTTACAATACCTTGAACTGTCTAGTTGATGAAGGCTCATACGATCACGGTTAATCTTGTTTGCTCTGTCGTGTTGTGTCTCTTAATGCTGGCGCATCACAGGATTCCATTGTTATTGAAAACAAACATAATTACTTTTTCCCATTTTTTCCAATTTAGAGCAATTGAGGTCATTTAGGGAATAAATGTTATGTTTTACATGAAAAGTTTCACCTGAATAAATGCTATGTTTTACATGAACAGTTTCACCTGAATAAATGTTATGTTTTACATGAACAGCTTCACCTGAATAAATGTTATGTTATACGTAGAAAGTTTCACCTGAATAAATGTTATGTTATACGTGGAAAGTTTCACCCGAATAAATGTAAACCAATACATGAGTTATTCTGATTGTCACTTCGATCTTCTGTCGCTAAAGATTTACAAATTCAGATCAAAATGGGATTAAATTGGTGTTGTTTTAAATTGAAGCAGATAGACACATATAATGTGTGCAATATATTCTATACAAACCTGTGCTTGCGTCATCAGTCTGACAAACGATTTGTTTGGGGGTTTTTTTTGTTTTTTTTTCTAAGAAAGCCTTTCTCAATATTTGTATCACGGCGAAACTCTCGAAATAGATGGATAGACTCGTTTGCTTATGCATTTTGTCATGCTCCGTCGCCTGAGACAAGGTGACACACGCAAATCGTGTAGTAATATAATAATAAGTCTATACTTTTAAAAAAGGATTTCATTCGTTATTAATAGAAACGTGTTGAGTCATACATTTGTAGTTTTCAATTTAAAAACTAGCAAAGTTAATTGAATCCGGGTTTGTTAACCGTGTGTATGCAACGTTCTTATTGGTGTGTGTTAGCGAGAAGCTTAGATGCCCGCTTTATAGTCTTATAAAGTATGTATGTAACGAACAAGTGACCTGGATGCTGCAATAAGATGAAAACAAGATATAAACTTACTTTACTACTTGAATGTCTTCACCAGAGACAATAGACACTGTAAATATGAGCTAATACATCACGGAATGCGAGATGAATATATCAAAGAGAGATATGAACACACAAATATGTTACAAATTTACTTCATTGGATATAAAGAAACAAATAGATCGAAGTTGCAGTAGTACTGAAGGCGTAAAATAGATAACAATAAAAATCGACAATTGGAAATCTAAAAAAGTAGCCATTACATTTATGTGTTTTGTCTTGGTTGTCACTGAGCCATTACATGTATGTGTTTTGTCTTGGTTGTCACTGAGCCATTACATGTATGTGTTTTGTCTTGGTTGTCACTGAGCCATTACATGTATGTGTTTTGTCTTGGTGGTCACTGAGCCATTACATTTATGTGTTTTGTCTTGGTGGTCACTGAGCCATTACATGTAAGTGTTTTGTCTTGGTGGTCACTGAGCCATTACATTTATGTGTTTTGTCTTGGTGGCCACTGCGCCATTACATTTATGTGTTTTGTCTTGATGGTCACTGCGCCATTATATTTATGTGTTTTGTCGTGATGGTCACTGCGCCATTATATTTATGTGTTTTGTCTTGATGGTCACTGCGCCATTACATGTATGTGTTTTGTCTTGGTGGCCACTGCGCCATTACATTTATGTGTTTTGTCTTGGTGGTCACTGCGCCATTATATTTATGTGTTTTGTCTTGATGGTCACTGCGCCATTACATGTATGTGTTTTGTCTTGGTGGTCACTGAGCCATTGCATTTATGTGTTTTTGTCGACTTATCTGAGTATCTTCATTTTCTTAATAATTAGCTTTCCTGGGCGAATAGCTCTTGTGGATTCTATGTAAATAGTGCTGGGGGGGGGGGGGGGTTGTGCCGTGACTATCCTTCCCTCCCTGATCAGACTTCAACCAGGGCTCCTGCCCCACCACGGAGGCAAGGGAGCTGGATATAGTATGACGACTCGTCAATAGTTAGATAGCAAGTTTATGTGCCAACTCGTTTTGGGGCAATGGCTCATTTTTTAAAATTTTTTTTAAATTTTACGTGTTTGCCTCACTAGTTTCTACTGGCGGAGGCGCGCCTATTCCACCCTAGACCGTAGTCAATTTGGGCGATATTAAGACGCATAAACCAGTGCTTGGATGCATGTGTGCGTCTGTATGTACCTATGCTAGGTTTGTGCGCCCTCAGAAGCTAGCCCAACCCTAGTGCAATGGAAGGGTAACCATAATTGTTACGCTAGTGTTACACATCCCTACAAAGGAAACATTTTACATTCAAATTTTGTTATCATGTTTTCAGTTGACCTTAACGCCACTATGGTATCTTGCCTGCATTCACATTTGAATGATATATTACATTTCAATTAGATGTTAGTGGACGTGGCGATTAGAGGTTTGTGGACGTGACGATTAGAGGTTAGTGGACGTGACGATTAGAGGTTAGTGGGCGTGACAATTAGATGTTAGTGGGCGTGGCGATTAGAGGTTAGTGAGGGTGACGATTAGAGGTTAGTGGGCGTGACGATTAGAGGTTAGTGGGCGTGATGATTAGAGGTTAGTGAGGGTGACGATTAGAGGTTAGTGGGCGTGGCGATTAGAGGTTAGTGGACGTGATGATTAGAGGTTAGTGGACGTGACGATTAGAGGTTAGTGGGCGTGGCGATTAGAGGTTAGTGGACGTAACGATTAGAGGTTAGTGGACGTGACGATTAGAGGTTAGTGGGCGTGGCAATTAGAGGTTAGTGGACGTGACGATTAGAGGTTAGTGGACGTGACGATTAGAGGTTAGTGAGGGTGACGATTAGAGGTTAGTAGACGTGACGATTAGAGGTTAATGGACGTGACGATTAGAGGTTAGTGAGGGTGACGATTAGAGGTTAGTAGACGTGACGATTAGAGGTTAGTGAGGGTGACGATTAGAGGTTAGTAGACGTGACGATTAGAGGTTAGTAGACGTGACGATTAGAGGTTAGTGAGGGTGACGATTAGAGGTTAGTAGACGTGACGATTAGAGGTTAGTGAGGGTGACGATTAGATGTTAGTAGTCGTGACGATTAGAGGTTAGTGAGGGTGACGATTAGAGGTTAGTAGACGTGACGATTAGAGGTTAGTAGACGTGGCAATTAGAGGATTGTGGGCGGGACGATTAGAGGTTTGTGGGTGTGACGATTATGGGTTTGTGAGTGTGACGATTATGGGTTTGTGGGCGTAACGATTAGAGGTTAGTGGGCGTGGTGATTAGAGCTTTGTGGGCGTGGTGATTAGACGTTTGTGGGCGTGATGATTAGAAGTTTGTGGGCGGGACGATTAGAGGTTTTTGGGTGTAGTGATGAGAGTTTATAGACAAAGCGATTGAAGCTTTGGGAGCTTAGCCATGAAAGTTATTTCCTGTTTCCCAAATTCTTTAAATCTGTCATAGGACCAATGGAAAGTCGCTGTACCCTAGGCTACGATCACGTGGCTTTAGGTGCCAATGACTTGAAATAAAAGAGGGCAGGGAGTGACAGGTGTATGGCTACTTGTATTTGAGTTATTACATTTTATAAATTTTCTTTTGTAGCTGTGTTGCTGTGACTATGCCGGCATAGTGGTTGTACAGAAGAATGTGGGCATGGATTCTTGTAGCAGTAGTGCATTGCAAGGCTTTTCATCAAACGCACGCCTACTGGCATCACAGAATAGATACTTGCCTCGTTGACTAGGCTGCTGTAATACAGCCTGTTTCCAGGTGCACATTGTAGAGTCTTAGTCAGTACGTTTCACCTGATCCTGGCTTTAGCCTTAGCACATAGACCGAGTAAGTTATAAATGACAGGCTTAAAATGATACTACATATCAAATATCCGTGGATTTAAGTTTACCCCTAAATAAATATCACAATCGATACACATCACAAAGGACTAGTGGAAAGCCAAGACTTCTTATCACACGAGAACTTGATAATTAAGATGACTCACTGCAAGACGTGGCGTAATGCCAAGACGTCTGTCACTTCTTGGATTGATTGAAAAAAAGGTTTAAAAGCCGTTTTACACGACAACCGTCTCATTTTCACACTCTCTATATCTCTTTCTTTCGCTACTAATATTACGATGACTTTGACCTTAAAGTCAAGGGTTAACTAAAACGTGTTTTTTTTTAATCAACCAATGAATTTATCAATCAAAATCAATGAATCAATCAATTAATGATGAATCGATCAATCAGTTAGTGACTTAGGATCCCTCCACTGAACAGTCTAGAAATCAAAGAATCATATCGATCCACAATCACAACCCCTTTCTTAAACCTCGTCCTCGTTTCGTCTGTTTCATTCGACTTTAAAAATATATTTCCAGCTGATATTTTTTACAATTTTTCTTAAACCTTGCCAGTTCCCCATCAATATCCAACACACAGAATACCTTCAGATGGGATTTTATTTTAAATGTGCCTAAATGTGCCCAGCGAGCAACGGGGAGGGAAGAAGAGAGAACAGGGGACGGGTAGGGGGTTAGTTGGGGGGGGGGGGAGGAGGGAGGGTATAAACTTCCTGATGGAACTTTAGTTCCACATTTCCAAACGAAGAATCTTCCAAAATACTTTGGTTTATTTACATCTCTGGAGAGTTTTGAGCTTATTAAAAACAAAAGCAATATATATCTCCTCTGTTGTCTTAGCTTGTTCTTGTTAACTCTGACACATTATTTTCGGTAGGTTTGTTATCAGTGTCTATTTGTGATTGAGACCCACGGAATGAAGCCAGGGATTCAGGCACCAAAGCCCGCATTGCATAGACAGGTTTGAGAGGAAACAGCGAGAGTTTCATGTGTGATGCTCAAGAAGGGGGGGGGGGGGGGGGCCCCAAAATCGAAATCGATGACAAGCATCTGTTCCTGCTCGCTGTTGAATACAGCAGAATGGGGGGTGGGTGGGAAAGGGGGTGAAATCACGTTATGTTCGATTACAAATGGCTTTTGAACAGTTTAAATTTTGTATACGCCGTTTGGAGCAAGCCGACTTTTTGCGAAAGGGGAAGTAGGTTGTTTGGAAAGATCTTTATCGAGTAGATCTGTTTATTTTTTTTGTTTAAATGAAAGAACTACGTTTGAATTGAAACTTACAGTTGTGTCGATATTGTAAACACAGTATCGATACGTTGTTGTGGTTTCCATGGTTTTCTATCGAAGCGACTAGGCCTAGTGGTCGAGTCCAAATTTTTTCCGAGATTTTCATAAATTTTCAACTTCATCTTTTTGAATCTCAAAAACTAACAAACACACAACAAAAACAATAACACCCACATGCTAATGTGTGTCTACACGCCAGAAAATCATATTTATTGACAAACAAACATAAATGTTACACATTTTGAAAGACGACTACCAAAGCGAGAAATTAAGAAAATTAATTAGGTCAAATTTTTTTCAAAAATTATGTGGCGTGGTTTAAGTGGAACCTGGGGTGTCACGAGGCAGCATGTCATGGCTTACAACACAACTTTCATGTACTCGGATTCCTGAAACAGCTAGATCGAACCCCTACAGGTCGTAAACTCGTTACAAATATTCGTGCTGAGTTCAGATAAACTGTACCGGTAGACGTAAAACACAGTAAACTGCACTACGCAGTAGGAGACAAGACGAATTAAACAAAAGTATGTTTCTCAAGCTATTAAGAACATGACGCCATTTTGTGTCGTCTTCTCTAGTTTCACCCGTGCCACATTCTCTTCCATTCCTTTTTGACATGTGTTTATGAGCTATCCACGCTCTCTCTTCCATTGTCGGTTCTAAGCCACGTCCTTTCTGACTGTATTGTTAGCCTGGTGTTTTGGTGGTAGGTCCTGTTTATTCCAACATTTCTACTTAATTTCGAGCTGTTTGGTTCCCTACAGTAGCTATGGCCACTTCAATAGCATCTGTTGCTCAACGTCAGCGTAATGTGTTTGTATAGCAGTTGTTATTACCCTGGTAGCTGATATGACTGGTGTCTAATACATGCAGCATGATGCCCCTAATTGCGGTAAATTGTAATGTTGATCGATCAATTAATCAATCAATCGATGGCAGCGTAGCTAAGGGGTTCGTCGCGTGACTTACAAACCACATTTTTATGATTTCGAATTCATGAGCCGGTTTGTCGTACCCATTTAATAAATGCGTGCTGAAGTAGGATGCACTCGACCGTAAGGCACAAAACACACGACAACGCATTCCGCCTTGATAAAAACAAGACGAAAGAGAAAGAAAATGTATCATTCAAGGCCGTTTCAGCTGCTTGTAAAGCACAGGCGTTCAACAAACCAACGGTATTTCTTTTTCTACTAAACTTTGTTCGCCAGGTATCTTCACACACCTTCTCTTTTTTCCATCTTGCTTGTTCTTTCTTTTCTTCCCTTCTTCTTCTGTTTTCTCCACTTCTTCTTCTTCTTCTTCTTCTTCTGTTTTCTCCCCTTCTTCTGCTTCTGTTTTTCCCCTGCTTCTTCTTCTGTTTCTCCCTATCTTCTTCTTCTGTTTTCTCCATATCTTCTCCTGTTTTCTCCCCATCTTCTTCTTGTTTTCTGCCCTTCTTTTTCTTGTTTTCTGCCCTTCTGTTTTCTCTAATTCTTTTTTTTTTGTTTTCTTTCATTGTAATTCTTCTGTTTTCTCCCTTCTTTTTCTTCTATTTTCTCTTCTTTTTTTTCTTCTTCTTTTTCTTCTTCTGTTTTCTCCAGATCTTCTTCTTCTGTTTTCTCCCCTTCTTTTTGTACGTTTCATCCCCATCTTCTTCTTCTGTTTTTCCTCCTCTTATTCTGTTTTCTCCGCTTTTTCTTCTTCATTTTCTTCTTCATTTTCTTCTTCTTCTTTTTAATCTTGTACTCCTTGTTCTCCCTCTTTCTCATCTTTTAATTCTACTTTTTCAACGCCTTCTACTTTTTCTTCTTCTTTTTACTTCTCTTTCTATTCTAATTCTGGCTCTTTTTGTTTTTGTTCTTGTTTAACTCCTTCTTAGTCTCTTTCTCTTTCTATTGTTTTTGTTGCTGCTCTTCTATCTCCTACTCTTCGCCCTATTTTATTCTCCTTTTACTTCTTTCTCCCCCTCCTCTACTTCTTCTTCCTCTTCTTCTTCTTCCTTTTCTTCGTCTTCTACTTCTGCTTTCAGGGCCATTAGCTATGCTAGATCTGCAGTCCCATCGTAATATTAAAGTTAACAGTCACGTCCACGCCAAAGCGAAACCCAATATATATTTTTCTTCTGTACTGCAATCCCTGGCTAGATCCGGCATCTAAGGTAACCACTTTACTTCACGCACTCTTCTGTGTCTAAGTAAATATATTTTCTGAGTGCTCAAAACACACCAATCCCAACCGATCATTTCTCTATTTCGGTTTTAGAAAATCGTTAATGCGTTTTCCGAGAGATTCTTGCAATTTGCAGCATTCATAAAATTGTCTCGGCAAATGTCACGCGTGTTTGCATGCTGCATTGAAACTTCGATAAAAATAACGCAAGGACAAACAGATTACAATGTGAACTTTCTGTGAAATTTATTTAGTTCTAGATTATTTTTACCATTTCTGCTATATCTGATTTTGACAACGGAGCCAGCAATTTGTGTTCAGTATTTCGCAAAAAGAATCAAGAATCAAGAAATTCCCTGTACACTCAACACTTCCACTAACTACAAAATCATAAATCAAAATTGTCAGTAGTTATTATTGCTCTTATCGTAGTTTCTAGCATATTATACTTATCTGTTAAAACTCTTCCCTGCCGCCACATGCCCCACCCCTCCCCCTTTCCAATGTCTAGCATAAACTGCTTGTTGTTGTTGTTATTGTTGTTGTTGTTGTTATTGTTGTTATTGTTGAATGCCCGCAGTGAGTAGGATTACTCTTTTGTGCGCCCTAAAAAGGATGTTAAGTGGCGGGTTGTCGTAGCTTTCATCACATCCCGAGCGTGCTGATGAAAGTACACCGGGGTCCTACAGGCGGTTGTGCTATGTTTAGCTTCATCTGCGTGTTGCTTACTACTACGGGGATCACGTCGATACTTCACCCCGTTAACCAGGCTGTCATGAAAACAGCGCGTTTTCAGGAAGGGCTACGAGGAAGCGAAGGTGAGGGTCTTGTCCAGTATGTTTTGCCTGACCCCAACTAACATGTCTGATCAGTATGTTTTGCCTGACCCCAACTAACATGTCTGATCAGTATGTTTTGCTTGACCCTGACTTACAGGTCTGATCAGCATGTTTTGCTTGACCCTGACTAACATGTCTGATCAGTATGTTTTGCCTGACCCCAACTAACATGTCTGATCAGTATGTTTTGCTTGACTCCGACTAACATGTCTGATCAGTATGTTTTGCCTGACCCTGACTAACATGTCTGATCAGCATGTTTTGCTTGACCCTGACTAACATGTCTGATCAGTATGTTTTGCCTGACCCCAACTAACATGTCTGATCAGCATGTTTTGCTTGACCCTGACTAACATGTCTGATCAGTATGTTTTGCCTGACCCCAACTAACATGTCTGATCAGTATGTTTTGCCTGACCCCAACTAACATGTCTGATCAGTATGTTTTGCTTGACCCTGACTAACATGTCTGATCAGTATGTTTTGCCTGACCATAACTAACATGTCTGATCAGTATGTTTTGCCTGACCCCAACTAACATGTCTGATCAGTATGTTTTGATTGACTCCGACTAACATGTCTGATCAGTATGTTTTGCCTGACCCTGACTAACATGTCTGATCAGTATGTTTTGCCTGACCCCGACTAACATGTCTGATCAGTATGTTTTGCCTGACCAGACGTTAGTCTTTCTTCACTTAGCACATGGTAAATGTTTGTCTATCCACCCCCCCCCCACTCCCCCCTAAACGCCACATTCCACCTCTCTTAATATCAACATAGTATCTGCTATAGGGTAATTGATTGCTAAAAGTATCCTCCCCTCCCCTTCTCAACCCCCTCTCATCGCGCTCTCTCTCTTTCTCTCTCTCTCGCTCTCTCTCTCTCTCTCTCTCTCTGTCTCTCTCTCTCTGTCTCTAATCTCAGCTCAATATTCTAGCAAACGGTAATTGTTCATTTCAAAATCCCCCACCCCTACAATTCCTTCCCCCCCCCCTCTCTCTCTCTCTCTCTCTCTCTCTCTCTCTCTCTCTCTCTTTGATTTCAGCACAATATTCTAGCACACGGTAATTGTTCATTTCAAAATCCCCCACCCCTACAATTCCTCCCCCCCCCCCCTATCTCTCTATCTCTCTCTCTCTTTCATCTCAGCACAATATTCTAACACATGGTAAATGTTTGTTCAAACATCTCCCCTCTCCCTCCCCAACACCCTCTTCTCTAATATAAACACATCAACTAGCATACGATCCTCATTAGTCCAACCGTCTCCTTCCATCCCTTACTCTTGGCACTACAACCAACACAGGTAAACATTAGTCTCAATCGATTCAATAATCCCCGCCCACTCTTGATACACTCCTTTGGTAATCATTATTATAAATCAGTACCTTAATCTCAGTCCTACTGATTAAAAAATGCGAGATCCTCCCCTGTTTGGTTATTGGAAATATTTTCCATACATATAATCCGTACCAATTGTATTTGCCAGGTAGCATTAAATCCCAGAATGCACATTTATGAAAGATTCCTTGCTCAGATATATTGCTGTAATTACATATTTGGATGAGATTCCAGCTGAGAATTCAATAACCTGTCATATTGTCGAAGTCTTTATAGTAAGGTCATTGTGTGGAAAGTACACATGAGGTGTAATTTGGTTCAGGTAACACATTTGATCTCCAGATCTGGTTTGAACTTTTGTGTTAAAATTAATTTAATCACAGCGGCACTAATATCGTCTAGTTTTTGTATAAACCCTGCTTATTTCTTGTCGGTATTTTTTTTAGTTTATTGTTGTTGAATGTTGTTGTTGCTAAGTTCTTAATTCTTGGATATTCTCTCATAGCATGCTGTTGTGGTGCTTCTTATACCAAAGAGGACACTAAAGAAGGTGTTCCCTCGTGGATGTAGTGAAATGCTTAGCTTTCCAGCTGGCACGCTAATAACGAGGATAGTTATTGAGTTTGATCAAATATCTTCCTTTTTTTTCCTTCTGATTACTGCTCCTCATTGACCACCCGCTGATTGCTTCCCTATACTTGCACCCCCCCCCCCTCCTCCTATCCCGATAGCTACTCTCTACCAGTCGCCCCTGATTACTACTCTCTACCAGTCGCCCCCTGATTACTACTCTCTACCAGTCGCCCCCTGATTACTACTCTCTACCAGTCGCCCCCTGATTACTACTCTCTACCAGTCGCCCCTGATAGCTACTCTCAACCTGTTCCCTCTCCTCCTCCATGATAGCTACCCTTTACCAGTCGCCCCCTGATTACTACTCTCAACCAGTCGCCCCCTAATTACTACTCTCTACCAGTCACCCCCTGATTACTACTCTCTACCTGTCGCCCCCTAATTACTACTCTCTACCAGTCACCCCCTGATTACTACTCTCTACCTGTCGCCCCCTGATTACTACTCTCTACCAGTCACCCCCTAATTACTACTCTCTACCAGTCACCCCCTGATTACTACTCTCTACCTGTCGCCTCTGATAGCTGCTCTCTACAAGTCGTTCCTGATTGCCCCTTTCTACCAGTCGCCCTCTGATAGCAACTCTCTACCAGTTGCCCCCCTTTCCGTACCTATTTTGTCTGGAGCATAGTTCCCATCACGACTCGTTTCTCCTTTCCTTTTAATCGGGGGTGAGGGAGGAAGGTTTGCCAGATAATACCCTCTCTTGTCTATCGCTGCCTTTTACAAATTGTATTTGGATCAATACGGGATCCATTTTCCACGCTTTCAATCTTTTTCAGTTAGCAAGGAAAAGGCGTAACATTCATCATCATCTTGTTTCGTACTTCGTGGCGCTGATGATTTATGTCTTATACAGCTATCTGTGAGTTGAGCATTTTCATGTTGTTTTTTTTTTTGTTGCGCATCTAACTTTGTATGTTATCACAGATCTGACTTGTCTGTCGCCTTAATCTTCTCTTGACCTACACTTTTTTTATAATCACACGGATTTCTAATTACTCTCTTAGGAGCACATTCCCAGTGAGTCTTGTCTGTCCTATTGCTTATTTAGATGCCAATGATAGTTGAATACGCATGTCGAATATTTCGCTTTCTTTGGTTTTGTTTCCAGTTCCCTTGTATGCGCAGCGTTCGCATGATGAACCCCATTTCTGTTAGTGCAAGTCGTTTAAATGTATCATTTTATAATGTCAATTATATACGCCCATAAAATAAGATTGGTTCTAAACCACAGTGTAATACTCATATTTGTAAATACATATTTTTACATTTTCTGGATGTCTGCTTTAGCCAGCAGCGTAATAGACAATCCGGTTTCGAACCACAGACATCCAGGTGATGAGTACATTTATCTGCAAAACACACGAGTTAGTGGATTCGGATAAGTGGCACCACTGTCACCATAAATTAGAGCAACAAGTTGTGTTTTTTTTTCACTAAAATACAACCACTTACGAGAACAAGAGGGCAGAACCACAAATTAATTAAAGAAAGGTCCAGATGCGATATTTGGACATATTCTTTTAGTCAGAGGGTGGTAAATGCTTGGAATGCATTAATAATAGCTGTCCATCGTTGTCGATGAGGACCACCGACATCATCCTTGTCACAGATTTTCCTGTTGGGTGTGGGTGCGCATGTGGCTGAACAGGCCAATGCGAGCACGAAAACATCTGCTACATATCGGGCACACGAGGTTTGTAGAAGGGGATGGTGTTCCCGCTGCTCGGGATTTCCGCGTCTCGCGTCTGTTCTGGGCTTTCACAACACGGTCATCTTCACCGGCAGCTACACCCGATTTGACTGCACTTCTCCATACAGATCTGTTTTTCGCAAGACATTCCCAGGTGTTGATGTCTATCTGGCAACTTTTTAGTGAGTCCTTTGGAATGCATTACCACAGGAAGTAATAATAATAATAGCTGTCCATCGTTGTCGATGAGGACCGCCGACATCATCCTTGTCACAGATTTCCCTGTTGGGTGTGGGTGCGCATGTGGCTGAACAGGCCAATGCGGGCACGAAAATATCTGCTACATATCGGGCACACGAGGTTTGTAGAAGGGGATGGTGTTCCCGCTGTTCGGGATTTCCGCGTCTCTCGTCTGTTCTGGGCTTTCACAACACGGTCATCTTCACCGGCAGCTACACCCGATTTGACTGCGCTTCTCCAGTCAGATCTGTTTTGCGCAAGACATTCCCAGGTGTCGATGTCTATCTGGCAACTTTTTAGTGAGTCCTTCAGACCGTCTTTAAAACGTTTCTTTGGGCGCCCTCTCTCGCGCCATCCGTCTCTCAGCTCGCCGTAGAGAAGCTTCTTTGGGAGCCGCTCGTCTGACATACGGACGAGGTGTCCGGCCCATCCTAGTCGTGCTTTTTCTAGCAGTGCATGGATGCTGGGCATGTTAGCCCTCGAGAGAACCTCGATGTCAGTGACACGATCTTGCCATCGGATGTGGAATATTCGCCTCAGGCAACCTGTGTGGAAGTGGTTTAACCTCCTTGCATGTCCAGAGTACATTACAGGAAGTAATGGAGACATGAGAATAGATTAGATGCGCATAATTTTTAGATCAAGTGAATGTAAAAGAAACTGGTTGTGTACATACTCTACAGAGTCTTCTAAACCAGTATAAATACGTTAAGTTAAGTTTAAGTTTACGACACATTTAGGTGAAGACAGTGGTCTGTTCTTTCCTCCTTGGTTACCAATAAAGTGAAAACAGTGGCCTGTTCTTTCTTCCTTGGTTACCAATAAGGTGAAGAATGTAGCCTGCAGTGTACCGTCGCTTCTCTCACTCCCTCTCTTTTTTCCTCTTTCTCCCTCTCTATTTTCCTCTTTCTCCCTCTCCCCCCTCCTCTCACCTTGAACTCCTAAATTCCTGATACTGATAGGCCAACGCGACTCTGGGGAACATTACCTCCTGTAGAGGACATTTGAAGGTCCTATCGATTCTGAAAACAAGATTGGATTTCTATGAATGGGGGAATGTGTCTGCCGCTGCCCTGTAAGCAAGGAACATGAATAGATGTGTAAGTATATGCAATGCAATTACAAATCAATAGTGTGTCTTACTTACAAATATATCTGCAAGCATAATAGTGGCAAAATGGGTTAAGAATTAGTCATATTTGTTCTGGTGTGTTCTTGTGATTCGTTATCACTGCACTCCGGGCATACCTATAGGTTCTCAGTGTCATTCAGCAAATGATTCCTGTAATTCGTATGTTGCACACACCTGCTCTTTTCTCACACATCCCTTTCTCCTCTCGATCAAGCCTAGTTTGTTTTAAGGCTCGGTAGTCGATTAATTGCTAGTTCATCTATTGCGGTTTCGTCATCCAACAGGCGGTCATTAGAAAACTTGACAGTGTCACTCATATCCATATCTTGAAATCCTGGTATATATATATATATATAATATATATACACGCACTGCCTTAGCATTCAAATACAATTTAAATATAATTCAAAATTATAGACTATAAAGCATTTTGTGGATGAAATATTTTCAATAATTTGTAAATTAAAAAGAAATTTTTTTTTTAATTCGGGGGGAGGGGCGGCAGGGGTGGTGGGGGGGGGGGGGGAGAGAGAAAAGGTCGTGGTAAAGTATTTACCTCTCTGTATTCAACTGGCGGATGCAGAACGCCCTCTCCACCCTTGGCCGCAGCCTTTTAGATGATATGAGGACGTATTTACCAGTGCTTGGATGCGTGTGTGTGTCTGTATGTACTTAATGAAAGTTGGGGCGATCGCACAGGTCAACCCCAACAAAAGTACAATGGAAGGGCCTCACCCTAAGTGCGAGTGTTAGAGTTGTGTAAGAGTATGATTGTTTGACAGGGTTAAATCGAAGGGGGCGGGGCTAGGTGGGGTGGGGGAGGTGCGAGAATAGGAGGTATTTGCTAAAAGGACGTAATGAAGAGCAGCACGTCGGAGCTTGTTCGAACGAGCGTATTCGAATATTTATTGCTTTGGTCAATAATAGCTGTACCATTATTCCTCTATCATTTAACCACCGTAACTAGTAAATTAAACCAAACCAGTAACACGAAATGATTTATGCAATTCCCCCCCCCCCCTTTTTCTCCTCCCCCCCCCCCCTTTTTTTTTACTTTTCGTCCCCTGTCCCAGCTAGACGCAGCGATAATATGACTCAATGACACAATTTTTCGTGTACACCGTTTCCGTTCACGCGATTGCCCGGGCAAGACGCCATAAACACAATAGTGACCCCGTTGCTAAGGAAGCCATGACTCAAGACCAGGATCGGTTTACTGTTAATGCTATAAGCTTATAGGACGCGTAAATGTTATGCAGAAATTACTTGGGCAGATTGTTAGTTGTCGGGTTGTGTAAATCGACTTTGTGTAATATTCTTCAGCAGTCCGTGCTTCTGTCGCGTTTTTATGCGTGTAGACCACTACTTTAACATAAAGTAAATGTATGCCCGGTATAGCGAGCAGATAGACCGACAGAGGAAGCAGGAAGATGGGGAACAAATCATCAGTGAAAACATATCGAAGAACAAAGTAAGAAATAAAGATGTGAAGTTCGATGTATCGGCTAAAGACGATGAGTTGAATGATAATAGAAGGGAACACATTGAAAATGGACATAACGACGGAAGTCATTTAAATGGTACCGGAAGTGAGCGACAGGAACCGGAAACATCTATGGTTTTGAATTTAAACGAATTGTGGGTAAGACTCTGCAATCCACAAACCGAATGTCATTCGCTGCTGAAGAAAAATTTAACCCAAGAAATTGTAGATCAGTTAGAAAACAAGGTCACTAGATTTGGCGGGCGTTTAGAAGACTGCATACGTTCTGGTAAGTCCCTGTTTGTTTTCTGTGCTTGGCTTGACTTATTCCAATTTGCATTTGACATTTCAGCAAAGAAGCAACAGCAAACACAAGGATTAGTGTGCTTAAAGCGCTCGGAAACGTACCCAGTAGACCACAGAAAAGGAAATTGAGGGATTGACAAATATATCCACGGACCTTCAAGTAATGGATGTGCTTGGCTACAAAGACATCAAAATATCAAAATACGATAAACAAAAGTAGAGACACATTGATTGCGCAGGGGAACTAATCAAAATCAAAGGGACTTAAGTCCACTACAATAATAGCTCCAATGTCAAGTTTGTTTTAATTGTTTTAATATGGAACTTTGAGGACGGTAGAGACAACATCGAATATATATTCTTTGCCATTTCTAAGTTGTTTCTGCTGTATTCTAGGTTTGTGCGCCCTCAGAAGCTAGCCCAACCAAAGTGCTATGGAAGGGCTTTACCACGAGGGCACGTGTGAAAGTTGTGCAAGGGTGTGACTGTAAGACAGAGTCAAATGAAACAGAGTGAGGTGAGAAGAGAGAGAAGGGGGAGAGTGGCTGTCCGCTGTGTGTGAAGAGAGAGAATTTTTTATTTTTTTTTGCTTAAATGTTTGCCTCACTAGTTTCTACTGGCGGAGGCGCGCCATTTTCCACCCCAGACCGTAGTCAATTGGGCGATATCAGGACGCATAAACCAGTGCTTGGATGCATGTGTGTGTCTGTATGTACCTATGCTATGTTTGTGCCCCATCAGAAGCTAGCTCAACCAAAGTGCAATGGAAGGGCCTCAACCTAGGGGCGCGTATGAAAGTTGTGCAAGAGTCTGACTGTTGGACAGAGTCAAATGAGTGAGGTGAGAAGGGGAAAGCGCTGAGAAGCCTTACATTTTTACGTTACTAGCACGGATTCAACAATCCTAACGGGGATCATCGTCTCGTTGTCACCAAAATGTTTCTCGCGGCTATTTTGAATCGTTCTTATTCCATTCTTAAAAATGTCCTAACTTTACTTTTTATTTGTTTTTTTAAACAAGAAACAAAATTTAAGATCTTAGCACTCATGATAGATAGCAAAACAAACCACACCAAAAAAAAACAAACGCTGAGTCAGACAGACTTTGGTCGATTTCTGGTTTACTCTAAAGGATAGAATCAGAGCGTTGATTGGCTGGCTGGTTAGTTATTACATCAGAAGGTCCCTGGTCGTGCCCATTTGCTCAAAATCTTAGTGGCTTTTTGTTAAGCTGTTAGTGCTAAACAATTTTAAAGTTTTCTCCTCCTCAACGCTAATTTAACTTGAAGAATGGATCCAGATGCTTTTTTAGATAGCCTTTATAAGAAACTAAGAGATGCAACAACTTCTAAATCGTTAGTCAGGAAACATTTGACAAACAATATCTACACGCAGTTGAAGGGCCTTAAAACGAAATTTGGAGGAACCTTAACCGACTGCATTCGCTCAGGTGAAGTAACATTTGGTTAGATGTATATGCAAAGAGTTTGTTTTACGGTGGTCTACATTATTTTTAAAGCATTCGATTTCCATTTTGACATTTCAGCCCTGAATGTGTTAGTCACACTGACAGGTAAAGATTAGATGTGTCTTCATTTGAATGTAGGCCTATATATAAGTATATATTTGAATGTATGGTATAGCCTATACGCAGGGCTTAACAAAAGCGATAGCCTGCTCGTCGGTGACGATTATCAGTTTTTGCTTGACGAATTAAGAAATAAATAAGTTTTTAATCGTCAATTACTTTTTTAATCGTTACCACATAACGACTCTCGCACGATTATTAATGATATTAATTGTCGAATAGATTGTACATAAACTAGTTTATGATGGTGGATCTAAATGGACCTCAACTGCCACAATTGACTAAAGCCATCGATAAATGGTACTACAGTGCTAAAACTATCAAGAATGTTCAAGGATACAACCGCCATGCATCTTACAGTAGTGCAGTTTTTCTTAAGAAGAAATAGACTAATACTGTGTAAGTAATACAATATATTTGGGTTTATATACGCATTTTATAGTAGAAATAAAGGTGAATTAGTGTCTAGTTTAAATTTGTTAACATAAATTGCATGACTGTAGTGATTGGTGGAATTTTTGACTGACTGGTAAAACACCCTAAAATTTGTCAAGCACTGTCTATGTGTAAGTGTATATTTGATTGTATGGTATAGCTTAGATGTAAATCTATATTTGAATGCATACTATAGTTTAGGCATAAGTATATATTTGAATGTGATTGTTCACCTCAGAAATATTCGAGATGTCAAAAAGTAACCTTTATTAGTTTGTTAACTGTTTATAGCATATTACAAATAACTTTTACACGTCGCGTTCTAAATTTAAGATAGGTTTTGCGAAATACCAATGAATATTCTTCTTCTTCTGAGTTCAGACTTTTCAATCTGTAGTCTGGTAGTTGGGACGAAGGCCACAATTCTCTCCAGATTTGGGTGCCAGCCTCTGTATCGACTCAGATCCCTCTGTCCAGGTTTGGCATCGTAGGTTTATGTATGCTGAACAGTCCTGTAGAATGTGTTCGGTTCCACATGCACTCAGATGTGTGTGGTATCTTGAGCCGATGTAGATGACCAAATAGTCCGCAGTGGTTTGTTGGCGTCTGTGGAACTGATGGATTAGGTACGGACGGATACATTTACGGCACTGATAGAATGACTGTTGAGCAGATGCTACAAAGATGTCCCACATAAGACAAACAGAGAAGGCACAAATTGACACATTCAATCCATTCCTCGACATGTTCTATGAAGATATCAATAAGCTCATGAAACCATTGCTTCCAAATAGTCTGAAAGTTGACCAAGAAGAAGATGTGGTTGAGATATCTGTCGTCGTAGAAAATTGTGTTTTAGATTTTTGTTTTTACAATTAAAAGAAATCATACAGAACTGTAGGGTTTCTCAAACACTTCGCATTGTACACTTTGATGACGGCAAACATTCTTCAGGGAAAATTAATATGATGAGTAGCATAGCCACAGAATTATAGCATATTCTGATAATAACAAATACACGGGTTGTTTGCCGACAGTCCTTGAATAACACAACGCTGGGAATACACAATCAAATAACTAACATATCTAATTAGAAGAAGAAGAAGAAGAAGAAGAAGAAGGATGTTTAATAAAATATAAACGCATCGTCGTTTAAAATTGTCCAATCGTGATCACGCAGTTTTTGGACATGTTTTTGACTTCTGCTACGGATATCTGTAATCAGTGTAATGGCGGCACCTCACCGTCGCAAGACTTTGAAGGTTAAGCAAACATGCTGACACTTGTAAATAAAAACTCCCTCCGTGCGTCTGTGTGTCTGTCTTTCTATTTCTATCTCTCTTCTCTCATAGCTAATCTTGAAAACTCGAACAATAAAATGGAAAATGCTTCATAAAGCCGACTTCAATGGACCTGGGTGCCCCTAAATGGGCTCAGTCCCTTTCATTGCTGTAAGTGCTGCAGCGGCTCTGAAATGTTTCTCTGACTTCGTCTGGTACCCATTTACAGCTGGGTAGCTGGAAGAAGCGGCCCAGCTATGAAAACGCCCACACGATGCCCAGACTGATAGATTTAGCACGACGTATTTGAACTTGGTAAGTTGGAATTGTAAACCCAAACTCGCAACCACTAGACCACTCGAACACTTGTTTAAATAGTCGCGTGTGATTTAGAACAGTGTTTTCCAACCACAGGTCCCCAAACCGGTGCAGGTCCACAAAATTTTCTGATGCTCCGGAAAAAAGTGATTCTGGATAAAAGAAAAAAACTGCAGATATAGGCTTTAGGTGATCCAAACCACTCTTCCCCTTCTCTCTCTTCTTACCTCACTCTGTTTCATTTGACTCTGTCCCACAGTCACATCCTTGCACAACTTTCACACGCGCCCTCCTGGTAAAGCCCTTCCATTGCACGTTGGTTGGGCTGGCTTCTGAGAGCGTACAAACCTAGCATAGGTACATACAGACGCACGCATGCATCCAAGCACTGGTTTACGCGTCCTGATATCGCCCAATTGACTACGGTCTGGGGTGGAAAATGGCGCGCCTCCGCCAGTAGAAACTAGTGAGGCAAACATCTAAGCAAAAAAAAAAAAAAAAGCTCTGATTGGCTAGTGTTTAAACTCAAATGACGACAGCTACACAAGTATCTAAACTTTTCGAACACAAGAGCTCATCTATATTTGGCGTGTTTGTTAATCGAAGTAAAGTGAGGTTTTGGGGTGGAAAATACCTACACATATCGCGATACGTTAATTCGGAAATTGATGGACAAGTTTTAGGGGTTAATTTATCAGATAATACTATGTTGTGGTATTTTGGAATTCATGTTTTATTGCGTGTGTTATTGTATTGTAAAACATGATGGAGTAAAAAAAAAAGAAGCCAAACAGCATTAACTTTTAACTTTCTTCAAATTTCTCCTTTTTTTCACCGGTCCACGATAAATGTTTCCTGTTTCACAAGTCCGAAGGTGTAAAAAGGTTGGAAAACAGTGTACATGTTGTTCGGAGTTCAGCCCCTTTCCTGACTTTCAGCGCTAACCAAGACCTGAATGTCGACTATTTACTTAATGACATAGTGCCCCATTACAACAAAATGACTGTATCTTGGAAAAATAGTTACCTTGCGAAAAACTAAAACCCAACAACAAAAACAATAATGGCATCTAAATTCACAACTTCCTTGTCGCTATGTTTAGATCAAGGGTTGTCAAACAATTTTTTGTAAAGAGCCAACAGTAAATATTTTAGGCTATAAGGTAGGTAACCAAAAAAAAAGTAATGATCCCGCTAACACGCTAATGTGGCATATTGGGATTTTGGTGTTAGGCCCGTATTTTTTTTGACAAACGTCACACTAGAGGTAATGTGCTCAACATCTCGTCTGGGTCAACCTCTAGGATCCATTTTGCGACCGAAAAAAAAAAATCCTGCCCCAACTCAGGGACCGAAACCTAATCACTCGGCTGAGTAGCCAATGCATATCCCCCCTGTGCTACATTAGCTCTCTATTAATGAAGGTAGACTAACGGAAATGAGTAAAGAGGGAGGGGGAGGAGGGGTCACACATTTATTTAATAAAATGTAAGGTTATGCTAATAATAAGTGGACTATAATTGTTCTAAATATAGCTATAATAATGAGAAGAGAGGAATTCCATTTTTTTTTGGTTTAGGTAGCATGTCACTAAATTGGAGTTCAAATAGGTCACCAATCAGCGTGCGAATGCGAAGCTATAGATGCGTACATACAGCCTTCTCACAATTCCTGAACTCGATATTCGGCCGTTCCATTACAGCGCGCGCTCTGAAATTTCAAGGAATTTGAAAATAATATGTCCATTCTTAGCTTGCGGGCCCTAAAAAGCAAGGCTGTATACCGGATCTGGCCCACGGTCCCTAGTTTGCCGACCCCTGGCTTAGAGCAACGAAACATAAATGATAGACACACAATAATACAAGAAACAGTATGCCTTTTCCGTGGTCCTTCAGCTCTATTATTTAATGACATATATTTATGTCATAAACGTGGCAGGATAACTCGGGTTTCCAACGTCCCCATACTGTTTATACTCTCACATAACCACATCTGTTTCCCTCGCTAACTTGGCGGTCTGTGTCAAGTTTCTCTCCTTGCCATAATATGCCCTTAATAAAGTAACTGGAACTCTTGACAAGAACCAGACAGATAACGGTGCAAGACGAGAAGACGAAGTTGGCATTGGATAGAAAATATTTCTGCAGGTAGCATTACAAGACAGATTTATTCTGACATTTCTGAAGTTTATAATCTGTCCATGTCACAGACTTCTCTGGTCACCAAACAGTTTATATATAATCTGTCTATGTCAAATACTTCTCTGGTTACCAAGTAGTTTATAATCTATCCATGTCACATACTTCTCTAGTCACCAAACAGTTTATATATAATATGTCCATGTCACAGACTTCTCTGGTCACCAAACATTTTATTTATAATATGTCCATGTCACAGACTTCTTTGGTCACCAAGCAGTTTATAATATATCCATGTCACAGACTTCTCTGGTCACCAAACAGTTTATAATCTATCCATGTCACAGACTTCTCTGGTCACCAAACAGTTTATATTCTGCCCATGTCACAGGCTTCTCAATGTCACAGACCTCTCTCGTCGCCATTCAGTCTATTCTCTCAAATTAACCCCGTGTATTTCCCCCATTGACCAGATGGTCTATTTCATGACTTCTCTCGCCACCAAACACTGCATACTTTCAAGTCGGTTAAAGAAGATCAGACTGACATTCTGCACCCATAAGTCAACAGACCAGGAGAACACGCTCTAACCTACAGTTTGTATATCCTGCACACCACGTGAAGTGAATAATATTAAAAAAAATATACCGGATTTGTGTCGTCGCGTCCTACATGCACCAGCTTTATCGTGTCTACCTGCTATTGTACACGTATGCACTTTATAGGCTTTTCTGGTTAGTCAGAAAACATTGGCGATAACGTATCTTAGACCCATTGACAGAGTCCGGGTTTCCTTGCAAGTGTGTTACATTTGAACGCTATTGACGTGTTAAATAAAACGCTATCTCCTTAGTGCAATATTAAGAATCACGTGTTGTATATTCTGTCGAAGCATGGTTGATTTCACAAATACAATCTCCAATAGCAGCACCATACACTATGTCGATTGACCTGAATATGTGTCTGCAACTTTCTTAACTTAAACTCAACTTAACTTAACGTCTTTATACTGGTTTAGAAGACTCTGCAGAGTCTGTATATAACCAGTTTCATTTACATCTCTTTGATCTAATAACTATGCGCATAAATCTATTCCTAAATGCATTAATTGTCCCTTTCTCTACTACTTCCTGTGGCAATACATTCCAAGCATTCACCACCCTCTGACTTAAAACATATTTCGTAATACCTAATCTGGATCTTTCTTTAGTTAATGTGTAGCTATGCTCTCTTGTTCTTGTGGAAAAAACATGCTATAGTCTAATTTATCCTTTTATTTTATTTTCTTCTCCTAGTGTTGTTTACTAATTCTGCCGCTAACCGCCTTCCTTACCAGGATGTTAACCTTTTAATAACCTTCACTGTGTGACTTTCGTTGTTATATTCATCCTCACCCTAGATCCTAGGGGAATCACAGACAAATCAATCAGTGACAACCACTTCTGAAGATACCTTTAAGAAAAACAAACGTATCCCACTTCTCTTGGTCTGTAGCCATCCTTAGTATGTTCAGTTTAGTTCAGGTATCATCTCTACATCCCATGGCTGCTTCAGTGGATTTACAACGTGCCCTTTCTCTTGTCCTGATTGTAAAATCTGACAGACTTTTCTCTTTTAACATATTGATGTTATCTTTCCATCTATAAGTGCCGTTTGGGGATTCCGTGGCGAAGTGGTTAAGCCGTCAGCCTCATGATCAGGTGGTGTGGGTTCGACTCCAAACTCCGCCGTCTTTTTCACGGGTGCTTGATGCGGAGTCCCCTGCATCTCGTAGTCGCCCCCTAGTCATCGTGTCCTTGACTTACCACTGGGATCGGGTGGCACGAGACGAGAGAGTGAGGATTAAAAGTAGCGCAGTTAATCCTTACTAAAAATAGCGCTAGCAAAATAAATTATGCCATCATCGTCTACGATGGACGGCAGCCTTTGTCTTTGCTTTTGTAAGTGCTGTTTATCTATAACATGGGAAGCTGAGACGCTAGTTCGGTCAAGCACAATATACTTACCAGGATGTCGTGTCAGGGTCAGGCACAACGTACTGACCAGGATCTCGTGTCAGGGTCAGGCACAACATACTGACCAGGATCTCGTGTCAGGGTCAGGCACAACATACTGACCAAGACCACTCTCTCTCTCTTACATGTAGCGTTCCCTGGAAACAAGCTGTTTTCAAGGCAGTCTGACTAACGTGATCTAAATCAACAGTATTGAGCGTTGTGCAGATGCAGCCCAGAAACACGCAGCCGCCTGAAGGATCGCGGCCCGCCTTCATCAGCACGCTCGTTATGTGAGGAAAGCTACTACAACCCGCAACTTAACGCCCACTTCAGGGCTCACAAAAGAGCAAACTTACTCATTGCGAACATTAAACAACAACTCAATAACCTAAGACACGATTGCCCTCCCCATTTCCTTCCAGTAGTTTCGGCACGATATAACCAAAATATCTGAGCTGTCAGACTCTAATTTCGTTCAGAGATTATCTTTGCATGCTTAATTGCTCAGAAAGGTCCTTATTTGTTATATTTTCTTACCTAAGTAAGTAATCCTTTCTTATATATATATCGAAAGAAATCAGAAGAAGACTAGCTATGGCAATGCAGAGACTGAACAGCCTGGAGAAATTATGGCAGGGCACCAACAAAACGATAAAAGTAAAAGTCTTGAGAGCCTGTGTTTTTCCCGTGGCAGCTTATGACTGTGAAGCATGGACGATTACGAAAACTTCTAGACAAAGAATCGAATCCTTCGAGTCAAAATGTTACAGAAAGATCCTCAGAATACCATGGACAGAGAAAAGAACAAATGTAGACATTCGGCAAGAGTTGAGCATAGAGGAGAACTGGTTTATCAATTCCATTTTGGCTAGAAAATGCAAATACTTTGGTCATATCAAGAGACACAACGGTCTTGAGAGAACAGTGGTGGAAGGTATGGTGCCAGACAAAAGAGGAAGGGGTAGACCAAGAAGACGATGGCACCAAGATATCCAGGAATACCTGAGTATGACAGTGGCGGAAGCTGGTGTTTTGGCAAGGGAACGAGTTTCTTTCAGACAGGCTGTGATGGGAGCGACGTTCTACAAAGGACATGCTACATGATGATATATACATATATATATATATATATATATATACATATATATATATATATATATATATATATATATATATATATATATATATATATATATATATCGGGGACTGCGTGGGCTAGTTGTTAAGTGGCACGGCTCACAATCCGTAAGTGCTGGATTCGATCCCCATCACAGCACCGGCCGTTACTCTGGGTAAGCAAACCCTCAGAAAATGC
This sequence comes from Ariolimax columbianus, assembly GCA_036924085.1. Lineage (NCBI taxonomy): Eukaryota > Metazoa > Mollusca > Gastropoda > Stylommatophora > Arionidae > Ariolimax > Ariolimax columbianus. The sequence continues at coordinate 11,704,913 of JAVGWX010000011.1, read as the reverse complement.
ATGCTGAAGTCTGATGCACTGGGCCGACAGGCGCAAAATAAAAACCACAGTGCAACACACACCACTTTGGGACTTTGGGGATTAGAGAGAAAAATATATATATATATATATATATGGCATCAATTCTCTTCTCCGTTCGCCCCTTTTTACGCTAATAAAACAAGTGTATTAACAACTCATTACACGTATTGATTTAATTTGACGCGACCGTTGTCCGTTTGCGTGGACTTCTATTTCTCCTATTTCAACCAACTTCCCCATACCTTAGAGAGGCACTATTGCAACCTGTTACTCTATCAAATTTGTATGGATCCTCGAGTTACCTGTCTTTAAATGACGCATTTTTCCAATTTAAAACGTATCTATGTGGAAAAGAAAAAAAGTGTTAGTTGAGTTGGAAAATCACGAACCATTACAAGTAAACAGGAGGACACAGGGGAAGAAACTCCTGTAGTCAGAAAAAACAGGTCATAGTATGAATAAAAGTTGAATCTTCTTCTTCTTCATCTTCTCCTTCGTCTTCTTCTTCTTCGTCGTCGTCGTCGCCGTCGTTTGTTCACAAATTCCCACTACTAAGCTCTAAAAAGGGCTTTGCAAGTAGCAGGATGTAGTCAGGAGAACAGAATGTGTTGTTTCGTAGTTTACAGCTTGACTGCGATATTTGGTTCTTCTTCTTCTTCTTCGTACGCTGTTTACAGCGATATTTACGTTGCACTGATTTAATTTGTTAGCCAGTGGCTCAGTGCATCCGATTTCAACAGGCGTTTCTGTAGGGTTGCCCTCCTTAGCCTTTGGCTGTCCCCAGCCTGACTGCAAGGCAGCAGTTGTTTTTGGTCAGAGTTGTCTCTCTTGGGAAGTTGTCTTGCAGGACTATCGAGTCTTCCCTACTCGTGTCTATAGCGTTTGGCAATGATATGATGGACTATGTACTAGTTTGTACTATCCCGGAAGAGACGCAGTCCAGTGTGACTTTTTCCCAGGATCGTCACGTCCTGCCAGAAACGTAGCATTTGCATATGAGTGAGGTATCTTTTTGCTCGCTTTATTTTCTCGGCTCATCTGCAGTGATGGTACGCCTAGCATTCCCCGCCACCCGGGAGCTTGTCACCATAGGACAGGAGGTGCAATGTCCGCTGGACTGCGTCTCTTCTGCGTCCATTGGAATGACTGATAGCAGACAGATGCAAAGAGCGAGGAAGGAGTGCATTTTACCAGGTGCATTCCTGCGGCTCGATCGGGCCGGGACACAAGCCCCAACCATGTCGTAGCCTCCCATCTCAGCGGTGCTGAGATTTTGGGCGGGATTCTGGCTTAGAGGCGTTCGGCCGTAATCCCTCAGATGTTAGCTTATCAGCCAAGCACGTGGACCAAATGTCAGCGACCTGTGATTCCTCTCGAAATAGTGCATTTGACCAGGTGACAAGCCTAGTCTTGCACGGAGATGTTGTCTGCCTAGGGAGCGGACATATCTCATGGTCAAGGGTTAAGTCTCAGCAGTTCGCAGTGAGGTAGCTGATCTACTGCTTAGGGAACCCGACCGAGAACTAAGTCTTCTACAAATGATTTCATTCCTCATCGCCGTATGGCTTTGACTGTTCAACATCTTGATCTCAAAGCTTGTACTAGTACCGAAAACACTAGTTTAAAAAATATATATTTACTTGTATTTCATTTGTGAATGACTTGGCTTTGCTTCGTTCGTTCTCAATCTCCCGCTACCAAACACTGAAACGGCTTAAGTAGCAGAATGTAGTCCAGAGAACGGAATGCGTTGTGTCGTAGTTTACAGCATGACTGCGATATTTGCACCTTTCGGTCCAACACATCCGACTTCAGCAAGCATTTTTTTAGTACCGGGTTAGCATTCCCTCTTCGATCCCTTCTCCTTAGCTAGTCTGCCCTGCTGCATCCTGTAAACCAAGATCACCGCGTGGAGGTGTAGAAGAGTCTTGGTTCGCTGGCCCTGACGCTAGCAGTCAGCTATGGCACGCTGACCACTGCAGCTCATGCGCTGCTCAGCATCTTGATCCCAAAGCGTGTACTAGTACCGACAAATCTAGTTTAGAATATATATATATATATTCACTTGTATTTTATTTGTGAATGACTTGATTGGATGTATTGTTATTTAAAAAATCTTAGATCAGCCTCTATGTCGTCTTCTCCGTCTGGCCATTACATGGGGATAATAATTCCAACGCTCCTTTGCTCACAACATACTAAAACATACAAACAATTTCTGCATTGTTTTTAATATGGATATGCGCTTTCTGCCTACTCAACATAGTGTCGTGAGTCTTCTTAGCTGTCAATCGGATTCCTAACAATCTTCTTTGGTTTTCATTGATCCTCTCATTCGTTTACTAATTGTCCATGATTCACATACTGAAGACAGAACTGGCTCTAATTATCATTCATTAACCTTTACCTCTTTTGGCCCAAACGAAGGATATGATGTCACTGTAGCTGGCCCCCTTACAAGAAGTTTGTATCCGATACATTTTTTAAAGCAAACCATATGGTGTGGTGAGGCCCACACTGTAGTCACATTTTACGACATGTTTGGAATGTTGGATTAGTGATGAACCTTTTCGCTTCAAGTGAAGAATAGGACCACCACTACATCTGGCCCATTTACAAAAAGCCTTTGTCAAATAATTTCCAGTTGTAGTTTCAAAGCAGAGGTTTTTACATAATGAAATTGCAAGCCATGTACAACAGTCTCTTATCGTATTTTACGACATGGCTAGAAGGTTACGTCCCTGTTCTTGTCAACACGTAAACTATTCGGGTGACTGACCCCATTTAACGTGTAATAACTCTCTTCTCTACGTTCAATGACAACGACTTGCTGCACAGAAGACCTTCTATTTTCTGGAAAACTGCTTTGCCTGCAATAATCTACCCTTTATTTCGGAGTTGCATATCTTATTGGATGATATTGGAGTGTTTAGATATTTTAATGCGTATTTCGTGTACTTCGTCATCTGATATTATCTTGTGGGTGGAGTTTGCGCTTCCGTTTCACGTCATGGAATAGAAAAGTGGTTCTAAAAGCTGTCGTCAGCGGGACCTGCACCTTGTATTGTAGTTGCTACTGTTGTAGATAACTAATTCAGTAAAGCTGTTCGCGCATTCGCAGTCAATGCCAAGTTGATAAATGGGCAGGCGTTTAGTAGTTGATGGTTGGATCCCCTTAGTGATGTGAAGTCTTCTAGTGCACTTTACTGGGACGGGGGGGGGGGGGGGGGGGGGGGAGAATGTAATAATCAATTTTTGGGGTAAACAAGTTGAAGCAGTTTTCCTATTTTTGTTCCTATCATCCTATCAGATAATAATAATAATCATCATCATCATGATGTAGTACATCTTTTACAGAACATCGCTTGCATCAAAGCCCGTCTGAAAGAAATTCGATTTCTTGCCAAATCTCTAGCCTTGACATCTCGGTGCCATCCTCTTTTTGGTCTGCCTCTGCTTCCTTGAGGTTTGGGTAACTGTCCATGTTTCGCAGGTGTATGCTGCCACGGGAAAAAACCACAGGTTCACAAAATTTTCACTTTCGTTGGTTTTGGTTTTCTACTACAGTTTTCTTATTTTGTGTAGTCTCTACATTGTCATTGACAATCTCATTCTGATTTTCTTTGAACAGTCGCCATTTTTGTCAATTCTGGAACTCTGATACAGGAAGTTCGTGACCTGTTCTATTCCCACACTCCCGAATTATTTTAATTTATGTTGAGGAAAAATACTTGGATGCTTTTGAGATGTGATGTTACCGAAAGATGGAAAGAGTGAGCTGGAGCGAGAAGAAATAAAATGAAAAGATATTGGCGGAGATGGGAGAAGAGAGAAAGTTGATATGGAAGATACAAAAAATCGACTTGGCTGGTTGGGATATAATCTTCGGAGAGAGAGAGAGCCCAGTCAAAAAGGTCTTGGGGGACATTATGGAACGACGGAAAGGGAAGAGAAGACCTAGAAATACCTTTTTGTCTCAAGCTTGCGAAGATATGGATGTGAAGACGTATGCTGAGCTGAAGACGTATGCTGAGTTGAAGACGTATGCTGAGTTGAAGACGTATACTGAGCTGAAGACGTATGCTGAGTTGAAGACGTATGCTGAGTTGAAGACGTATGCTGAGTTGAAAATGTATGCTGAGTTGAAGACGTATACTGAGCTGAAGACATATAAAGAGTTGAAGACGTATACTGAGTTGAAGACATATGCTGAGTTGAAGACGTATGCTGAGTTGAAGACGTATGCTGAGTTGAAGACGTATGCTGAGTTGAAGACGTATGCTGAGTTGAAGACGTATGCTGAGCTGAAGACGTATGCTGAGTTGAAGACATATAAAGAGTTGAAGACGTATACTGAGTTGAAGACGTATACTGAGTTGAAGACGTATGCTGAGTTGAAGACGTATGCTGAGTTGAAGACGTATGCTGAGTTAAAGACGTATGCTGAGTTGAAGACGTATGCTGAGTTGAAGACGTATACTGAGCTGAAGACGTATACTGAGTTGAAGACGAATACTGAGTTGAAGACGTATACTGAGCTGAAGACTTATAAAGAGTTGAAGACGTATACTGAGCTGAAGACGTATACTGAGCTGAAGACGGCTGCGGGGGATAGGCAGAAATGGAAGGACAAAATCCATGAAATTGTTGACCAGTCCTAGTACTGAATGACTTGATGATGGTGTTGACTTCTTGTTTTGGCTGTGGTCATTATCTCTGTTTTGTTATATATACAATTAAGTTTTTATCTTCACTGCATCTGCTTACGGCTTTAATTAGCTGTTCTAACCCCTCAAATAGTCACATAATGTTATTTGCACATCCGTGCGTAATACTCATCAACAGAACAAACATTACGAAGACTAAGAATAACTAATGGATCATTCCACGCAGCATTCGATGACGTTCTGCAAGATATGTCCGGACCACTGCTTGCATCTGCTCCCAGGTAGATGAAGTCCTCGTGAGATTAACCGTATTGCTGTTGGCAGTGATTCCCGCCGCACCAACTACGGACTTTCTGCATAGAGACTGGTCTTAGCAGAGGTTCTTCTTTGAAACCAATCTGCGTCTATGAACATCCTGTGTCATTCCAATCCTGCCGCACCGCTCTGAGACCTGAACGATCTTACGGGAAGATTGAAAGTGGTTCGAGGTCTTTCACATGTGTAACCAACGTCGTTTCCTTGGAATTCTCTGGTAAGACCTGGTCGCTAACATCGAGGTTTTCTAAGGGACACAACTCGAGAAAATTTCATCAACGCTATATTGGCGTCGCTTCTCTTCATTCGGCCATGTTGACCGCCATTCTTAGGGCGTTTCGGCTCGACAACTATTACACATGTCCCTGGAAATCAGGGGCTGGAAAAGATTGTACGCCTCACGGGGTCGTTTTCTGTGCCGCTCATGCAGCAATGACTGGAATACATTGCCCTGCATACTGACTGGGATCAAACGTGGTCATCTCGAGTGGTCATGCTTGCCTAGACGGATAACTTGACTTGCCAGTGCAGTTACTGATAGTTACTTGCTGATTGGTCGACTGACGTGATGTAAGCTTTGAGTGTCCCGTATGATATAGAATGATCTTTTCGCACCTTGCGAGGCATAGAGTCACAACTGCATCTGACTATCTTACAGGACGCGCGCATTAAACCACGTACGTGCTTTTTGGCGTGATAGTTTTTTTGTAGCAATATGGCTTGGCTTGGCTTCGTTCGTTCTCAATCTCCCGCTACCAAACCCTGACACGGGCCTAAGTAGCAAAATGTAGTCCAGAGAACGGAATGCATTGTGTTGTAGTTTACAGCTTGACTGCGATATTTGCACCTTTCGGTCCAACACATCCGACTTCAGCAAGCATTTTTGAGTACCGGGTTAGTATTCCCTCTTCGATCCCTTCTCCTTAGCCAGTCTGCCCTGTTGCAGCCTGTTATCCAGGATCACCACGTGGAGGCGTAGAAGGGTCTTGGCAGCTGTCGTTCGCTGGCCCTGACGCTAGCAGTCAGCTATGGGTCGCTGACCGCTGCAGCTCATGCGTTGCTCAGCAGTTGCTCGCTTAGTTTTATACAATGTGTTGTGTCCTTTCCTCCCTGACTTTTCTTCTCTAGCAATAGGCAAGGTACCAATTTACAGTTAGCTAAACTAGAGCGTGTCAATAACGGGGATTGGACCCGGAACCTGTGTCGTGATAATTTTGCCTTACATCAACAGTATCATCATTATTTACCGTGTCACTTCAGATGACAAAGCACGGGTCCAACACATTCTTTGGTAAAAACTCTGCGCATGTCAAACTTATTCAAACAGAAATAAATTAGACTGGTCGGATAGTTACAGCCTGAAATGTACTCCAACTTAAACAAACTCTAAGCCAATATTGACGTAGAGCCACCCAGGACACGCAGTTTCAGAAATTGAAAGAGAAATATGTAAGCTATAAAAGGCAGCCTATGTTTGGACACCAGGTGCAGTGCACACGACTTTAAGCTAGACGAAGTTTCTTACAGTCAACACGGCCCCAACGGGCTAGCCGGGGAAAACGTCGCATCTAAAAATAGAATACCCTGTATCGAGCTGCAGAAGGAAACTTTACCTGGACATCACGTGACTTATACTACTTGGAAATCGTAAAAGAGACATCGAACCGGTCTATCACGATGCAGGAAGAACTTAAAGCGATGCAGATGTAAGATTGATGAGACATGCGACTGTGGATCCACATATGACCTAGACCACCTGATGATCTGTCCAAGTTTACTGGAAACATGAACTTTAGGTGACATGTTGAGGAGGAACGACAATCCATGTGACGCAACATAGAAAACATGGCTGATGTTGTGCCCGAACACGGCAAGTAAACAAACACTACATTTTGGTTTTGTCTGACCAGATTTTACGAAATCCTGAATCATTTGTTTGCAGAACCATTTCAGCACCAATTATTTTTACATGATGATGTTGGCAGTCATATACACTCCCTTCTTTGGTCACATATATTGACGGGCCGGATGGGGCACCCCCCCCCCCTCTCTCCAACTCACCCTTCCCTTCTGTTATAATGTCCAGTCCTTGTTTTGATATCTCCTTCTAATGTTCGCCCTTCACGTGACATTACGTCACGAGCAGCGTTAGAGGTCGTTTTAATCAATGCGAGCCCTGGCTATCGACACTTACTCCTGTGTGTATGTTTTGTGTACGGGTGGCTCTTGTCATGTGTGGTTCTATGCGTTACTTTTTGGAACTGAATCACACGACAGCTATATATTATGTTTTTGTCTCCTGTTTCTTCGATCAGACGCATACCGCTATCCCTGTTCCTTTCTTACAGGAAGCCTGTATCAAACACTGATGTTCTCTATTTGGATGGTGTTTTTTTTCTGGTGGTAAAAACAAGTTTTACAAAAATATGATAGTCGTATGTTCAACACTTTTGTGTTTTCCTTTCAGACATCTTTTGACACGTGACTTTATCAGAACATTGGGAGAGGAGACTAACGTCTGGTCTGACAAAACATACTGATAGGACAATGTTAGTCAGGGCCAGGAAGAGGAGACTAACGTCTGTTCAGACAAAACATACTGATATCGGACAATGTTAGTCAGGGCCAGGAAGAGGAGACTAACGTCTGGTCAGGCAAAACATACTGATATCAGACAATGTTAGTCAAGGTCAGGGAAAATATACTGATCATCACTTCCACGCAGTTCACCATAGAAACGATCCTTTTTATGGTAGCCTGGTTAATGAGCTGGGGAATCAGGATGATCCCCGTAGTAATGAGTGACACGCAAATGAAGCCAAGCATAGCACAGTCCCTTGGAGGAACTCAGTCCACCTTCTTCAGCACGCTAGGATGTGTGGAACGCTACTGCAACCCGCCACTTAACCTTCATATTCATGGCGTACTAAAGCGAAATCTTTCTCATTATGGGCATTCAATAACAACAACAACAACGGTATCGGAACATACGAGACATAGCTGGAATGTGTACGTGTGTGTGTGTGCGTGCGTGCGTGTGTGTGTGAGCGCGCGCGCTCGGTGTGGAACGGCTCTTTTGTTGATTGGATCTCTGTTCTGCCAATAGTTGCAAGCAGGTGATGTTCAGCCCTGAGTATTGCTTTACGACACGTAGTACTCTTGCTTCATTTCAGGTTGTGAGAATACGGACAGCGGTGTTGGTGTATATGCTTCAGACCCCGATGCCTACACAACATTCGCCGCTCTTCTTGACCCGGTCATCAAGGACTACCACTCGGTCTCTGAACTGAAACACCCCAAACCAGATTTCGGAGATGTGAACAATCTTGGCTTTGGTGACCTTGACCCGAGCAACAAATACATCAACTCCACTCGTGTGCGAGTTGGACGAAGCCATGACAGTTATGGTTTCCCTCCGGTACTGACGCTTGAGGTAAGTTTGCTCAGTTGATTTATAACGGGGACAACCCAACCAGTGTGTACTTTGTCCGGTAAAATGTCCTTAGTTTATGGCGGGGACAACCTAACTATTACTGTCTTAACCTGCTACTATTACTGTGTCTTATTGTGCTACTATTACTGTGTCTTATTGTGCTACTATTACTGTGTCTTATTGTGCTACTATTACTGTGTCTTATTGTGCTACTATTACTGTGTCTTATTGTACTACTATTAATGTGTCTTATTGTGCTACTATTACTGTGTCTTATTGTGCTACTATTACTGTGTCTTATTGTGCTACTATTACTGTGTCTTATTGTGCTACTATTACTGTGTCTTATTGTGCTACTATTACTGTGTCTTATTGTGCTACTATTACTGTGTCTTATTGTGCTACTATTACTGTGTCTTATCCTGCTACTATTACTGTGTCTTATTGTGCTACTATTTCTGTGTCTTATTGTGCTACTATTACTGTGTCGTATTGTGCTACTATTACTGTGTCTTATCCTCCTACTATTACTGTGTCTTATTGGGCTACTATTACTGTGTCTTATTGTGCTACTATTACTGTGTCTTATTGCATCCAGGACCGTGTTGAGATGGAGAAAATTACCATTGCGGCTCTGCAAAAGTTGGAAGGTGAATTGGCGGGAACATACTACCCTCTTACAGGAATGACCAAAGAAACACAGAAACAGCTGACAGATGACCATTTCCTCTTCAATGACAGCGACAGGTGACGTAACGTCTATTTAACTTTGTTGTTGTTTGAAATTACTCAAGCTGTGTTTGTCACACTTCATCTTTTGCTTCTTCTTTTGTCCCACGGCGTCGCAGAGAGGCGGGATGCGTAGATTTATTGTTATCGCCAGGTGGAAGGCTTGTGCTGTCGTTAGGTGTAAGTTCCTCAGAGTGTAAGAAACAATCTTGATCTATCAACGTTCAGGTCGGCCCCTTGCATGTGGACCGGAGACATGCACACGATATGCTCTCGTTGCAGACTGGTCATAATGCATTCTGACTAAATGACCAACTCGCTTGATTTTTTGGTTATCACTAATTGGGGTTGTCCCCATTATCTGTATCAGCAGATTGGGTGTTGCATATTCGGTGCATCATGTTTCCAATATTCGGCTACGTTGTTGTTGTTGTTGTTGTTGTTGTTGTTGTTGAATGCCCACAATGAGTAAGATAACTCTTTTGTGTGCCCTGAAAAGGGCATAAACTGGCGGGCGGGTTACAGCAGCTTTCCTGACATCCCAAGTATGCTGATGAAGGGAGACCAAAGTCTTTCAGCTGGTTTTTCTGTGCTTGGCTTCGTCTGTGTGTCACTCACTACTACGGGGATCACGTCGATCCTCCACTTCATCAGCAGACAACCATGAAAACAGCCGGTTTCCAGTGAAACCTAAGTAAGGTGGTGGTCTTGGTCAGTATTTTTTACCTGACCCTGTCTAACAATGTCATACCAGTATGTTATACCGGACTAAACATTAGTTCCCTCTTCTTGCTCAGCCAGGTGGATAGCTTTCTTGTTTCAATGACAGAAAGTTTGGTCAGAGCATCAGGTGGTTTGGGTCTTGTAGCGAGATTCCTTCAATGTTGATTGAAATCAGCTGGATGGCTGTTTTATGATCTATGATGCTTCGGTAGTGAAAGTATTGGTCGACTGAAAAGTTTGCAATTCATTGTTCAATGTGAAAAAGGCAACTGACCTAATCTGCTTAAGTTGCATACACATTGAGTTTGCATGCATAGCAATTTGAGAAGGATACTCATGATTTAACAGTATTCTATGATGTCTTTTAGCTTGCAGCTGTACAGTTTACTCTGTATTTTGTTTCACAAACATAAGAAAAAAATTATTATGTAAATATTTTTTCATTTATAAATCCTGAAGTTTTGTCAGTTGCTATAGAACCCAGATAAAACCATTTTGGTTTACTTAAACACTCGTTCATACAAGCAAAATCATTCAAAAATTCCTTTTTTATAAGGTTTGACAATTACTGTTTTGTTGTAAAAGACAGGCACTGGAGATTTTAACTTGCAGTAACTTAACGTCTTTATACTGGTTCGGAAGTCTCTAGAGAGTCTGTATAATACCAGTTTCTTTACATTCACTTGATCTAAAAATACCCATGAGCTTCCAATTTATTCTTAAATGCATTACAAAATATAGGGTCTATACCCTGCCTTCACTATTCCCTGTGATAATGCATTTCATGCATTTACTTCTCTCTAAAAAACAAATTTTCTGGTATCTAATCTTTACCTTTCTTTAATTAGTTTGTGGCTGTGTCCTCTTTTATGCAACTTGTTCAGGTTACTATTTGGAAAAGAAAAAAAAATTCGAAATCACTGATATGTTAAGAAATGTTTATGTTTTAGAAGTATAGTTGTTTGGAAAAGCCCACGCCTGTGTCCATTTTCCCCTAAAATAATTGCTGAGAAATTCCCTTTTGTTTGTCTTGTATGAGTTTCAATATTTTAATGTACATGTTTTTAATCTGATAAAGTTGCAAATTGGTTGAGATGAAAGTATTGGTTAGCCATAACACTTTTTCATTAAGGTGGTCAGATGGTCAGATCCCCAAACTTGTATTTCTTTTTGTAGCTAGGTACTTTCGCCACCTGGAAGACGGGACTCAATTTCAAAGTGCCTGTTACTTCCCTTTCTTGTCTGCTGTTTGATGTATTTGTTTTCCAAATGTGCAAATGCTTGTCCTTGCGATCTTTGTCTTTACTGTCAATTTTATTCACATCTTATGTCTGTCGCCTTATCTGTCGGTTCTCTTGTTCTGAGTCACTTATGTTATGCATGTTAGTCATTGTGTATATTTGTTTTTATTTACTCAATTGTTGATATTTTAATTGTAGATTCCTAAGGGCAGCTGGTGGTTACAACGACTGGCCTGTTGGACGTGGTATATTCTTTAACAAGAATAAGACCTTCCTAGTGTGGGTGAATGAGGAGGACCATCTGAGGTTCATTTCTATGCAGAAAGGTGGCAACCTTAACGAAGTTTATTCCAGGCTTGTTAAGGTACAAAACTAATCTAAATTATAAGTGAAGATGTTTGTCCGTCTGTTTTACTGTCCAAAATAAAAGTAAGTTGTTCATGCATGATCACATCTAAATAATAAGAAACCTTGACTGAAGCACCACTCTGACAATAAATATTGTTGACGGAAAGCTTGTCAACTTCACTGAGGATTTAATTTACTTGAGCACCAAACAAATCTCTGATGCACAAAGCCATCAAGACATTATTTAAAGAGTCGGGCCTGGCTGCAACCTTCATGAACACCTTGCATCAGGGCGGGAATCAGCAAAGGCTTTCACTGAAAACCAAGCTATGAATTTTCATAACTTTTGTCATCCACATCTTGCTTCATTGTTCCCAAATATAGACTATTCTGCAGAGTGATCAGAAGTCTTCCACATGTGCAGCCAAGGGTGCATTCTTGTTATCCACTGGCATGATCAGGTCTCAAATGACAAAGACACCCAGCGATATGGCAAACTGTTATGTTTTTTGTTATATGTTCTAAATATTTTAATTGTGTACTTTGATTTTGCTCATTAATTAAGTTTTCACCTATAACTATATCGAGACCTTCTAGATTGTTTACTTTTCTTTAAATGAAATACCTTACATCCACATTTTAAGGCGTTGTACATCTCTTCCAACTGTTAGTTCATTATCCAAGTTGATATGCCGGCCATTGAGTATACATGATGAGTATACATGATGAGTATACATGATGAGTATACAAAACACTTGAAAGCTACCTTTGCAGTTCATAAAATGAAAAGTAGGAACTGAATTCTGTGGTTCAACTTAATCTTATTTTCTTTAGAGAAAGCTAGTGTTATTGGACAGCAAGAGTAAAGCAAATTTGGTTCTGTTGATTCTGACACTTTGTTGAAAATGATCAAGCTAGACTGTTGTGCTTTTTATTTCCTTAACTTTTAAATTTTATTAAGAATTGTGCAATTAAATCACTTTACTTTTACCATTTGATTCCATAGGAACATAAGGTTGTAATGACAGTTAGCCACAATTTCTTTATTCGGGCTGTTTTGAGCTCCACCTATCAGATTCCAATTACATTGACTTCCTCTTGCACTGTTCTTTGTTAGGTGATCTTTAGCTACTTTTCTGCTACTTTATGGCTTCCAGTCCAAAACATGTGTGGTTGTGTTGTTGAGTTTCAATCTTCCTGACAAAGATGCTGAGCAGTGCACGAGCTGCAGCGATCAGTGACCCATAGCAGACTGCTGGTGTCAGCAACAGCGAACCAGAGCTGCCAAGACCCTTCTACACCTCTGTGTAGTGATCCTGGATAACAGGCTGCAACAGAGCAGACTGTCTAAAAAGAAGGGATGGAAAAGGGGAAATAAACCCAGTGCTCAAAAATGCCTGCTCAATCTTCCTTTTTTTTGTTGTTGCTCAGATGTTTGCCTGACTAGTTTCTACTGGCGGAGGCGCGCCATTTTCCACCCCAGACCGTAGTCCATTGGGCGATATCAGGACGCATAAACCAGTGCTTGGATGCATGTGTGCATCTGTATGTACCTATGCTAGGTTTGTGCGCCCTCAGAAGCTAGCCCAACCAAAGTGCAATGGAAGGGCCTCACCATGAGGGCGCGTGTGAAAGTTGTGCAAGAGTGTGACTGTAGGACAGAGTCAAATGAAACAGAGTGAGGTGAGAAGAGAGCGAAGAGTTGCCCCCAGGGTAGAAGACCAACATTGAGTGAACCAAATTCAATCTTCCTGAAATTTTGTTTTATTGAACTCTATTGATCCAATTTTTTTCCCATTAATTTCTTGTGCTATTTCTTCTTCTTCTTCTTCTTCTTCTTCTTCGTTCATTCTCAATCACCCGCTACCAAACCCTGAAAGGGCTTAAGTAGCAGAATGTAGTCCAGAGAACGGAATGCGTTGTGTTGTAGTTTACAGCTTGACTGCGATATTTGCACCTTTCAGTCCAACACATCCGACTTCAGCAAGCATTTTTTTAGTACCGAATTAGCATTCCCTCTTCGATCCCTTCTCCTTAGCCAGTCTGCCCTGCTGCAGCCTGTTATCCAGGAGGTGTAGAAGGGTCTTGGCAGCTCTGGTTCGCTGGCCCTGATGCTAGCATTCAGCTATGAGCCGCCGACCACTGCAGCTCATGGGCTGCTCAGTGTCTTGATCCCATGCACTATTTCCATAATCCTATTATCTCAAATGGATCTCAGGGCCTCATATTATGAAGTAAAGAATAAGGGCACAGCACATCCATACATGTTTTAGAAGATGACTAAAAAGTGCTGTATGTACGGTAAGAAACCTCATTCCGTAAAACCAGTAAGAAATCTCATCCCATAAAACAAGTAAGAAATCTCATCCCATAAAACAAGTAAGAAATCTCATCCCATAAAACAAGTAAGAAACCTCATTCCGTAAAACCAATAAGAAATCTCATCCCATAAAACAAGTAAGAAATCTCATCCCATAAGACAAGAAAGAAATCTCATCCCATAAAACAAGTAAGAAATCTCATCCCAAAAGACAAGTAAGAAATCTCATCCCATAAAACAAGTAAGAAATCTCATCCCATAAACAAGTAAGAAATCTCATCCCATAAAACAAGTAAGAAATCTCATCCCATAAAACAAGTATGAATCCTCATCCCATAACACAAGTATGAATCCTCATCCCATAAAACAAGTATGAATCCTCATCCCATAAAACAAGTAGGAATCCTCATCCCATAAAACAAGTATGAATCCTCATCCAATAAAACAAAAATGAATCCTCATCCCATAAAACAAGTATGAATCCTCATCGCATAAAACAAGTATGAATCCTCATCTCATAAAATAAACTGCTACAAAAATCACCACAGCTTTTGTTACAGGCTTCCTGTCAACAATCTTCTATGGTGATGGTTATATGATTCACAAAATGTAACGAAGAAGATCTCTGAAAATTCTACGTCAATTGAAAAGTGTAATTTTGGCAGAACGATAATCTAATGTAAATTAACTGTGTTGATTTTTTTGACAGGCCATCAAGGCGTTAGAGAGCAGTGGTCTAAGCTTTGCCAAGCGAGAGGGTCTAGGCTACCTAACTTTCTGTCCATCCAACCTTGGAACCACTCTCCGTGCCTCGGTGCATGTCAAAATCCCCAAGTTGGCTGCAACCCCTGACTTTAAAGCTTTTTGCGACAAGTACAACATTCAGGCCAGAGGTTAGTATTTATATTCTTTAAAAAAAAAATTATAACGCTAACAACTTTAACATATTCCAAAAACTTAAGTGTGGAAGTAGAAACTCTGAAAGCTGCTGCCAAGCTGGTAATCTAAGTTGAAGATATTCACATACAAAAAAACAGGTATTTTTTTACACTTTACTTTAATTCACAGTATCTCCACAAGCTTACCTTTTTATTAGATATCCACGAGAGGACTGAGTAGTCTTGAGGTAAGACATTGGCCTTGGATGCTGGAGGTCGTGGGTTCAAATCGCATGGGCATTCTGGTATTTCTTCGGATCTCTGGGTATTAGAAAAACATACATTTGCCATACCAGGAATTTGAACCCCTGCCCTACTTGTCAGCAGACAGGCCTCAAAACCATTTGGTTATGTACAATGACATTGATTATTCGACTAAACTAAACTAAACAAAACTAAACTAAACTAAAAAGATATCCACCAAAACAAACATAGCATTCCTCTCATCAATAATAGCAACTTTAAACCAACAAATAAAGATATATATTTTGAACAATACACATGCTCCTTGCTGACATAGTTCTAAGCAGAACACCCAATGTCAGTCATTCAGTGGATCCCCTCCCACTATAATATCAAAAGCAACAAAGCTCCAGATAAACTAGCAAAGTGTTGAGGAGCATCCTTACAAACAGGGCTAATCATTACATATAATGAGGCCAAGACCATAATTAAAGCCAACTTTTGAGGAAAATGGGCTGATCAACACCCCGACTTCAGAAAAAGACAACTACTATAATTTAACTAGAGAAGAGCAAGTCATCCTCTTCAGACTGAAAACTGGGCATAACAGACTCAAGGATCATCTTTACAGCAAATTGAGGATTGAGACAGATGACAAGTGTCCATGTGGGGAGCACACCATGACAGTGGAACACATCCTACAAAGCTGCATGGTCATGCAGGTAGAGAGAGAATAATGCTGGCCTCTCAAGACAGAAGAGAGACAAAAGCTTTACGGAGATAAAACAGCCTTATAAACAAGTGTCCTTTGTAAGATTAACCGGGTACTTGATCTCCTTTTTTGGTGTTCATCTTGAAAAGGATGTTGTGTCATAGTTTACAGCGAGGCTGCAAAATCCGAGCCTTTTAGCCCTGCACATCCAGTTTCGGCTGCCTTTTTTTAGGTACTTAGTTTGCCTTCCTACTGCTATTCATATTCTCTGAGACCAAACTAATGCAGTCTGTTTGGTCTAGGGTTGATGCAAGCAACCAGCTATGAGTCGCTGGCGGCAGTCAGCTGATTTGCTGTGCTGCATCTTCAGCCTCAGTGATACATTCGAGAAATAAAACAACTCTGGTGTGAACTCAGCCAGGAATGACATAGAACCACCATCAGAAGTACCTCTATTGCTGAGACTCGGAGAAAACGTGCTGTGCAAAAAGACATAAAAACTGACACCCATGTGTCCAACCGTGACAAGACATAAAAGCTGACACCCACGTATCCAACTGTGACAAGACATAAAAGTTGACACCCACGTGTCCAACCGTGACAAGACATAAAAACTGTCACAACCACGTGTCCAACTGTGACAAGACATAAAAACTGACACCCACTTATCCAACCATGACAAGACATAAAAACTGACACCCACGTGTCCAACCGTGACATGACATAAAAACTGACACCCATGTGTCCAACCGTGACAAGACACTCACGTGTCCAACCGTGACCCTATATGTTACACATGTGGAAGGGGTTTCTGTGCTAGAATTGAACTATACAGCCACCTCAGGACTCACTGGCGAAACACATGTCTGACTGTTGTTGTCATCATTATTCATGATGTTTGGTTATTAATAAAATATGCAAATACATCATATTCTTGACGCGTCTTTGTATATCCCTGCTTTCACTCACACACACACCGCCTATATGTCAAATACTTTTATTTACTTGTATTCTGCTCAAATTCTCAACAGTTTGGTATAGTAAAATTCTACTTCAGAAATAGTTTAATAAAAGTAAATTGACTTTCAAAACTTCATATTATAATGGCTTTTTTATTGTCAAAATAAATTCAGACAGATGAGTTACTGAAGCCTGAAAAGGAATTCAAAAATTGTAACACTGTAACCTGTTAGACATATTGCATAGGGCTGACCAGCAAACCCTGTAGAACTTTAACAAATATGGAAAAGTTAACTGTGGACTTTTCAGCTATTTGTCAAAGACTTTTGCGTCACAGGAAGTTGAATTAGTTTTGCTTTGATTGACTGAAAATAAATATACCGAGAGGCCCATTAATTGCTGTGTCAAATTAACACTCTCTTTCATTCTTACAGGTATCCATGGAGAACACACAGAGTCTGTTGGAGGTGTTTATGATATCTCCAACAAGAGAAGACTCGGTCTCACTGAAAACGAAGCAATCTGTGAAATGTGTCGTGGTGTGGAGGCTGTCATTGCAGAGGAGAAGAGACTGAGTGGTGCCAATTGAAAACATTATTTTGTGTCTATAGAAAATAAAGTTACGTAGGCCCATTTTTCCACAATCTTGCTCCGTGAATAATTTCAAAAATTTACCCAATTGCCGGCTGACTCCGATCCTCTGAATTCACTGATCCTATTTATTCTGTTTTATTTTTCGTTATAGTTGAAACAAATTTGTTCTGAGGATACACTGAAACTTGTGTTTCTTCTACCTACACTTTCAGAAGTCAATTTTAATATGCCAGAATAAAGCAGTGGTTCATCTGCTTCTGCATAAAACAAACACATGTATTTAAGATCAATTTTAAGCTGATAAAATGATGCATAAAAATGCATAAAACGTATTTCTCCATCTTAAGAATTCAAAATTGGGAGGCATATTCTACTTTTAACCCAATCACACTCTAGCCTGCACAGTATATTTTGTTAGTAAGCCATAACTATTTATTTTATTAATAGAATAGCATTTCAATCTGATTTCTTAACTAATTGTATATGAGTAAGAAAAAGTATCTCTTTGCTCTTATAGATGTATTTTCTGTTTGAAGGCTAGAGTGTAAAGTGTGAAATCATGGCAGTCCAATCTGTTACAGTTTGAGAGAGAAACAAAATATGGATTTATTATCCAAGCAAACAAAAAATAATGTTAATCTTATAGAAATTGTTTGTCTCTAGAAATGGAAAAGCGTGTGTTTAATGTTAACATTTTAGACAGCTGAGTTAGTTTTTTCAACTTTTCACATCTGTACTCATCTGATTGCAACCATCTTAGCAGACCACTAAGGCAGATGTAATTTGTTGACCTGTTTGCTTGGAAAAAATGCTTTGATGTATAAGAACATTAGGAGAATATCATGCATTTAACACAATTTGTGCACAGATTCTGAACGAAGGTGATCAATATATATGTGTGTGTTTTTGTGGTAGTTTTGTAGCCCAATATTATTTTAAACTTTGCAACAAATACATGTTTTGATTGTGAACAGAACAGAATACAATTAATGAAATTATAGATTTTAAACAAAATATGGGAAATGTGATTTCATTTCTATAGTTAAGAAATTAAAATTTAAACATTTTTTTTTACATTTCTCATAATTGAAATTCATGATTATGTTTGTAGAAATTTGTGTTTATCAAGAAGGATTTATATGTACTTTATGACAATCTTAAGAAAGACACTCTTGTATGTATTTTAAAGATAGATTTAATAAGCTGATCAGACATTTAAAATGACTGATCAAGCATCAGTATTAGATCAATTTTATTGTTTCAATTTTACAGCTTTTAATATAATAGAATAACCAATTTGACTGTAAGCATCGATACATACTTTGTTGTTATAAATTTAAAGTGTGATTTATATGCAAACCCACTTTGTGATACAAACTTTGTGTATTGTTTCTTATTTTCAGTGTTAGATGTTGGTTTGTACATTAGAAAGTAGCATTTTTTAGGTATAGCCCATGCTGGCCAGATTTATGCTATATAGTGATACCAGCGGTCTCCAAAGTAGGATGCACTAACCATATGGATGTGCATATTATAATATATTAATGTGTGAAAAAGAATTTGGAGGTAATTTAAAAAAAATAAATTTCAAATATTACTGCCAAAAAATTATAAAGAAAATACAATCATATTTTGCTAATAATATAGCTCTATATTGTTATACAAAGAAGCATTTCATTTTAAATGTGTGGTAGACCCCTGAAAGTCCAACTTGATAAGGACAAGATCATGGTTTGACACAGAACGCACCCCATGACTGTAATTCATCTGGATGAATAAAAATAGAGGCGAATCATAGGACAACAGTGACAAATTAAGCCAGACTAGCGAGCCACACATCTACGTACGGTTGGGGTTACAATTACAAATAACTAGACATGCATGTGGTTGAATTTTGGAGATCTATAATATATGTATATATAAATACATAAAAATATATTATAAATATGTGTAGGGTTCAGGGTTAGTTTTTAATGCTGGTATTGGGATGCATGTTTGTCTTATTTATTTTACTGAAATAGGGTGTAGATCAAAATTGTTGGAGGCCACTGCGCTGTGCAGCCATTTAGTGTAATTATAGATTATATGTGGTATTTATTTCTTTTGTTCTAATATAGTATTACCCCATAGTTACTGACATCCGGATGTGGTGGATGGCTAACACGCTAACAATGCTAACATGTTTGGCTGTGGCATTAGGCTAACAGCAGGCACTGTTAATCAAATTGGCAGCTTGAAGTACATCCAACACCTGTTGGATTTGTAGCGTGTTACAGGTTAAGTGAGAGCCAACACAGAACTGATTCCCCTCTTTGTGACAAACACCTAAATAAATGATTTAATTTACCTGATCATGTTTGTTGTGTTTTATTTATTTGTGTGAGACATTGCTGTTGTTTAATGCCCACGATGAGTAAGTTTACTTTTTTGTGTGCCTTGAAAAGGATGTTAAGTGACGGGTTGTAGTAGCTTTCCTCACATCCCGAGCATGCTGATGAAGGTGGATCGCAGTCCTTCAGGCGGTTGTGCTATGCTTGGCTTCATCAGTGTGGCGCTCACAACTATGGGGATCTCATCGATCCAAATCTCGTCAGCCTTAAATGGCAGAACTTTAACCTGTTTTAACAATTGTTCAGGATCAAGGACTGGCAAATATTTTGAGTGACATGTGTCAAGCAAGTTCCAACATCCTAAGGGTTTAGGGCCAATAATTCACAAAATCTCTCTCAAATGATCAGCTGAAGATAGTTGCACTTATACTGTGATTCCCATTAATAAAAGAATCAGTTGAATGCTAAGGTTTCTGTCACATTGTATCTGTGACTACTGATCCCTGAAGCTATCAACGAGTTATTGCTACTTGACATTGATTTTTTTTTTTTTTTTTTTTTTTTTTTTTTCGTTCGCCTTATTTTCTCTAATCCCCAAGGCGGTGTGCGTTGCACTGTGGTTTTTATTTTGCGCCTGTCGGCCCAGTGCATCCGACTTCAGCATGCATTTTATGTAAGGGTCTGCTTCCTCCTGCATTTTCTAAGGGTTTGCTTCCCCGGGGTAACGGCCGGTGCTGTGATGGGGATCGAACCCAGCACCTTCTGATTGTGAGCCGTGCCACTTAACCACTAGGCCACGCCGTCCCCTGACATTGATTGATAAGTCTTGCTTGAACAATTCTCTGGGTTGTTAGAATACGTGACACCAAAAGTAGTCTGCTACTTTATGATCATAGCCCACTTTGTTACTTGGATTCCTAGCCTGAGCAGTACTTTGAACCCAGTATTTATTCTAGTTGAGTGGTGGCTTTATAAATGTTCTCACATCCTACCTCAAACTGAGGGGATTTCCTACTAAACAACAACACTACTGTTGTGTGTGTCAAATCAGACAGTCAAAGCATTTATGCAGTTTCTGTAGTTTCAGCCTTGAAAACAGCCTGTTTCCATGGAATGCTACTTGAAAGATAAATTCTGGTCTTGGTCAGTGTATTGTGCCTGACCCTGACGCAACATCGTGGTGAGTTCCTGAATGGACTAGCATCTCAGTTTCCCATTTGTGTGAGATAGATACCTATTCCTATCTCTATTTTTACATTCATGATTAGCTAATTTTTGCTCTTGCTTTGCTTTTTTCATTTACTTGCTTACTTGACTCCATCTTTTCATTAAAGCAATGAAGTGTAGCGGGAAGCTGTAGATCTCCTACTTGGGCCAGATGTGTTGTCGGGGTTGTTGTGAGCCCATGCTGGTGTAGGATGTATTTGATGTTGTCAAACCATTTGCCTCGCAGTCTTCCCTTTGCTCTGAACCCAGATCTCCTACTGTTGTATGTTTTTAATGACAGCCAATCTGGTTTCATTCTCATGAGATGTCCAATCCACTTAACTTTCTGTCTAAACATGTATTCTTGTGAGTATGTTGTTCCCACATATTTTCTGTCTGATATCTGCATTTTTCATTCTGTCTCTTCTGGTAACGCTGCTGACTTTTCTCAGCCATCTTATTTCACAGACAATTTCCTTTTCCTGTGCTTGGACAGATGCCTTAGTTTTGGGCTTTAATCTTCTCTTATTTTAAATGAATAATTTGTGAAGACTCATTCTAGACCTCCTTCAGCTTTTCTCTCTCTTTTTTAATGATTTTGCTGCTCTTCTCACCATTAATGTAGATCGAAAGCCTTTCAAGTGTGGAGTTGTAATTGGGGCTGTAAAGAAAGCTTAAGAAATTTTTTGGCTTGGCTTGGCTTTGTTCATTCTCAATCTCCCGCTACCAAACCCTGACACGAGCCTAAGTAGCAGAATGTAGTCCAGAGAATGGAATGCGTTGTGTTGTAGTTTACAGCTTGACTGCAATATTTGGACCTTTCGTTCCAACACATCCGACTTCAGCAAGCATTTTCTGAGTACCGGGTTAGCATTCCCTCTTCTATCCCTTCTCCTTAGCCAGTCTGCTCTGTTGCAGTCTGTTATCCAGGATCACGGAGTGGAGGTGTAGAAGGATCTTGGCAGCTCTGGTTCGCTGTCCCTGACGCTCATGCACTGCTCAGCATTCTCGATCCCGCTTAAGAAATAAAACCACAAATACTGCACAAGAACAGCAAGGAAAATAGTTTCCTTTCTTGGAGATCTGAATAAGGCGATAAAAACATGAAAGTAATAGCTCAGTGAGCAAACCAGACCAAAAACAAAAGAAACCCACGTCTTCGCCCACAGGGCCTTCGTTGGAGACAAGGACCAAACAGAAACAGCTAACATCCCACAACAAAGAGGAAGACATGATGTAAGACAGTAATGCAATATGGGATACAAAGAAGAAATAAGAAGTCCATCATCACTATCATGTAGCATGTCTTTTGTAGAAAGTCGCTCTCATCACAGTCAGTCGATATGAATCTTGGTCTGCAGTCAATCTTCTCACCTGTTCCATGTTCATGTTAGAGTATCCTTGATATCTTGTATCCACTTTCGCCTTGGTTGACCCCTGCATTGCCCTCCAGGTACCATGCCCTCCATGAACATTCTTTCCAGTCCATAATGACATTTGGCATGGCTGAAAAATTTCAATTTCCGAAACATATTGTTTATGAGCGAGTTTCCTTTAATATTCAGGTCTCCACGTTCATGTATTTATTTCTGTCTTTATATTTCACTCTTTTTTCAAATTTCCAGTGATATCTAGTCATTTGCCTTCTTTGTATCTCCGTCTCTGGTTTTGTTCATATTCATGCTTTTTTTTGTCTAGAAAAAAGGTGTGTGTACTATGTTCTCTTTAACACAGTTTTCTAAGCTTTTGTTTCATCAAGTATTTAAAAAAAAAAAACTATTTAAAACAAAGGTTAGTATGCAACGTATACCGTGTATACTCAGGAAATCTGGATAAACCGGTAGGCGACGGGAACAACAGGTCGCAGTGTATTTAGCGAAATGTCACAGCCAAAAAGTAACGATGACATAAATATACTACATAGAAATCTCATCTTTCAGTTCCAAACAGGACATACCAGAGTCAATAGCCACTTGAATTGCATCAATCCCCAGCACCTGCCCTTGCGCAGACATTGTTCTCATCCAGATGAAACAGTTCGACATCTACCCATTGAGTGCAAGGCGCTTGCGGACATGAGGAAAAGATTCTTACAAGCACTGCCGACAATTACCAACATACTGTACGGAGCAGTGACACAACTGAAGAAAACCTTATATATATTAGAATGGCATCGGGCTGCCAAGAGCAGGCTTGCTCAGCAGCTAAGGGATAATAACAACAACAACAACATACCTATAAAAAAAACTCTGCGTATAGGTATATAAATTCTGTAATTACAAGCCAGTAAAGAATTTGGAAGAGAAAAAAAAACTAACTCATTTGTGGAAGAGCATACTAAAATATTTTTTTAATCAATCAATTGAAACCTTTCAATTCGCTGACAAGCATAGATCTTCAACAAATACTTGTCCAGTTTTCTGTTTTGTGTCATCATTTCCAGCTCTGTCCACATTTTCCCAGCTGCCTTTACATCTGTCACAAGCTCTCTTCTCCATGAGTATTTAAGTCTGCCTCTACTTCTCTTGCCTGGGGGATTCAAAAACAGAAACTTTCTTGTAATGCCATCAGTTGTTTTCCAAAATGTATGTCCTATATAATACTAGAACCTACACATTACATCAAGTTGTACTGACATCTATCTGGGGCTGGTCTCTCGGTGGCTCGATTGACTCGCATCCAGTGTTCGTACAGCGATCTCAGTCCCGCCAGGCGGAGTGAGAGGGCGGGCTTGCCCAACAAGTTTGCTCGCCTATTCCCAGCACTGTAGCAGGACCAATTTGGTGGAGTCGTACCGCTGGTAACGGTGCGTTACTGTAGTCCGTATCGAGAAGCTTTGTCAGTCCGTATGGTTCATCGAAGTCTAGCGTGTATAGCCAATCTCGACAGTTCGTCTCGCTTGTAGTCCTTCTCTCGCAATGAGCTTTGGATCGGCAAATGGAAAGCAGGAATCGTGCCTAAAGGCCCTGTTCTCGCCCGACCAACCGGTCGGAGAAGAGCAGGCCGGCAGGCAAAAATCGTCTCCAGTCCGAGTGAAAATCATCGCCAGGGGCCGTTGGGATCCGTTCTGCACAGAGCGCTGCCATCCCTCCCCGAGCGAGCCCGGTCGGTCGGTTGGTGTGTGTACGGGCCCCTGCCAGGCAGTCCTAGGTCGACGGAGTGAGAGACAGAACAACCGTCCGCCCGTCAGTCGGTCCCTGCGGTCGTCCTGGAGAGGCTTTTTACACATCCATCCTTCGCCGACCGGTGTGTATGGTTCGTCCGTCTGCAACAGATATCTGGTTGATCCTGCCAGTAGTCATATGCTTGTCTCAAAGATTAAGCCATGCATGTCTAAGTTCACACTGTCTCACGGTGAAACCGCGAATGGCTCATTAAATCAGTCGAGGTTCCTTAGATGACACGATCCTACTTGGATAACTGTGGCAATTCTAGAGCTAATATATGCTTACCAAGCTCCGACCCTCGCGGTAAGAGCGCTTTTATTAGTTCAAAACCAATCGTCGTTTCCCCTCGCGGGGTTGCGGCGTCCCCACTGGTGACTCTGGACAACTTTGTGCTGATCACATGGCCTCATGTGCCGGCGACACATCTTTCAAATGTCTGCCCTATCAAATGTCGATAGTACGTGACATGCCTACCATGTTTGTAACGGGTAACGGGGAATCAGGGTTCGATTCCGGAGAGGGAGCATGAGAAACGGCTACCACATCCAAGGAAGGCAGCAGGTGTGCAACTTACCCACTCCCGGCACGGGGAGGTAGTGACGAAAAATAACAATACGGGACTCTTTCGAGGCCCCGTAATTTAAATGAGTACACTTTAAAACCTTTAATGAGGATCTATTGGAGGGCAAGTCTGGTGCCAGCAGCCGCGGTAATTCCAGCTCCATTAGCGTATATTAAAGTTGTTGCAGTTAAAAAGCTCGTAGTTGGATCTCAGGCGCAGGTGGGCAGTCCGGCTCGCGCCAGTTCACTGCCCGTTGTCTCCTGCCCTACCATCTGCCAGCTCTTGCCCGCGGGTGCTCTTTGCTGAGCGTCCTAGGTGGCCGGCGCGTTTACTTTGAAAAAATTAGAGTGTTCAAAGCAGGCCTCGGCTGCCTGAATAATGGTGCATGGAATAATGGAATAGGACCTCGGTTCTATTTTGTTGGTTTTCGGAACTGGAGGTAATGATTAACAGGGACAAACGGGGGCATTCGTATTGCCGCATTAGAGGTGAAATTCTTGGATCGCCGCAAGACGAGCTACTGCGAAAGCATTTGTCAAGAATGTTTTCATTAATCAAGAACGAAAGTCAGAGGTGCGAAACCGATCAGATACCGTCGTAGTTCTGACCATAAATGATGCAGACTAGCGATCCACAGGAGTTGCTTAGATGACTCTGAGCGCAGCTTCCGGGAAACCAAAGTGTTTGGGTTCCGGGGGAAGTATGGTTGCAAAGCTGAAACTTAAAGGAATTGACGGAAGGGCACCACCAGGAGTGGAGCCTGCGGCTTAATTTGACTTAATACGGCCAACACTGTAAAGATTGACAGGCCGAGAGCACTTTCGTTGGGTCTAATAAGGAACGTGTGCTGGAATTAGACCCTCGGAAGACAGGTCAGTTTTACCCTACAAATGACAGGGCGTTGCTACGGTAATCCTGCTCAATCCGAGAGGAATCGCAGATCTCAGACACTTGGTCCACGTGCCTGGCTAATGGTGCGAGGCTACCATCTGAGGGATTACGGCCGAACTCCTCTAAGCCGGAATCCCGCCCCAAACCTCAGCACCACTGCGATGGGAGGCAACGATATAGTTGGGAACTGGGGCTCGCGTAGCAGCCGGACCAGGTCGAGCCGCAGAAAGAGGTTTCTGCCGTCCCGCCGATCAAAGCGGGCGGGGAGCTGCTCGATATTCACCCGATACGGCGTTGAGGTGTGAAACCACTAGTAGAAGACTTAGTTCTCGGTCGGGGTGTCGTAAGCAGTAGAGCAGCCACCTCACTGCGAACTGTTGAGACTCAACCCTTGATCATGAGATATGTCCGCACACCAGGAGAACAACATCTCCGTGCCATGACAGGCCTGTCCCCTGGTTAAATGCACTCCTGCCTCGCTCTTTACCTTTGTCTGCTATCAGTCATCTCAATGGACGAAGAAGAGATGCAGGCCAGCGGACATTACACCTCTGCCCTATTGTGACAACCTCCAAGGTGGCGAGGAATGCTAGGCGTACCATTACTGCAGAGAAGGCGAGAAAATAAAGGGAGCAAAGAGATACCCCACTCACATGCATATGCTACGTTTCTGGCAGGACGTGACGATCCTGGGACACAGACACACTGGACTGCGCCTCTTCCGGGATAGTACAAACTAGTACATAGTCCATCATATCATATCAAAGCATGGCAAAAATATATAGAGGCAGGTAAATCAAAAGAAACATATGTAAAATATTTGGACAAGCAGAACATATCTCAGAAAGCGAATAAAACAGCAAAAATAGACTTTGAAAAAAAACTTGCTCAGAGGATCAAGACTGACAGTAAAAGCTTCTTTTCTTATGTTAGAAATAAACAAAGAACGAAAGACAAAGTAGGCCCTCTCATAGACAGTACAGGGAAAATAATAAGTGAGAATAGGGAGGCTGCTAATCTGCTCAATCAGTACTTTGGCACAGTCTTCACAAAGGAGGACTGCTCCGAGATCCCAGAGCCTATAGATATTTTTCAAAGAGACATGGATACAGCGGGATTAAGATCAATCTGTATTACAGAGGAAATGGTTTTTAAAAAATTGGAGGGGTTGAAAGTGAATAAATGTCCAGGTCAAGATGGTATTCACCCAAAATTGCTGTATGAAATTAGAAACCAACTAGCAAAACCATTGGCTATATTATGTTCTCAATCACTTACAAAAGGGATTGTTCCACGGGATTGGAAAGATGCAGGAGTGATCCCCTTATTCAAAAAAGGCAAAAAATCAGATCCGGCAAATTATAGACCGGTGAGTTTAACGAGCATAGTCTGTAAATTGTTAGAGTCAATAATCAAAGAAAACATTGTAATGCATTTAGAAAAATTTAATCTAATTAGAAATAGTCAGCATGGGTTTACTAGAGGGAGATCATGCTTAACAAATCTATTAGAATTCATGGAGGAGGTTACTAAAATCATAGATAAAGGGGAGCCAGTAGATGTTATTTATCTAGACTTTGCAAAGGCCTTTGATAGAGTACCTCATCAAAGATTATTTCGAAAGTTAAAATCACATGGAATAGGTGGCGAAGTTGCCAAATGGATTGAAAATTGGTTAACGGGAAGAAGGCAGAGGGCGGGCATAAATAAGGAGTACTCTGAGTGGAGTGAAGTGAAAAGTGGTGTGCCACAGGGCTCGGTTTAGGGACCAATTTTGTTCTTGATATATATAAATGATTTGGACATTGATATGAGATCCATGATTGCAAAATTTGCTGATGACACAAAACTATGCAGTAGTGTCTCATCTAAAGCGGAAGTGGATATATTGATGTCGGATTTAGATAAAATTCGAGAATGGTCTGTAAGCTGGCAAATGGAGTTTAATGTAGATAAATGTACAGTCATCCACATGGGTAGATCCAATATGGAACATAATTACAGAATGGGAGAAAACAATATTAGAAAGATAGATAAGGAAAGGGACCTAGGGGTTATAATAGATCATACAGGAAAGGTGAGTGAGCAAGTTAAGGTAGCAGTGAAAAAGGCAAATGCAATGTTAGGTATGATAAAAAGAAATATTAAACATAGGAGCAAGGAAGTGATCGCCAAACTGTATAAAGCTTTAGTTAGACCTAGATTGGAGTACTGTGTACAGGTGTGGAGTCCTTATCATAGAGGGGACATAAACATGCTAGAAAGAATACAAAAAAGAGCGACAAAGATGATAGTGGGATTCCAGAATTACAGTTATGAGGAACGACTCAGAAAAACCGGCCTACAGTGTCTCGAAGAGAGAAGAATTCGTGGTGACTTAATACAGGTTTATAAGATGATCAGAGGAATCGATAAATTAGACTATAACAAGTTTTTTAAAATACAGCCACCTACAATAACACGAGGGCATAGCTACAAGCTGATTAAAGAGAGGTCCAGGTTAGATATTAGGAAATATTTTTTTAGTCAGAGAGTGGTGTCTGCTTGGAATGCATTGCCAGGGGAGGTAGTGGAGGCAGGGACAGTTAATGCATTTAAGAATAAACTGGATGCGCATAGATTTTAGAGCAAGGTGATGTAAATGTAACTGGTTGTATACAGACTCTGCAGGGTCTTCTAAACCAGTATAAAGATGTTAAGTTAAGTTACATCATACCATCACCACACCCTATAGACACGAGTGGTGAAGAATCGATAGTCCTGCAAGACAACTTCCCTAAGAGAGACAACTCTGACCACAAACAACTGATGCCTTGCAGATAGGCTGGCGACAGCCAAAGGCTAAGGAGGGCATCCCTACAGAAACGCCTGTTGAAATCAGATGCACTGGGCCACAGGCTTAACGAAACAGTGCAACGTATATCGCTGTATGATGACGGTACAACCTAACAGAAAAAAGTATGGCGCTCATCCTGTGGAGTCCCACCAGGCAGAAAGAGTGCAGGGCCTCACGCCTCGAAGGGGCCCACCCAATGCTACTGGTGGTCACCCACCCATGTGCTGTGGAGTCAGGGCACAAGGTGATGGGGCAAAAACTATTGACCAAAAATACAAGACCCTCAGAATACTACAGTGGAATGCGGAGGGAGTCATTAACAAAAAGCTTTCCCTAACACATCACCTGCATGAAGGTAAGATTGACGTGGCATGTATCCAAGAAACGCACATCAACAACAACCACAAATTCTCAATCAGAGGATACCAGACATTCCGTCTGGATAGAGAAGGTCACAAAGGAGGGGTTCTGATACTGACACGTAACTGCATACCGAGTAGCGCGGTATCTGTCAATCACACCGGACAAGCAGAAATTGTAGGAGTCGACATAATGACACAAGAAACGAAGATCCACATCTTCAACCTGTACGGCCCACCAAACAAAGACCTGTCGCTCTCAAGTATGGAAATCAAGGACTCCAGCTGCCTAGTAGTTGGAGACTTCAATAGCCACTCGGAGAGATGGGGATACTCAGACACAGACAACAGAGATGATGAAGTGGAAGACTGGGAGATAGACACAAATCTCTATCTTATCAATAGGCCGAAGGATAGCCCTAGCTTCTATTCTAGAACATGGCACACCACCTCTACTCCAGACTTGACCTTTTCCACGGTGGATATTCACCACAAAATAGACCGCCAGGTGCTAAACCAATTGGCAGGTAGCGACCACAGACCAATCAGGCTAGAAGTTGATATGGAAGTAGGCCCACAGGAAATAAAACTGCTCCCACGTTGGAACTATAAATGAGCCGACTGGGACAGATTTGCAATCCTGACAGATGGGCTGTGTGAAACCATCAACACACGGAATAACAATATGAAACCCTTGGTGGAAAGCCTAAGCAAAGCAATAATGCAAGCAGCCACCGAAACCAACCCAAGAGGGGCAAGGAAAAACTACAAGCCATATTGGAATGATGAATTGCAGAAAGCGGAAGACGAAGTCTCAAATGCTAGGAACATGGCAGAGAGAGAACAATCTATGGAGGCAAATATCGCCCTCAAAGCCACCACGGTGAAATACAAAAGAACACTAAACCAAAAACAAGAGACAGTTGGAAAAACAAAACAGAAAGCCTCAATTTAGATAAAGAAGGGAACAAACTATGGAAGTTAGTCAGAGCCATGAATGACGAAACTCCATCAAACAAACAAATTTCCATCAAACAAACAAATTACCATCAAGCAGGGTGATGACATGCTCACTGGAAAAAAAGCTGCAAACGCCTTTATAGAACATTATGCCAGAGCAAACCACATTGATGTCCCTACAAATAGGCATACAGACATTAATGAAGAACAAAAGAGCCATGACAACATCAATATGGCACCAGAGGAGCACATGATGGCAAAACTAACAATGAATGAAATGGAAGAGGCCATGAGAACTCTAAAGAAAAAGAAATCGCCCGGAAAAGATTGCGTAACAAACGAAATGTTGATGTGGTTGGGCCAAATAGCAAAGAGGAAGTTACTATCAGTCCTGAACCAAAGCTGGAAAAGGGGAATTGTACCTCAGGCATGGAAAGATGCTGTAATTATACCAGTACCAAAGAAAGAAAAAGATAGAGCAGATCCAAATGGATACAGGCCTATCAGCCTGCTGAGCTGTGTAGGAAAACTGATGGAGCGTATGATAAACACCAGACTGATGTGGTATCTGGAAGAAAAACACATACTAATTCCACAGCAAGCAGGTCTTAGACAGCACAAATCAACTGAAGACCAGATCACTCTCATAGCCCAGGAAATAGAGGATGCTAACCAGGAGAAAAAACACACAGTAGCAGTTTGGGTGGATTTAGAGAAGGCATTTGACAAGGTCTGGAAAGAGGAACTTAAAGTCAAGCTACGAAGAAGTGAAGTTTGTGGGAAAATGTACAGATGGATCAGCCATTACCTCAAAAACAGAACAGCCAGAGTTCAAGTACAAGGGCAGATGAGCAAAAAGGTGACACTTGAGCAGGGAGTACCCCAAGGGGGAGTACTGTCATCCACACTTTTCCTGGTGTATATAAACAACATCTCAGAGAATATACCAAGGAGTCCACAGCTCCATGTTCACAGATGATCTGGCTATGTGGACCTCTGAAAAAAATCTCACCATAGCAAGTTATCGGATGCAGCAGGCCCTAACATTGTTGGAGGAGTGGGCGAACTCATGGCTGGTCAAAATAAATGAGGAAAAAACAACATGTACGATATTCTCGCTTTCAAACAAACCCCAAAACGGCCAAAATAAGTCTTAACGGCAAATATCTGCGGCCAAACGACAACCCAAACTACCTGGGAGTCACATTTGATCGGCGCATGACATGGAAAAGTCAGATCGAGAGAAATCGAATGAGAGCCAGAGAAAGAATGGCAATCATGAGGAAACTTGCTGGCACAAGCTGGGGAGCAGACGAAAGTATACTAATGAAACTGTACACTGGAAGAGTGAGACCAGTTCTCGAGTATGGCATTGCGGCATGGACAACAGCAGCAAAGGCGAACTTTGATAAAATTAGCAAACTCCAAAACCAAGCCATGAGAGTTATAACAGGAGGCATAAAGTCAACGCCAATTGTAGAACTTGAAAAGATTACAAATCTGCAATCCATGACCGACAGAAGAGACTGCAGAGCCCAGCAGCAAGCAGAGAAACTCACAAGACTGACAGACCATTCAATGCATCAGAGACTAAATAGATTTGGAAATGGGAAACTAAAGCGGAGAAACTTTGCAGAAATAGCCAAAGCAAAGATGAGCAAAGACCCTATGATTACATTAACAACACCAAAGCCCATTCCTACTGTACGCAAACCTACCTGGAGGCAGCATATACTTCCGGAGGTGGTAGAAAATATACCAGGTATTGGAAACAAGAACAGCCAGACTGTAAAAGTAAGAAGAGACATAATCCTGAGGTACATAACGAAAAACTACCCAAGCATGGACTGGACCCATGCATACACCGATGGTTCTGTAACAAACACAACACAGAACAGAGGGGCAGGGGTATTCCTGAGCCTACCAAATGGTAAAAAAAATAACACTGTCAGTGGCAACTGGAAAAGACTCAAACAATTTCAGAGCGGAGGCAGAGGAACTGAGGGCTGCAGCAGAAGAAATGGTGACAGGCAAAAGAAATGAAAGCCATATATTCCTGTTTACAGATGCCCTGGCCGTAGCCACAGCACCAAAAAGCCAGAAAAATACTGAACTTAATGATTTAAGAGCAGTAATCTGTTAACTATGCCAGCAGTCCGCACCAAAAAGAGTAATGGTACAGTGGGTTCCATCCAACTGTAACATCCAAGGCAACGAGGAGGCAGACAGACTGGCAAAAGAAGGTGCAAGACTACCACAACCAGATCCTAGTGTGACCTACGAAGAGTCCAAAAGGCTTATTAGAGCCAGATACATGACCAAATGGGAAACAGAACATACTGGCTACACAAAAAACGATGCCTATTACCAGTTGAACAGAAGAGAGTAGGTCGTGGTCTTCAAACTCCGCACAGGTCACAATAGACTGAGGTACCACCTATTCAATGGGGTAAAATTTTAGACTATGAGTGAGGAAAACCCTACAGAAACCTCTGCCAGAGCAGGTCCTCCAATAGTTGCAGCAAATACATCTCCTGATCCCCATTGAGACCTCGCCCAGGGAGCACCTCAAGGAAGACCACAGTCTGCCCTAGCAAGACCACAGTCTGAGTCTGCCCTAGCAAAGAGAATCCCACTGGCCCATACAAACAACACTGGAAGAGAAACTTTATAGATCTGTATGTGAACTACAAAAGACAGTGAAGTTTAAACAAGAGACAACATTGAAGATATAGACAATATTTTCTAGCAAACGAAAGAAGAAAGAGATGAATTGAATATCAGGATTCAAGTTAAACTTAAATCTACAAATGATATGGCATACATTTGCCCACTGTTCGCAGCTACCCATGCTGAGCTGAGTTAACTCCTTTGTATCTTTGGTAGCAGGTTACAGTGGCTTCTCTTACATTCTGAGGCACACTTGAGAAGTACACAGGGCTCCTTCTGGCTTTAGTGCCATGTGAGGCTGCTCAGACAGTTCACCACCATGGAGATTACAGTGTCGGTCTCCATCTCGGCCAGACTGCTGGAACTAAGTCTGATTCCAGGAGCACGAACAAGGTGGGGTGTGTTTCACCTGACCCTGACTACTCTCTCTGTGAATGAATGGTGAAATGTGTGAATAGTGATGGTTCATGTAGCTTGTTGATTCTACTCACTCTCAGGTATCCCTCCCTGCTCGACTCACTGCAGTATGTGGATTGTTCTTCACCATTGTAGTGTAATCACCTAACAGGGGATCATTGATTTTCTTATATTCCCCTGCAGCGACTGATTAATGTAGTGGTAGAGCACTCACTTTTCACAGCAAAGCTATAGTGTTGATCTCAAGCAGCCCTTATGCTCCAGCCGAGACAGCTGTAAATGGGTACCTGACCTTAATGTTGGGGAAGGAAAAGACAGCAAAGAAGAGAACTGGCCACCCCACCTCACACAAGCTGAGGCTTAGTATACTGAAGTTTCTAACACTTTATTCCTGACCAACGGTCAAGTCTGCCAAAGGATACTCTTGACCTTTTATATCCCTCATATGGGGATCAAGATGCTGAGCAGCGCATGAGCTGCAGTGGTCAGTGATCCATAGCTGACTGTTAGCGTCAGGGCCAGCGAACCATAGCTGCCAAGACCCTTCTACACCTCCACGCGGTGATCCTAGATAACAGGCTGCAGAACGGCAGACTGGCTAAGGAGAAGGGATCAAAGAGGGAATGCTAACCCGGTACTCAAAAAATGCTTGCTGAAGTTGGATGTGTTGGACCGAAAGGTGCAAATATCGCAGTCAAGCTATAAACTATGACACAACGCACTCAATTCTCTGAACTAAATTCTGCTACTTAAGCCCTTTCAGGGTTTGGTAGTGGGAGATTGAGAACGAACGAAGCCATATCCCCCATATGGAATTTCAGAGAAGAGGCAAAAGTAATGAAAGCTGCAGTAGAAGCTATGCTTGACAGGCGACAGCAATTAAAGCCATGTAGTCTTTTTTACAAATGCCCTGTATGTGGTTACAGCACCAAAGAGTCAGAAAAATGTGGAACTAAATGATTTAAGATCAATACTCTGTTAACTATGCCAGCAATCCACACATAAAAGAGTCGTGGTCCAATGGGTTCCATCCCACTGTAATATTCAAGGCAACGAGGAGGCAGACATATCGGTGATAGAAGGTGAAACGTTACAACCAGATTTAAGTGTGGCTTACGAAGAGTCCAAAAGGCTTATTAGAGCCAGATACATGACCAAATGGGCAACAGAACATACTGGTTACACAAAAAATGATGCCTATTACCAGTTGAACAGAAGAGAGCAGGTCGTGGTCTTCTGACTCTGCACAGGCCACAACGGACTGAGGTACCACCTATTCAATAAACTGAACATAGGTGCTACTGGTGAATGTACTTGTGGTACTAGGAAAATGAGGCCTGAACATCTGCTGCAACATTACCTGACATACGACGACCACACAAAGCATATATGGCCATCACCAGTGCCAACACTAGACAAACAGTATGGCTGTGTAGACAGCCTCAGGATGATTGCTGCATTCTTCGAACAAATTCAAGTCAACATCCGATATCATACGAAGAAGAAAAAGAAGAAGATATCACCTGTATGTCCTGACTATCGGTACTTCAAAGTCAAAACTTCAAATCATTCATTCCCATGAACCTCAGCATGAGCAGGACCATTACTCACTGAGAATATATAAAATAATTGCATGGGCAATGAAATCAAAGTTAAAAACTTTAACAACAAACAATCAGTAAAATGAAAATTCTTCATAATTTCTTTATTTAAATGTTAAAAAAAAACCAAAAAGGCATTGTCTTTCCGAAACATTCTGAATAGTAAACAGAAAAGTTTTACAAATGACAATTACTTATCAGGACATATTTAAGTGTTGCGGTTCCAAATATGATTATACTTTTATAAATCCTATACACATGTGTGTTTCAAGGACCCATTTATAACAGATGACTAAGAATAGTTACCTCATTATGTAACAAAAGACTGCTAAAACTGCCACTGCATGATACGTAATACTTCAGCACATGCTTATTATAAGAAGACCAATTGTAATGGTGGTACTTTACATGTACTGGATCATGTACAGTAATGTTAGATGGGCTTGTGGGAGAGTTAGGAAGTGGCTGTGTGAAGACATGACTAATCCGCAGTAAAATGCAGAATAGGACATTAATTTAGGTTTGCACTTTTGGAAAGCCCTGATATCACAAGTAATACATGGTTGGTTGGTTATTGAAGCAGCAGACGGTAGGCCTCAGCCCTTTGGCCCAATGCCATATAGTGGCGTCTGCAAGTGTTTGTGAGCTGTTTTTCAGTTTCATACAGTGTTCCATTTATCTGGCCTCGGAGGATGAAGCTCTTGCCTAACACCGTCAAGTGCCAGCCACTTAAAAAGATGGTGTTCCAGAGTTTTGTAGAAATGTGTGCACAGCCAGCACTCTGGGGTCTGTTGTGGTTGGATTTTGTTCAGATGACTGTTTAGATCAAGCAAAACAAAGACACATTAATTTAGGTTCATACCTTTGGGAAACCCAGGAACGACAAGGCATATGTAATATGTCACTACTTTGCCCTGCTGTAAGTATAAAACTAGACTGGGCCTGCCGATTACATGTTGAGATGGGATGTAACATCTGAGAGGTGAGATAGGGCTAACTAGACTGGGCCTGCCGATTACATGTTGAGATGGGATGTAGTGTCTGAGAGGTGAGATAGGGCTAACTAGACTTGCCCTGCCGATTACATGTTGAGATGGGATGTAACGTCTGAGAGGTGAGATAGGGCTAACTAGACTGGGCCTGCTGATTACATGTTGAGATGGGATGCAACGTCTGAGAGGTGAGATAGGGCTAACTAGACTGGGCCTGCTGATTACATGTTGAGATGGGATGCAACATCTGAGAGGTGAGATAGGGCTCATGACTCTCAACTAAAAAAGTTGTGGAATGCAGAAAAACGAGAAGAAAACCCAATATGATGACAAGGAAACTTCATATCAGCTGTGAAAGAGCAAGCTGCTCTGTATCTCTAGTCCAACATAAGCAACAACAACCTCCACATGATTGAACATCATCATCATGTAGCATGTCCTTTGTGGAACATGGCTCTCATCACAGCCAACTTGTTCCCTAGCCAAATCTCCAGCCTTTGCTACATTCATGCACAGGCATTCCTTGATAACTTTGTGCCATCGTCTTCTCGGTCTTCCCCTGCCTCTTTTGTTTGGCACCATATCTTCCATCACTGTTCTCTCAAGACCGTTGTGTCTCTCGGTTTGTCTAGTGTATTTCTATTTTCTGGCCATGATGGAGTTGATCAACCAGTTCTCTTCTATGTTCAGCTCTTGCCGAATGTCTATATTTGTCGTTTGCTCAGACCAGGGTGTTCTGAGGATATTTCTGTAACCTTTTGACTCGAAGGACTTGATTCTCTTTCCAGATGTTTTGGTAACCATCCATGCTTTGCAGCCATATATGCTGCAGCAGGAAAGACACAGGCTCTCAAGACTTTTACTTTTGTCGTTTTGCTGGTGTTCTGTCAAAATTTCTTCAGGTTGTTTAGCCTCTGTGTTGCCATGGCTAGTCTTGTTCTGATTTCTTTTGAGCAGCCGCCATTTTTATCAAATCTGAAGCCCAGATATTAAAAAAGCGTGGCCTAGTCTATTTCCTTACCACCTATTGTAAATATATTGAGCATGATTGAACATGGAAGGATAAAGATTCAGTATCATGAACCAAAGTGGATGACCAGGCAACAAATTAACACAAAACTGAGGGTTTTTGCCCTCTATGCTAATATCTAATAATGTTATAGCATGAGAGAGTTCACAGAGTTTAGAATAAAATGAATGTAAATGCTCACAAAATGATATCTTAAATTATGTCACACATTTGCTAATGACAAAAAAGGAAATAATTAATAGCACATTTTAAAAGATATATGATGTAAAAAATTAGAACATATTCAGAAGTGCAAGCCAAATGACAACACTGATATCAAGAGCTTTTTAAAACAAAATAGACAGTATAAAAAGGATAACTCATATAAAATAACACAGACATCAGTTATTGTAAATAGTACTACAACTAATGCAAACAATAGGCATACAAGAGTAATATTTATACTTGTGGAAGGTAACTAGTGTTTATCACAGTAAAGTTATGAGAATTATAAATAACACTAATATATCATTTCACATTTTTGGCAATAAGAAAGATGGAAACAAGCAAATGTACACTTTAAAATACCTAGAGTAGAATTACATCTTACACAAGTAATGTTCTAATGAAAGTGTGTAAAACCGATTTTATGTGCATTTGCATACTTATCACTGAAAATATATGATACTGTCTATAAAGTATATATCCAGTAATATGTAAAAATGTTAAATCTGAATAATGAATAGCATATATACAAATCTATAATATAAAACAAGAAAAAATACACAAAAAAACTATGCCTATTACCAGTTGAACAGAATAGAGCAGGTCGTAGTCTTCAAACTTCGCACTGGCCACAATAGACTGGGGTACCACCTATTCAACAAATTGAAGATAGGTGGCACTGACGAATGCCCATGTGGTACCGGGAAAATGACCGCTGAGCATTTGCTGCAAAACTGCCAGACATACGAGGATCAGAGAGAGCAGATGTGGCCATCACCAGTGGCAACACTAGACAAGCTCTATGGCAGTGTCGACAGCCTCAGGATGACCGCTGCTTTTTTTGAAAAAATAAAGGTTGATGTCTGACTGCGTACGAAGAAGAAGAAGAAGAAACAAGAAAATACTTGTTTGTCCGTCTTGCAAAACTTTTCAAACAGTGAGCTCTAGCAACATGAAATTTTCACATCTCATTCTGTCTGGAATTTCTAGATCAACACAACTTTTTCAGCTCGCTATGTCGGTCAATTCTCAAGTGAATTAATATTAACTAAATGTTTGCTTTATAATGTTTTTGGTATACCATTCAGTGATATTTTTGCAAGCATGCATGACCATACAAGTCCCAGGACAATCCATGTTTAGATATGATCAGTATAAGGGGAGGTCAGTACGTATTTTAGCATGACTTCTCAAGGTAATCCAGGACCAATCCATGTTTGGAACTGATAAGTATAAAGGAAGGTTAGTCCTTTGACCCTAGGAAATGTGTTAATATAATTTCTTTTAGCCTTGCTGCTCATGGTACTCGGGTGCAGTGTTGTTATGATCATATTTTCTGTGCTAAGTGAATATTTCATAACTTGATATCACTACTGAATTGTGTGTATTACAAAAATATGTTTATATCAGGCAAAGCCGGGCACAAATTCTAGTATATTTATAAAAAATGTATCCATGCACCTGAACAACATATATTTTTTTTTTTTTTTTTTTGCGTTCGCTTTTTTTTCTCTAATCTTCAAGGTGGTGTGCATTGCACTGTGGTTTTTATTTTGTGCCTGTCGGCCCAGTGCATCTGACTTCAGCATGCATTTTATGTAAGGGTCTGCTTCCTCCTGCATTTTCTAAGGGTTTGCTTCCCCAGGGTAACGGCCAGTGCTTTGATGGGGATCGAACCCAGCACCTTCAGATTGTGAGCAGTGTCACTTAACCACTAGCCCACGACGTCTCTTTAACAGCATATAATCTATAGAAGGAAATGATGCAGAATATCTTGTATGTTGTTACGTTATGTTTAGCAGTACTGGCATATATGCTGCACTGTGCACATACCCATAGGTGGAGTCACTTTTAACAGGATGTGAGGGTATGGATATTGAAGATTCCTTTAGCTTGTTTGTTGTACACACTCCTCCTCCATCCTCTCAGAGTGTATGCAGTCATTTTTAACCCATGTTGCATTAAATATTCCTGAAGTTTGTGACTCGATGATCGCAGTACGCAGTACTTCTAGACGATGAGAAGGGTTCGCCTTGGAATAGTCCAAACAGACAGTACTTTTCAAGTAACAGAATCTGGATAGCTGCGTCATTTTCTTGAATGAATTTTTTCTTGTTGATCTATTTATAGGTTTCTGTCCATGATGATGATATGTAATAACACTTATAACACATATAACATTATTGGCAATAAGAAAAAAGAATCTAATTAATAGCACACTTTCAAAGATATACAAATGATTATTAAGGGCAATGTCACTAGTAACGTTATCAAACGGTATACAGAAAACAAATGAATTATCATATTTGGTCACTATAAAAATATTATATTAATCATCTTACATTTATCATGACAAGTGGCATTGACAATGTATTGAGAATTCCAATATTTGAGTTACTCATTATTGTTCCTGGCCATTCTGCATGCCATTTCTTATCTTCAATGATGGTCTTGCCTTCTGTATTTTGACCTTTACATAATAGATATTGTGATGCCAAGTCTTTCTTCTATGGATAAATTTACTGTTAATAAAAATCAGGTAGTTTCTGCTAGGGATAAATTTAATAAAAATCAGATACATGTAATAAAACTAAATTCTTATATATCTCTCCTTTCTCTTTTAATTGTTTTTTGGTGGTTGATTTGAGCTGAAAGGGCAGTAGTCAATTACTTAATTTAAAAAATCTACATATGAATATAGTAAACTAACTGTTCACCCATCCTAGCCATACAACCAAGAAGCTTTTAGTTCAATTACAATTTTTTTTTTTTTAGGTTTACCGTATAATTTTCTGAGCATGATTTGTGTGATTTTGATCTGAGCTGAAAGTGTAGTGAGTTAAACTTTGATCTTATTCTCTACATTGCTTTTTTTCTATTTCAATTCATTTAGTTTATTCAAGTCTTATAGTTTAGAATTTCTTAAACCGTTTCCATCTGAATCAATCCATCTGAGACCGGGATTTTTTTAAAGTGGATCTTCTGGTAAAAATTCCCCTGATCTCTGGGTAGTGAGATCGGACTCTTGTGTTCAATGTCAAGCACGTTAAAAATTCTGTGGCAGTTGAAAATAAGAAAGAGCAGGTTTAACGGCCGCAGCCCGGAAAAATTTCCACGAAGTTCAACATACTACACCAGTTTGGAAATGCATGTGCTATCCATTCTCCTGACATTTCCTAACCAACCTTATCTTCTACTTTTATTAATATAATAACACATGCAGCATTAATAAATATAATTAAAGGCAAATATTTTCAAGAAACACTTAAAATGTATATTAAAAAAAACACCAGTACAACTTTTTTATTCACAAAAACTAACAGTAATAACAATGAAAATATTAACTATCTCCCAATAAAAAATATTCAAAAAAGTAAACTGAAAAATGTATTTAAAGTAACATTTAAAGTCATCATACAAAACTAGAGGATGATTTATAACAAGTTATCTTTAAATCACATCACATTTAGCTGTTTTGCATAAAAATAGGTAATTTATTCATTTAAAAACATTAAATCATAAAAACTGACTAATATAATGAACAAATAAAATAAATGTGTCTTCTTAAATGAAAACTTTGAAAAATGTATCATTATGGCATTTTTCTAATGTTGTGGGTGATAGGGGCAATTTATAGAGATGTAAAGTAAAGCGAGCTTGCCTGTAGAGTTATTGTGTAGTGTGCAGGACAACTTTTTTATTTCACTACTAATAAAAAACCTGGTCATTATTGAAGATCAAACCCATGTCTCCAGGTATTGAGATAGGGATGTGTACCTTTGCCCCTCACTGCTCAATGATTTGTAATCAATCTGAAGTGTTATTTTGAAAGAACATTAATATTATTATTTTGTCATTTAAATATCCAAGAATTGCAAATACATTCAGTTATACTAAAGCAAGCTGCTATCAAACAAAAAACTAAACAATCTTCTCTTCTTATAAGAATTACACTTTTTATAAACACAACATATATTTTGAATTGTGGCTTCATAAAGAAAGACTACATTTGGCATTTTTGTTTTCAAATTACTTTATAACAAGAAAAACATGCATCACATTTACTTTATGTCAAGAAAGAAATAAGTCACAAATACTTTTTATGACAAAAGAAATTAATAATAATTTATGTAAAGAACTCTAAACAACAGAAGGCTATTTTTATGATTATTTTAAAATATTACAATCAGAAAAAACAGTAGAACCCAGTCATTTTTAGAGTCAGAACTTGCTTCGATAAAATCAAACATGTTAAGAACTCTGTGTAAACATTTTGAAACTAGTACCTTAACCAGATTACCTTGATTTATATTCACATACCTTAGCTGATTGAGAAAATAGACTTGTAAATGTTTGATAATAATTATCTTTCTCTTTATTTAATTCACTATGTAATGTATTCTTTGACATCTCCATTCATATCTATCTATGTGAGTCCAATACAGCACCTGTCTGTTTATATTGTCAGGTTACTTCCAAAGGGTGTGTTGTCCATCTCTACTTTTACCCTTAATCATTAAATTTATCAGTTATTTATGTGTTCTTCGCCTGTGTTGTCCATCTCTATATTTACTCCTTAATCTTTAGATTTATCAGTTATTCATGTGTTCCTCGTCCCAGATTTGTGATTGTTGTTACTTCCCACTCAATGTTTTGGTGATTTACGATAACTATTGTACAGTTTTCTCTGGCGTACAATAAGAACTATTACAATTAATTAACTTTTGCTATTATTATTTATAGGTTTCTCAAAGGTTAGACATATTAAAATGTGTAAATTCCAAAGCTGTATGCTATTTATGGTTAGATTCATCTGGTTATCTACTTTTTAACAATTCTTAAATGTACAATAAATTCTTTACAACATTTACTAGGCTTA
This sequence comes from Ariolimax columbianus, assembly GCA_036924085.1. NCBI lineage: Eukaryota > Metazoa > Mollusca > Gastropoda > Stylommatophora > Arionidae > Ariolimax > Ariolimax columbianus. The sequence goes on along the minus strand of JAVGWX010000011.1, from coordinate 11,663,625 downwards.
TAACATTTGTTTGTCCTACAACAAATTCTAATTATGTGTTTTTTCAATGGGAACAAGATGGCTTCCTTTGATTGGTGAGGACACTGCTGTGGTGATAAGCTTCAAATTTTCACGGATGTAATTTTTCTTGATTGACAGCAATTTGACAGGAGGGTGTGGCCCAGCAATGGGGTGGGCAGAGACTCCTCTTGGTGGGTGGTACTCAGGAAGCACTCCCTTAATACTGTAACTCCACTGCATATTGGGTGTCTGTTAATAACAATAATAACATGTTAATTTGTCTTCTTCTTCTACCTCATTTCTTAAGGCGGTGTTTGTTGTAATGGGTTTTGTACCATATGGCCTGGTACATCTGACTTCAGCGCACATTTCTAAATGGCTTTACTTCCCATAGTGGCATGATCATGCCGAATCAGAAAATATGCATGCTTGGGTAATGAGCCGTGTTACAAACCACTTCCAAATCCTCTTCCACAGTAAGCTTCCATTGCATATCGGAAATAAGTTACAACGATTTTTTTAAAAGTTAACAATCGCCTATCCTTCCTTAATTTAATTGCCAAAAATAGAAATAATAGGATAGCATCTCCAGCCACCATATGATCCAAGTGGAACTAACATGAACAAATTGAACCATTTTTCTTCCATGTCCCTTTTTTTTATTGATCGATCGATTCATCTTTTCACTACAAATAAAGCATAGGGCCCCATCACTATAGCTGGCCCCTTTAGAAGAAGCCCATAAATAAACATTTCCAGTTTTTTGTTTTGGTTTTTGTTTTCACCTGATTTCTTTATTCCTCAAAGCGGTGTGGGTTGCACTACGGTTTTTATTTTGAGCCTGTCTGCCCAGTGCATCCAACTTCAGCATCCATTTTATGTAAGGATCTGCTTCCACCTGCATTTTCTAAGGGTTTGCTTCCCCGGGGTAATGGCGGGTACTGTGATTGGGAGCAAACCCAGCACTTTCAGATTGTGAGCCGTGTCACTTAACCACTTGCCTACTCTGTCCCCTGCAACATTTATAGTATCAATAGCAATTGTTTTACATGATACTAGAGAAAAACAAACCATCCTGTTCAGACTGAGAACTGGGCATAACATTCTCAAGGTTCATCTTTACAACAAATTGAGGATTGAAACAGATGGCAGGTGTCCACGTGGGAAGTATACTATGACCGTAGAACACATTCTACAAAGCTGCATGCTCATGCAGCAAGAGAGAGAACAATACTAGCCTCGCGAGATAGATATGAGACAAAAGCTGTATAGAGATAAAACAGCTTTAGAAACAACTGTGTCCTTTGTAAGAGGAACCGGGAATCTGAGGATGAACGAAGAAGAAGTTTTTACATGATGAGGCTGCTAGCCCCATGCACGGCTCTTTTTAATCACCTTTGACATGAATCTTGGCAGGTTACAGTGGTCCTATTCTTTTCAACCTGGTTATCACATGGGTGATACTAAATTTTATGAGGCATGATCAAATAAAACCCGTCCCAGTGGCTTTATTAAAAACAAATAAAAGGTACATCAGCAGCTGTGGCAGTATTAAACAAACCAATTGTTGGAAGTTAGCATGCACCGGTGGATCATTAGAAACAGTTGCTGTGGGCATTCAGGCATGCATCTCACTGATTGGGGAGATGGAGGGATACTGTCTTAGTCTTAGTCGACCTGTACTTCTACAGGGGCATAAGATAAGGCCCTGTGCAGGTCCCATCTCTGGTGTGAGCTGGATGTAGCCAAGATGAGGATTTTCTGATTAGCGGGCTAGACTCAAGCAGCTTATTACTTCCCTATGTAGGGTGGTTTACTGATGTGCGAGTCCATATTAATAAACTCAAACACTAAAGTAAAGTAGGCCCGCAGCCTGTTAGGCACCATCTATGTTGCTCTTAACAAACCACCTAACCATGGCCGGTGTTATGCCATGTGACACAGTTAGTCGCCTCTTACGACATGCTCTCTGTGGGGCAGTAGTGCTATTCTTGTCCTTGTCATACACATAGACCCCGTCAAACCACTCGTGACTGGGGTGGGGTGGGGGAGGGGGGCGGGGGGTAAGAAAATACTGTTAGCCCAACAAAGGACTTTTAGTCGATCATTGAATCAACGATTAACGATCACCGCTGCCATGACACCTACATCAAAATGGAATCATTGTCCCTTTAGAGCTTTTTTTTAATGGTTCAAACATATGAAAGTCACATAGTGACATATCAGGGCTGTAGGCTGGGTGTGGTAGAACTCCCCTGTTTCCGTGCCTATGCTTCCTGCACAATGTTTTTATGATGTGCGGATGGGCATCCCAATATGAAAGCATCCCAAGCAACTTATTCTTGCTGGTTTTATGCAGCTTGTCTAGTGTGTCCATGTAGCAGATGGCACTGATGTTCATATTAGGCTCTTTGAAGTTTGCCAACAAAAGCCTTTCATGGTAAAATATTTTGTTAGTTTGACCTTAGCAGCAGAAACCGGTGACTTGAAATTTGTAATGTTCTAATGGATGTTTCTGTTGCATGCTCGCTGTTTGGCTGCATGGCTCAAAGTGGTGGCACCATGATTCATTGCCTGCCACTATACTCAACAGAAATGGGAAAAAACATGAAAAAAAACTAGTAAAAGTTGATTAAGGTTGAGCTTAATCAAAATTTAAAAATGGGTATGGTCAGATACCGCACCGAGACGAGAACACAAACAAAACCTACGTTACGACCAATAGGCCTTCATCAGGGACAACAACACTGAACTAACAAATCAACATATAAGAAAAAAAGGGTCAACTCATCTGTTTCAGGTAGGAGACGCTTTCAATACGGGAGAGGTCAGGAGGAAGAAGGCTGAAAGCCGTAATGATGAAAGAACGGAAGAAGTTGGTCATGAATTTGGAGGAAGGCATGGCGATGATATAGTGAATATGGAAGGTAAGACGACACAAGATAACGAGTAGTAGCAGCAATGGTGGTATATATTTGACCCTTTTTTTCTTATATGTTGATTTGTTAGTTCAGTGTTGTTGTCCCTGATGAAGGCCTATTGGTCGTAACGTAGGTTTTGTTTGTGTTCTCGTCTCGGTGCGGTATCTGACCATACCCATTTTTAAATTTTGATTAAGCTCAACCTTAATCAACTTTTACTAGTTTTTTTTCATGTTTTTTTCCCATTATACACATCCACAGAACCGCTGCAGCCTCGCCTTATTTTAATACTCAACAGAAATGCATCCTCCTCCATTTTGTAATGCAGCAAGTGATTCAAACTCCATCCCATGGACTCTTCCTTATGGCTGTCTGTCAGCCTCTGTGGGATCCATTGTGAACACACATTCTGATACTTCAGTTTCTTTCAAACCACCATTTAAACTGTTGTAAAAAAAACCAGAAAAATGTATCTGCTAGCAAACGTAAGCTCCGACAATATTTCATCCATATTACTGCATCAATCTTGGCAATGGCTTCTTCTGGAGCAGCAATTTGTGCCTGACCTGGCCAGGGAAGATCTTTCGTTAACTCTGGAGCAGCAATTTGTGCCTGACCTGGCCAGGGAAGATCTTTCGTTAACTCTGGAGCAGCAATTTGTGCCTGACCTGGCCAGGGAAGATCTTTCGTTAACTCACGTCCTTCCCTAAACATTTGCACACAATTCCTTCATTGTTATCTTCGACACACTTTTGTCACCATACACTGCTTGCATTCTGCGATGAATGTAGACTGATCGACATCCTTCATTCGTTAGGAACTGAATCACTACTCGCTGATCCACATTAGACGGCATCAGTATCACACAGACCCTGTTTTGTTTATGATCTGCAGCAGAGCCTATGCATGCGAGGAGAATGTATACGTTCATTTGTTCATTGGTCTGTGCTTATTATGCGATCTGTGATGTCATCATGCTCCTTGCGCGCTGACGCATGTGGCACAGCTTGGACAGGTTTCATCCTCGCAAAACTACAATTTACTTTCATTTGTTTAACATGCCTCCTAAAGTCTATGTCAAAGGAAACATGAGAGCAAGTCAGCAAATAGGTCACAAATGGCTATTAAGAAAATCTAAACGAGATACAAACTTGAAACCATTTATTATTACAATCATATTGTGCTTATTTCTTAACATAATTTCCACCAATATTGATACACTTATCCGATAATTTCCACCAATATTGATACACTTATCCGATAATTTCCACCAATATTGATACACTTATCCGATAATTTCCACCAATATTGATACACTTATCCGATAATTTCCACCAATATTGATACACTTATCCGATAATTTCCACCAATATTGATACACTTATCCGATAATTTCCACCAATATTGATACACTTATCCGATAATTTCCACCAATATTGATACACTTATCCCATTGCTTTACTAGTGCACCAAAACCTTCAGCATAGAAGTCTTTGGTCTGCTGCACTTGGTGCTCAACCTCTTCACGAAATGTCTTCCACCAAGATCTTAGTCAACCAAATAGGTAACAATCACTTGGGGCTAAGCCAGACCTGTAAGGTGGATGTGTAGAAAGATCTTGCCAGCTCTGGTTTGCTGGCCCTAATGCTAGCGGCCAGCTATGGGTCGCTGACAGCTGCAGTTCAATAACTGTTCAGCATCTTGATCCCTTACAACCTTACTGAACCTGAACATGTGTATATTTAGGTTGTGAACTGTGCTGCTAACCACTTCGTTATGTTGTCTTTGTAAAATGTATATAATTTAATTACCTTGAACTTTGCTGTTATCCATCCATTTATAATGGTGTCAAGTGCCGTATCCGCATCAAAAGTAGAATGCACTGGATCTACAACATCCTGTTTCTTGACTTGATAACACACTCACTTTAGTCCATCTCTTGATGTTGCTCTCCTACTTATAGTGCTGTCCTCCTCCTGTCAGCCTCCACCCAACCTTTCTCTTCAGTATTGTGTATAACAGAGTATCATATCTCTTTATTTGTCCAAAATATTTGATTTTCCTCATTCAAATGTCTTTCAGTATTTCCTTTCCAATTTCTACTTTCTTTAGGATTTCTCTTTTTTTGCTTCTCTTTCCATTAAATTATATATTGTGTATGATTTTATTACTTATATTCTGACCACCTTCAAAAAATAAAAATAAAAAAATGTAAATGCAGTATTAGCTTACCTTAACAATCAGTTTGGCATTGTACAGTTTACCATAAACATTAGGCAAAAATGTGACTGTAAGTAATCTCCCTACTGTGTCCTTAGGTGGAAGCTCTCCCACCTCAGGAGTCACTGAAAACTCTGGGTCACTGTCACTCTCAAAGAAAGCATTGAATTCTATTGGGTGTCTGGAATATCAAAATAATTATTGCTATATCAATCAAGACTGTGACATAAAACAATACAATTATTTATCTGAGTGTTACATAAATTGAAACTGTTTTTATGAATTTTTTTTTCAAAATATATTTAACTACAACTTTAATGAACTAACTACTCATTAGCAATGTAAGCAACAACATAAACATGCACTTATGATGCAATTGTATACTGAGATTTAGAATATTTAATTTAGCAGATAATGTATTTTATAATGGTTTATCAATTCAATTTTGGCCAGAAAATGTAAATACTTTGGTCACATCAACAGACAGAACGGTCTTGAGAAAACAGTGATGGAAGGTACAGTGCCAGGCAAAAGAGGCAGGGGTAAACCGAGAAGACGATGGCACCAAGATATCCAGGAATGCCTGGGTATGACTGTGGCGAAGGCTGTAGTTTTGGCAACGGAAAGAGTTTCTTTCAGACAGACTGTCATGGGAGCGATGTTCTATAAAGAACATGATACATGATGATGATGTATTTTATAATATACTAGACTTTCAGAAGCACAAAGGAAAACCAACTTTACATTCTACAGAGTGATAATACACTTGCAAGTAGTATGAAATTGAGAAGGCAGACAAACTTGCCAAAGAGATTGGAAACAAAACTAAAAAATGTATCCATACAAAATGAAGTTGTAAACCTGATGGATAATTTCTTTTCAATAACTCATAACCATTTCAGCTCCATGTGGAGCATAAGTCTTCATCAAATACACACCAAGGCAACAAACGTTGAGCTGTCTATTTCTGTTGAAGTTTTTGTGGAAGTTTCTCCAGGAAAGGAAGGTAAGGTCCATGTCTGACCCTTCTGAACCACCTGCTACACCATGCCTGGCAGGCTACAGTGTACTGTTTTTTGCTCCTCTTTCAGGCCCCTATTCTTCTTCTTCTTCTTACGCTGTCAGACATCGACCTTTATTTTTTCCTGAGGCTATCGACACTGCCATAGAGCTTGTCTAGTGTTGCCACTGGTGATGGCCACATCTGCTCTCTCTGATCCTCGTATGTCGGGCAGTTTTGCAGCAAATGCTCAGCAGAGGCCCCTATTCCATTCTCCTTTAGTTATACTTGATTCTATGGTAGGTAGAGCACATACTTGGGTCTACTCATTTTCCCGCAAATTCAAGTTAAGCTTTAAAAAAAAGATAAAAAGATAATGCCCAGCATAGGTTAAGCAGGCCTATCAATCACAATTTTTCAACTCCCTCCCTGCCAAGCATAGGTTCTCAACAAATAATTGCCAAGTCTTCCCATCATGTGCCATCTTTTCGAACTCTGCCAACATCTTTTCTGTTATTTTTAGGTTTGTCTTGTCTTCCCTTCTATATGAATATTTAGTTCTGGTCCTACTTCTCTTGCACTGAAAATTCCAAAACAGTGACTGTCTTGTAATGCTATCAACTGTTTTCCTAAATGCGTGTTCTATCTATTGCCAGGAACTTCTTTTTACTCAAAGTTCCATTGACATCTGTCTGGTTCTTTACCACATTTGTATATTGGTGACTTTGTCACACGATTTTTTTCCTAGATTTGGCGCAAGCATTCATTGATGAAAGCACAGATCTTTTTTTGTTGTACTTTTTGGCATTACAGCATCAGAGCTATACTTCTTCTTCTTCTTCTTCTTCTTCGTACGCAGTCAGACAGTAACCATTATTTTTTCGAAAAACGCGGCGGTCATCCTGAGGCTGTCGCCACTGCCATGAGCCATACAATAGGACAGACTTTACATTGGAGCTGAAGATCTATATTTTTGTGGTTGACTTAATTTATTTTGATTTCCAGAAATTCTCTAACGCAATGAAAGCGCCTCTGGTCTTTACTTACATACTTACTTACTTTATCGGTCCACTGATGCCATGAAGTGTAGTGGGGAGCTGCAGGTTTCTAAATTGGGCCAGATGTGTTGCTGTGATTGTTGTGAGCCCATATTGGTATAGGATGCTTTTGATGTTGTCTATCCATTTGTCTCGTGGCTTTACCTTTGCTCTGAGCCCCGATCTCCTACTGTTGTATGTTTTTAATGCCAACTGATATGGTTTCATTTAACTTTCTGTCTATGCATGTATTCTTGGAGAAGGGAATTGTGGATGTTGTTCCCATGAATTTATCATTCTGTCTTTTCTGCTACTGTCTTTTGTATTCTTAATTTGATATCTTTATCAGTACCACTGCATTGTCTACATTAGTATGAAGATATATGCATAATTCTACCTCTTACAGTGGGGAGGAGGACTAATGTCTGGTCAGGCAAAATATACTGATCAGATATGTTAGTCAGGTTCAGGCAAAACATACTGGCCAAGACCCTCACCCCGGCTTCCTAGTAGCCCTCCCTAGAAACAGGCCTGTTTTCATGGCAGCTTGGCTAATGAAGTGAGAGATCGACGTGATCCCCGCAGTAGTGAGTGACATGCAGATGAAGCCAAGCATAGCACAACCACCTGGAGGAACCCGGTCCACCTTCATCAGCACGTTCAGGATATGAGGAAAGCTACTACAACCAGCCACTTAACATCCTTTGTAACCTACTCATTGTGGGCATATGCAAACAATAACAACCTTTAACAGTACTGTATCTCTCAGTAGAATACAATTGTATTTAAGTGCTTTTACTTTCATAATATGTGTTTTTTCCTTTGTTCACCCTCAAAAACTATTTCCATGTCCATTCAGTAAGTATATTTATTTAACTTTGCATTTGGTTGTGGTTGTCAGACAAAAGAGCCAAGTCAACAGAAAAGTCCAGATCATCAATGTGTTTTTTTTTGGTCAAATGCCATTGAATTGTATTTTCAAATGTAAAAGTATGTGTTATTCTTAATCCAGTCAACGGGTAGGACTATGATGAGATATCTGTAAGACCGTGATGAAAAGCTTTTCCATTGGTGCTGCTAACTGGGAATGGCAGCTGCAGATAAAGACACATGAAAAGTTCAAACTTGCAAAGTTGCAGAGACATTTGAGGAAACTCGGAGAGAACTCTTTGAAAAAAAAATGAAAATGCGCAAAGAAAAAGACTCTAGTTGACACACACAGACCTGCTAAATGGACCATCTGTTAGATAAAAAAGGCCATTATAACTAGGGGGCACGCATTTGAATCGAGTAAAGCCTAGGTTATTTTCTTCAGGTGAGAAATAAAAACCTAGCTCACACACTGTGTGGCATGCTGCCTTAATTCAGCAACCATATAAATATCACCACTATTTCTCACCAATAAAAGTAAATGCAGTAATGACAGCTTTTTATTATTTAAATTAACTTAATTATTTTAAAGAATCATAAATTAAATGTATAGTTTAGCCAGACATTTTCTTATGATCCTTGTGAATAATTAACTAAAGCTTACTTCTGCTGAGAATTCAGTCTAAATCCAATACTGGATGGTTTGCCAAGTCCGCTAGCCTCAATTACAAGTGTGTCATCCAAAGGTGGTTCAGTAGCCACAAATCTCAGAGGAAACCTCCAGAAACCTCCAGAGGCTGCTGTTATAATGAGCTCAACGTAATGGCTGAAAGAAATAAAGTTACACATAAAAAAACAAAGACAGTGAACTAAGAATGTGACTAAACTGATTCACTATATGGGGTTGATACATTGACTTGAAGACTTTATCCGAAAACTGACAAGTCAATATTTAGACTAGTCATTGGGTACTAAATTCAGAACTTTTTCATTCCATGTTTTCCTAAATTGATTGTGTTTTCTGGTGAAAGTAGAAAATTTTACTTTTCATTTCAAGATGAGTTTCTATGGACATTGTGGATTCTTTGCAAAAATGTGTGATATTTTCATACTTGGATTATATTTTTAGGCCTTTTTTTAACTTCACATAACTTTAGTCAAATGTGGATATTGTGAAAACTATTGCACCTTATTATGTGAAACTTTTAGGACATATTTCCAAGTGGAGTAGCTTCAATGGGAAGTCATTGCCCAATTCATATATCACTGAATATAGCTGTATAAAGCTGAATAATTAACTGGTAAGTACAAAACAATTCAAAATTTCTTCTAATGATAACAACTTATGTAACTGTAATGTTCATTCCCCACATATAAAATGTCTGTATTCCAGTGGGCTCTGCATTTAGTTCTCTAAATATTTGTTTTGTATAATGTGTGATATTTGAGAAAACCTTCTTTTTTTTGTCTATTTGTTGTTTGTGCCTTTGAGCATCAGGTTATGGAGAGCTTTCTTGACTGGACCCTGATATGTACTTCGTACATGGAAAACTTCACTGCTTCTGTTATTTCTGCTGTTCATCTTTTGTGTTGGTGGCTCTTGGTTCAGTATCTGTTGTATCTGTATAGCATTGCTTTCTGAGAGATACTATCTGGTGTTTGACGTGTCACGAGGCCGAACAATTTGGTTTGCTGATTCTTGATGAAGTCTAGCACTGGTGATATGCCTAACTGCCTCCTAATGTCTTCATTTCTGATTCAATCCATTCTTATTTCTCCAAGCATTCTTCACAAGCATTTCATCTCTGTTGTTACAATGTTTATTATATCTCTGTTTGTTAATGTCCAATTCTGACTCTGATAGCACAATTTGGGTAGAAATATCATGTTGTATAAAGCTCTTTTTGTATCCATTGCCATGTGTTGACATTGTAATACATCATATCATGTCATATAATATCATATCACTATCACATATTACATTACATTACTATTACATTATATTTACTATACTATATTATATTATACTGTACTATATTGTACTGTATTGTACTGTATTGTACTGTACTATACTATACTATACTATACTATACTATACTTTACTATGCTATACTATATTATACTTTACTACACCACACCACACCACACTATACTATACTATGTTATATTATATTATCATTATATTTATTATTATTATTGCTATTATATTATGGCCAGAAAATGTAAATACTTTGGTCACAACAAGAGACACACCGTTCTTGAGATAACAGGGATGTAAGATATGGTGCCAGGCATGAGAGGCAGGGGTAGACCAAGAAGACGATGGCACCAAGATATCAAGGAATGCCTGGGTATGACTGTGGCAGAGGCTAGAGTTTTGGCAAGAGAAAGAATTTCTTTCAGACAGACTGTGATGGGAGCGACGTTCTATAAAAGACATGCTACATTGATGATTATATTATATTATTTTTATTTCTTTTATATATTATCATATATAATAAGGAAAGCCTTTTTATTGAAGATTAATAGGTAGCAACTAAATGATGCTGTAATTGAGTTATACATAAGAAAAAAAGCGCATCTAGAGATCCTAAATATTCTGTAGTGAATTAGCACATTTTTCATTTTTTGTTATAAGACAACAAGGGGTTATATTAATCTCAATCAACTGATAATTTAGGTTATCTTCTTGAGGTCTAGGAATGAAGATAATAGTTGGTAGTTTTAGGAATCGTTGCAGTTTGTGTAACATTCTGTTTTTTATGAGTTTAGCTTGTTAGTCCTGGTCCAGTTCCTAAGCCTGGAAGGTTTGTATGCCTTGCTTGTTTGTTTAGTTAGTTAAAAATGCCAGATTTCTGCTGAGTTAGATCTTGACTTAGCATGCCAGCAATCTCACAATGCAAGGTGTTGGATATGGGACCCTAACATCGCTGGAGTGAGCAAAATCATGTCTGGTCAAAATAAATGAAGATAAAACAACATGTACGATATTCTCCCTTTCAAATAAACCCCAAAACACCAAAATAAGTCTTAATAGCAAATATCTGCGGCTAAACGACAACCCAAACTACTTGGGCGTCACATTTGATCGGCGCATGACATGGAAAAGTCAGATCGAGAGAAACCGAATGAGAGCAAGACAAAAAATGGCAATCATGAGGAAACTTGCTGGCACAAGCTGGGGAGCAGACGAAAGAATACTCAAGAAACTGTACACTGGAAGAGTGAGACCAGTTCTCGAGTATGGCATTGCGGCATGGGCAACAGCAGAAAAGGCAAACTTTGATAAAATTAGCAAACTTCAAAACCAAGCCATGAGAGTTATAACAGGAGGCATGAAGTCAACGCCAATTGTAGAACTTGAAAAGATTACAAATCTGCAATCTATGACCGACAGAAGAGACTGCAGAGCCCAGCAGCAAGCAGAGAAACTCAGAAGACTGACAGACCATCCAATGCATCAGAGACTAAATAGATTTGGAAAAGAGAAACTAAAGCGGAGAAACTTTGCAGAAATAGCCAAAGCAAAGATGAGCGAAGACCCTATGAACACCATAACAACACCAAAGCTCATCCCTACTGTACGCAAACCCACCTGGAAGCAGCATATCATTCCAGAGGTGGTAGAAAATATACCAGGTATTGGAAACAAGAACAGCCAGACTGAAAAAGAAAGAAGAGACATAACCCTGAGGTACATAGCGGGAAAACTACCCAAGCATGGACTGGACCCATGCATACACCGACGGTTCTGTAACAAACACAACACAGAATAGAGGGGGAGGGGTATTCCTGAGCCTAACAAATGGTAGAAAAATAACACTGTCAGTGGCAACTGAAAAATTCTCAAGCAATTTTAGAGCGGAGGCAGAGGCACTGAAGGATGCAGAAGAAGCAATGCTGACAGGCGAAAGCAATGAAAGCCAGATAGTCCTATTTACAGATGCCCTGGTTGTGGTTACAGTACTAAAAAGCCAGAAAAATACAGAACTTAATGATTTAAGAGCAGTACTCTGTCAACTATGCCAGCAGTCCGCACCAAAAAGAGTAGTGGTACAGTGGGTTCCATCCCACTGTAACATTCAAGGCAACGAGGAGGCAGACAAACTGGTAAAAGAAGGTGCAAGATTACCACAACCAGATTCTATTCCAAAAGGTTTATTAGGGCCAGATACATGGCCAAATGGGAAACAAAGCATACTGGCTACACAAAAAATGATGCCTATTACCAATTGAACAGAACAGAGCAGGTCGTGGTCTTCAGACTCTGCACAGGCCACAACAGACTGAGGTACTACCTATTCAAAAAACTGAAGATATGTGGCACTGACGAATGCACCTGTGGTACAGGGAAAATGACCGCTGAACATCTGCTGCAAAATTGCCCGACATACGAGGACCAGAGAAAGCACATATGGCCATCACCAGTGCCAACACTAGACAAGCTCTATGGCAGTGTCGACAGCCTCAGGATGACAGCTGCTTTCTTCGAACAAATTCAAGTTGACATCTGACAGCGTACGAAGAAGAAGAAGAAGAAGATATGGGACCGATAGTATTGAAAACCTGAGAATAAAAGGTTTAAGAGACACTAATTTTACTATCTTCAGTGACTTTCAGAGGTTTTACACTGGTAGCACAGTCATGTGTCTATTTTGGTTTCGAATTGAATGTAAGGCATTCTGGCAATGTGTGCTACAGCATATTAACTCATTTCTTCTTCTTCCAGTCCCTGAGAGATTGAGTTATTCACTCATTTACTCGTTCAAGAACGAATGATGAAGAAGGAGATTCAAATTTACAATATATATATATATAAAAGGCAAAGGCAAAGGCCCCCGTCCATCGTAGACGATGATGGCATAATTAATTTTGCTAGCGCTATTTTTAGTAAGGATTAACTGCGCTACTTTTTATCCTCACTCTCTCGTCTCGTGCCGCCTGACCCCAGTGGCAAGTCAAGTACAAGACGACTAGGGATGGGTATGAGATGCAGGGGACTCCACATCAAGCACCACTGAAATAGACGGCGAAGTCCGGAGTCGAACCCACACCACCTGATCACAAAGCTGACAGCTTAACCACTTCGCCATGGAATCCCCGATATATGTATATACTCAAACAAATAAATGAGCACTTCTAATTTTACAAAAAATAAAGAAATAATCTTATCAACATCTTGTAGAGCCTACTTACTCCATGGTGTTAACTGGAGCAAATTTGACGTTGAAAACAAGAGTCACTAAGCCAGTGCTGGGAGTCTTAAAATCACTGTCAATATTCATCTCAAGCGACTTCTCAATGACTTCCTTCACCTCATCATTGGCATACAACAGCTCAAAACTGTATTCCTCAGCAGATGCATCAGCTGAAAGTAATAAGATGAATTTAAATTATTCATTTCAACTCCAAAACAAAAACCATGGTGATCGCCAGAGATGAAAAGAGACATCAGATAACCCTGGGAACACGAGCACTGGAGCAGGTCAGCAACTTTAAATATCTAGGAGTGGTAATAGACAGCAGGGGAGGAATCAAAGAGGAGTTAACTGCACGAAGGGCAGCAGCAGGTAGACTGTTCCATGCAATAAACAGAGGTTTGCTCAGTAGAAGAGAAATAAGCAGGAAAACAAAGATGGATGTATACCGCTCGACCTATGTGCCTGTCCTGACATATGGATGTGAGTCATGGGCAATGACTACAGCCCAAGAAAGGCAATTACAAACTTCAGAAATGAGGTACCTAAGAAAGGCGGTTCAAGTGACGAAAAGGGACAAGATCCGTAACCAGACAATACGTAGCAATCTTGAAGTTCAACCCTTGCAGACACGAGTGGAGCAGTCCCAGCTACAGTGGTTTGGCCATGTCTGTAGAATGGGAGAAGATCGGATACCAAAGCGGTCATGGGAGATCAAAAGTCAAGGACGCAGACCCCAAGGACGTCCCAAAGTACGTTGGGAAGACAACATACGACAGTCCCTAAGTTATAGAGGGCTGGATTGGAAAGAGGCCAGGAAAAAGACGGCAGATAGAGCAGTGTGGCGTTCTCTTTGGCAAACCTCTACACCTCACGGTAGAAGAGGAGCGACTAAGTGAGTAAGTAAGTTATTCATTTCATCTTCTTTTTCATCTTTATTTTTTTCCTTCTTTTTTCTTTTTCTTCTTCTACTTCTTCTTCTTCTTCGTCTTCTTCTTTTCTTCTTTTTTCTTCTTCTAAGGACAATGTGTCAGTTTACAGTGAGGTTGTGGTGTCTGTGCTTTTCGGACAAAGAAATCCAGTTTCAGAACTGCATTTTTGGGACCAGATCTGCTTCCCTCTGCGATTCCTATCATCATCATCATCATGTGGCATGTCCTTTATAGAACGTCGCTCCCATAACAGTCTGTCTGAAAGAAACTCGTTCTTTAGCCAAAACTCCAGCCTCTGCCACAGTCATACCCAGCCATTCCTGGATATCTTGGTGCCATCGTCTTCTTGGTCTACCCCTTCCTCTTTTGCCTGACACCATACCTTCCATCACCATTCTCTCAAGACCGTTGTGTCTCTTGATGTGACCAAAGTATTTGCATTTTCTAGCCAAAATGGAATTGATAAACCAGTTCTCCTCTATGCTCAACTCTTGAAAGAATGTCTGCATTTGTTTTTTTCTCTGTCCAGGGTATTTTGAGAATCTTTCTGTAACATTTTGACTCAAAGGATTCGATTCTTTGTCTAGAAGTTTTGGTAATCGTCCATGCTTCACAGCCAAAATCTGCCACAGGAAAAACACAAGCTATCAAGACTTTTACTTTTATCATTTTGTTAGTGCTCTGCCATAATTTGTTCAGGCTGTTCAGTCTCTGCATTGCCATAGCTAGTCTTCTTCTGATTTCTTTCGAGCAGTCGCCATTTTTGTCAATTCTGGAGCCCAGATATTCAAAATGTGTGACCTGATCTATTTCCTCACCACCCACTGTAAATTTATGCTGACATTGTATTTTGTCGGTGGTCATTATCTTTGTTTTGTTTATGTTTATGAACAGATTTTGATCTTTACTATGTCCATTAATGGCTGAAAGTAGCTGCTCTAGCCTTTCTGCACTTCTTGATAGTATCACTGTGTCATCTGCGTATCATAACTATGGAATCTCGTACCTCCCCAATCGTAAATTGGTCGAAACTTTAAATGTTCTCGTCTTCTCGAACATTTCTCATTATACATTCCACATATATGTTGTACAGATAAGATGAGAGGATACATCCCTGTCGGACTTCCTATACAGACTATTTTCAGGATATGGTTCGCTGACTGTGACGCAAGCAGCCAGTTATGAGTCGTTGGCTGCTGTCAACTTTTTCACTGCTGCATCTCTGACTGTGTTGCAGTTCGAAGCTAATCGTGATAATTTCTTCCCTCTTGATGTTGTTTCTTAGAAAACATATTAAAATTGTCTCCACTTACATTCAAAACAGTTTTGAGGAAGGTGAACTTGGGCCCTCATGGCTGTAGTGCAATGCAAAGTTTCTCAGTAGGCTCACACAACAGGTGTTGATTCGTACCTTATTTGCCAGACCACTATAACATAGCCTGTTCCCTGGAATACTGCATGGAAGTGAAGTGCAGTCTTGTTGGTCAGTTCGTTGTCCTGATGCAAACGTTAGTTTTGGCTCCTCAGCTAGACACACTGTTGTTGTTAAATCCCCACTATGAGTGACTTTACTCTCTTATGTGCCCTGAAAAGGATGTTAGGTGGCAGGTTGAAGTAGCTTTCCTCCCATTCTGAATATGTTGATGAAGTTGGATCAGATTCCTACAAGCGGTTGTGATATGCTTTGCTTCATCTGCGTGTCACTTACTACTACCAGATCGTGTCAATCCTACACCTCATTAGCCAGTCTGTCATAAAATAGCCTGTTTCCAGAGAGAGCTTCGTGGAAGTGAGGAGGGTATCTTGGTAAGTATATTTTGACCCTGACTAACATGTATGTTCAGTATGTTTTGCCTGACCAGACGTTAGTCTTCTCTCCGCAGCCAGACAGATCAAAGGGTTATGACTGGGTTGGAAACATACAAAGGCTAAGAAAAAAGCAGGCCTGACAGAAATGTATGCTGAAAGTAAATACTATAAAAACTAGCATTTCTCATCTGTTGAAGATTGGGTTTCATAAAATTAAAGCAGAATCATCTTCTTGCTACAGTACGTGAAATCTAACAATTTGTTTTGTGGAAGTTTTTCATTGTTTGGCCCAGGTATGGACTTACATCTTCAACAAGATCATTACCTAGCCGCAGTTCCCTTGTGAGCAAAATATATTCAGTTTGTATTGGGTTTACTTTGTATTAATTCTAAGGAAGGTCAACTGCCTTGTTTACTTCGTTGAGCTTATTTAGACATTTCTCAGCCAATCTGACATTGTGACTGAGGGTGACTGTCTCATCAGCAAATCTTAGATTGGTGACCATTTCTCCGTCTTCCCAATTTAGTTTTCTAAAGACTTCATCAAACATTGCTGTGAAGAGTCCTGGGGAGATTGTATTGCCCTGATAACTGCAGCATTGTATTGATATGTTTCTTGGCTGGTAAAATAGGTTGTTGTTATTTCGAATGCCCACGATGAGTGACTTTACTCTTTTGTGCGCCCTGAAAAGGACGTTAGGTGGCGAGTTGCAGTAGCTTTCCTCACATCCAGAGCGTGCTGATGAAGGTGGACTGGGGTCTTCCAGGCGGTTGTGCTATGCTTGGCTTCATCAGCATATCACTCACTACTATGGAGATCACATTGATCCCTCACCTCGTTAGCCAGGCTGCCATGAAACAGTATGAGAGAGAACTCAGTGGAAGCGATGTGAGGGTCTTGGTCAGTATACTTCGCCTGACTGACTAAAATACACCGATCAGTATGTTTCTCCTAACCCTGACTAATATTGTTCGATCAGTATATTTCGCCTGACTCTGACAAACATTATCCAATCGGTATATTTAGTGTGACCCCATCTAACATGTCTGATCAGTATATTTTGCCTGACCAGACGTTAGGCTTCTTCCCTGGTAAAATACATTAATCTCTTAACTGAACTTCTTTATCAGTTGACTACCCCTCATTTATCTCTACATCCCATCCAGCAATTCAAAATTAGCAGTGATAAAAAAAGCATTACCCCACTCTAGACATCAGCAATACAAAAGCAGCAGTGTTAAAACATTCTTATAACTCTTGTAGTTTCAGCAAACCAATAGTCTTTCGTTTCGTCTTGCCTTTCCTATAATTTCGTAGGTCACTGTAACATCCCATCTCATAGAATTATGAATTTCAATTTATACCCCCGTCTGTTCATTGCCATTTTTGTTGTCTCTTTCACATTACACATTATCTCTCCAGCACATCCAGTCTTCCACTCTTTCTTGTTTTCCAGATTGTTCCCTTGCGTATAATATTGGGAAGCCCATTTCACTACGACACATGATTGTACGTTGAAGTTTGCATGTCATTGCAACAGTCAGTATGTCTTTATATGTCCCCAGCATTATGATGGACTGTGTTTTGTACCTTAACATTTGAGCTATGATCCTTGCGCATTTTTCAGAGAATTGGTCTGAAGCATCTAATCTCCATTCCCCCTAATAGGTAGGTATGTAGGCCGTTTAGGTAATAAGGGTCTGTTGTGCCAACTGTCCATGAACATGATGAGCGACTGAGTCCCAGGCTGCATGCAATCAGGACAATGTCATTCCAATTTGGAGAGAATTGGTCTGAAGCATCTTATCTCCATTCCCCCTAATAGGTAGGTATGTAGGCCGTTTAGGTAATAAGGGTCTGTTGTGCCAACTGTCCATGAACATGATGAGCGACTGAGTCCCAGACTGCATGCAATCAGGACAATGTCATTCCAATTTGGAGAGAATTGGTCTGAAGCATCTTATCTCCATTCCCCCTAATAGGTAGGTATGTAGGCCGTTTAGGTAATAAGGGTCTGTTGTGCCAACTGTCCATGAACATGATGAGCGACTGAGTCCCAGGCTGCATGCAATCAGGACAATGTCATTCCAATTTGGAGAGAATTGGTCTGAAGCATCTTATCTCCATTCCCCCTAATAGGTAGGTATGTAGGCCGTTTAGGTAATAAGGGTCTGTTGTGCCAACTGTCCATGAACATGATGAGCGACTGAGTCCCAGGCTGCATGCAATCAGGACAATGTCATTCCAATTTGGAGAGAATTGGTCTGAAGCATCTTATCTCCATTCCCCCTAATAGGTAGGTATGTAGGCCGTTTAGGTAATAAGGGTCTGTTGTGCCAACTGTCCATGAACATGATGAGCGACTGAGTCCCAGGCTGCATGCAATCAGGACAATGTCATTCCAATTTGGAGAGAATTGGTCTGAAGCATCTTATCTCCATTCCCCCTAATAGGTAGGTATGTAGGCCGTTTAGGTAATAAGGGTCTGTTGTGCCAACTGTCCATGAACATGATGAGCGACTGAGTCCCAGGCTGCATGCAATCAGGACAATGTCATTCCAATTTGGAGAGAATTGGTCTGAAGCATCTTATCTCCATTCCCCCTAATAGGTAGGTATGTAGGCCGTTAAGAAATAAGGGTCTGTTGTGCCAACTGTCCATGAACATGATGAGCGACTGAGTCCCAGGCTGCATGCAATCAGGACAATGTCATTCCAATTTGGCTTAACCAAGTGTTGCATGTACAGCTGCGAGGACAAGACCAAGACAGAGAGGGCCACTTTCTATCCTTAAAGTCCATGACCTGATTTAAGGGCTAGTGGTTGGGGAAATTCTCGGCAAGGAAGGTCACATGTCTAAATAGGGTTAAAAGGCAACAGTTTACATGATGAGTATACTCTCGAAGCCTGTCCACGGGTGACTTCAATATTTGAGACCAGGTCATACCAGTTGATCATAAAAATGTTTAAGTGCTGTACACCTTTGAGTTTAGTGTAGAGACTTTTGGCCAGTGAGTCTTCCCCAACTGGCTGTGCAAAAGGCAGTCTTGTAAAACATGCACTGAAATTTGTTCACTCAGTCCACACAAGCACTGTGGTGAAGCAGACAGATGAAACCTGTAACACTGTCCTACGACTTTTTCCCATTGCTGGGGTAGTCGAGGAGTTTTAAGACTGAGGACTACAGACAACTTCGCCACTGCTGTCGCCACATCGTGTGCTGGCTATGTTTGTTTATTTCCCTCCCAACAGAAAAACAACATATGCCGTACCAGGGATTCGAACTGCTGCCCTCCTTGTCGGCATTCAGGCATCAAAACCATTCAGCCACACGCTCCTTTAACCTGTACATGTGTTTATTTAGTCTCTAATGTCCCATTCTGAAACAAAGAATGGTGATCTGTCCCTGCCACTCAAGAGTGTTACAGTTTTCATCAGGGTGGTTCTGATTTCTACTAACATCCTGGACAGCTCTCACTTCCCCGCCTCAATGTTCACATTCTCCTTGCCTGTTTGCAAATTTGTCCACCTTTTCATTCCTGGGTACACAATGAGATGGTAATCACTGGTTCATTTCTTGATTCTTGAAACTAGGAACCAACATCATTACACAGGGGACATTCCCATAAGTGCTCCGTTCTCCGTTCAAGCAGCCAGCTAAGAGTATATCTACTGAGCGTCCCAGTCAGGTGTTGATTTCATGTTCTTCGGATGTTTCCAGACAGAACACATTTTCTCCTCTCTCCTCTAGTCACTCCAAAATCTATCATCCTCTGCACATCAGCACTTTCCAACCTTCCATCTCTTCATCATTCTGTAGAGTATCCATAACTGCCCTATTCAACTCAACCATATCTCTCGTCATCACTGCGTCATTTACCACTGCTCATCCCACCACTGCATTAGCTCTTTTGTTGCCCCGACACCATCATGTCCCGGGCAGTGGATCTATGTGACACCTCGTTCACTATGGTTGTTCAGATGAGAGACCAACTCCCGTCCTAGCATGCACCTTTCTATCTTTCGAAGCATACCCTACGAGTACCCTATGACAGTATCACTGTCAGTGTCACCGGTTGAGTTACCAACCAAGTTAAGGCTTCTGTGACCACCTCAATCTTTATTCTCATACCCGATGTGGCAGTGGAGTAAGCAGCTGATTTCTCCCTTTCATTTTGGTAGCCGACAAAATCCCAACCGCATGGTTCATTTACTGGCACCTTTCCTACTTGCTTCAGTCCACAAATGTGGGAATCTACTTCCCTCATGACTTGCACTTCACTACCTGATGACAGTCACAACTGGTATTGTGTATCATATTAGCAGTGTGTTCAAGAGCCTGAGTCTCAGCTGTGTAGTAGGTGCAGAGAATTTACTAGTGGAACTAATCTTATTAGAACATAGTCAATGGTAATGAAATGAATGAATCGTTTAAAAAAAAACAATTTTATCAAATTATATAAACACAAGGGAATAATACAAAAAGTAACTATAAATAACAGATACACAGTTAAACTATAAATTGTAACTTCCTTTTTTTAAATTCAAACAATGAAAAAAACACAGGAAAGCACTTAACTCTGAAATATTTTCTTTTTCAATTAAGGGGAAAAAGTAACGAATACTTTTGAAAATATATAATCACAAAATAGATCAATTTTACAATAAAATAAACCATTCCCTTATCATTCATTTCAAAAAATGCTTTATTCATTCAAATAGGACAAGTTTATGTACACTGACGTAAATTTTGTTGGACTTTAATCACAATTTTCAACTAAACTATTCATATCATTGTGTCATAACTTTTCCAAAGTAAAATCTATCTTTGGGCCACATATAAACTAATCCTCAAAATAACTACAATATATGATAGACTCCCTCTAAGTTAAAGGTGAAGGTCAGTCCCATGGTAACAATTGCCGTTGTGGATGAAGATAACTCTTCATGTACTAAACTGTAGTTTATGTAAGGTGGGGTTGTCAGTTCCCTTCCTTGCTGTTTTTACCTTCCCCAACTCATACGTCAGGTACTCATTTACAGCTGGGTTGACTGGAGGAGCAGTTGTATCAGGCACAAACCTACCGTCTACTGTCCGTGAACTCGAATCCCTAGCACGCTGTAATCACAGTCTAGTAAACGAGCTCACTGCCGACTAGGCTACATGATTCACCCTCTAAGTTGTACCCAGGGTGGAAACAATAAGACAATAGGAACCTATGAAACATGTAGCCAAAAGATGACTAAATAATGTTGTGGATGGGTCTGGCAGACTTCATCATGTAAAGCTTTCGCTATTGAAACTTTCACTGCACGTGCTCAGATACAGGCTTCCTCTAAGGTGACCCTGTGTAATGGTGGTCATATGCTTTACAAGGTGAAAAAAGTTGAAAAAAGAAGAAAATAAGAAGACAAAAAGAAGATCTTGCTATTTGTTTTTCTTCTTCTTCAACTTACTATTTCCAACAACAAAATGATCCGGTAACTGAATTTTTTTGCTGTTTTGAAATTTTCTTCTTGATCCAAAGGAACTTCGTGAGTGTTCACCGGACAGATGAAACTCAAAATTTTGTTCGACCTGGTCATGAACCAAGGTGCTGATAATGGAAGAGTCTTGAAATGTTGAAGATTCTGTGACTCCTTGAATTGGGAAAAGCCACCTGATTTCATTCATCTCAGCTGTGTGTGAAGTTATTGCATTACTGAAAAATTCATAAGATATTATAATTGTCTTCTTAGCAGAATCATATATCAGTATATTGTATAATACTATAAACAGTTGAACATTAGCAGATGATATAACTTGCATTTGAATAGATTAAAGTGGGAAGATTTCTGCAACTCTCTCGCACCCATCTACCTTAACCCAGTGGCAAGAGTTAGCACAGCATGTACATCTTTCTCAGGGTTTACTCCCTGAGCCTTTCTCGTAAACAGGTGTAAACATGGCGGCAGAGATGAGACTGCTAAGGGTCATGTCAAAACATTACAAGGATTATTGCCACATGCACGGACAAAATTTCAGCAAGGAAGATAGCTATGATACTTGGAATACTTGAAATCCTGGTTTTCAAATAGGCATGTTACTGTCTGTGGTCAGGTAGCCGAATTGCTTCGACTATACGTAGTAGGTATTTTACAACTTCCTAGGTCTGGGGGAAGATATAAATAATTTGGGTAGATTATTAACTAGAATTTTTTAATTTTGTCCGGGCAGCGGACGTTAAGCCTACTCTTTTCGATTTCTAACTGCCAATTGATTATTAACGTGCTCGACACTGAAGATAACGTGATTCGAACCCACAACCTCCGGCACTCGAGGCAGACACCTTACCTCAAAACCACTCATATGATCGATATCCGAAGTCTATATTTCTACAAGCAAATTGACTCTTTAGCAGCGACGTTTATATAAATGAACATGTATACTTCAGGTTCCATAAATGTCCGTGCAGCAGAACAATACAAACCTGTTCAGTCCCGCCTAAACTATAACTAATTCAGATCTGTATGAAGTTTGTTAACTAATTTCCAAATGGCACAGCTCTTGCTTGTAGGAGTTAGAATATGTATAATCTAATTAGCAGAAATACTATATGTACATAGAACTTCATTTCTGTATCCAGTACATAAATTGTTACAGCCAACACACTGAACAATCCCTTCCAGTCAAAAGAAATTAATTTCCACACAGTCCTAAAACATAAATGGATTTACAAAAATCACGAAGTCAAGTCGCATTTAGCAGGACCTAACATCAAACACGTCCTCCCTCACTAACTGACACAATAATTTAAACATTACATTTATAATAATAATAATAATGTTCGCTTCTGCACCTTCCGGTAGAAGACTTTTGGCGCTAAGGAACGACTTGTGTAGTATCTTGTGAGTCGGGGTTTCCTGGTCCAGCCATAGAACATGACTTGAAACTCAAACTTGAAAAAATGCGAACAACGATATATGCAAATGTAGAGCCGTCCAAGACCATAAACATCTGTACAACTGCACAAGAATGCAAGAACCATGTAGGTTTCAAGGCAGTAAATGAAAGGGCTTTCACGCCAGATGATTTCTTTTTCAATACTATGTGAGGATGCTGGACATGGAAAATAAGTAAATAAGTAGAAAGACCTAAAGAAGGTTGAGCATGGATTTAGCAACATTATCATGTTGACAAATTTCTACAGAAACCACAACAGCAAAAGTTCATAAAATGCTTTGGAGCAGACTTCCTATCAAGGACATGGACCAGTTCTTCTATTAGGTCAAGTAAGCACAAACCAAGGACCAGGACCAGTTCTTCCATTAGGTCAAGTAAGCACAGACCAAGGACCAGAACCCATTCTTCCATTAGGTCAAGTAAGCACAGACCAAGGACCAGGACCAGTTCTTCCATTAGGTCAAGTAAGCACAGACCAAGGACCAGGACCAGTTCTTCCATTAGATCAAGTAAGCACAGACCAAGGACCAGGACCAGTTCTTCCATTAGGTCATCTAGTGCACAGACCAAGGACCAGGACCAGTTCTTCCTTTAGGTCAAGTAAGCACAGACCAAGGACCAGAACCCATTCTTCCATTAGGTCATCTAGTGCACAGACCAAGGACCAGGACCAGTTCTTCCTTTAGGTCAAGTAAGCACAGACCAAGGACCAGAACCCGTTCTTCCATTAGGTCATCTAGTGCACAGACCAAGGACCAGAACCCGTGCTTCCATTAGGTCATCTAGTGCACAGACCAAGGACCAAGACATGTTTTTCTATTATTCTATTAGTTCAACTAGGGTGCAGACCAAGGACCAGGACACGTTCTTCCATTAATTCAACTAGGAGAGGTCGTTGCTGAGCACAGTATGGCAAACATGTCAACAACCTCCACTATGAGAATGGAGACGGAAGCAGTGACTTCAGCACTGAAATGGATATCTGAGACTTCTATAGCAAAGGCAGTCATCGTGACAGATGTGCAAGCAGTACTTCAGAAAGTACAGAAGGGATGGCTAAGGTACGAGTGGATAGCTGCTGTTGAGGCCTGAAACCTCCAGGTGTTGACCTAGATCTACTGTCCTGCTCATGCCGGGGTTTAGGGCAATGAAAGAGCTGACATCTTGGCTTCACAAGCTCCCATTATGGGCACATTAGTGATGGATTGAAGTGACATTTTGAAATCAACCAATGACCGCCTGCTGGAAGAGGACACCGCAATAGATGAAGCAGTAATTCACAGACTGCAAAGTTTCGACATTAAACGAGGTTCGAGCGGAGTGGGGTGCATGAGAGGACGGAGCAAGAGAGTGTACAACCAGCGAGCTACAGGGACCATCAGCATCCATACCTAACGCCATTTGATGAGAGAGACTGAGCACCTATGGATATACCCAGAGTGCAGTGATGTCGATTCTTAGAAACAGAAACAGAAACTAGGGCAGAGACCAAGGACCAGGACACGTTCTTCCATTAGTTCAAATAGGGTGCAGACAAAGAACCAGGACATGTTCTTCCATTAGGTAAAGCAGGCACAGACCAAGGACCAGGACACGTTCTTCCATTAGTTCAACTAGGGTGCAGACAAAGAACCAGGACATGTTCTTCCATTAGTTCAACTAGGGTGCAGACAAAGAACCAGGACATGTTCTTCCATTAGGTGAAGCAAGCACAGACCAAAACCAGGACACTATCTTCCATTAGTTCAACTTGGGCGCAGACCAAGGACCAGAACATGTGCTTCCATTAGGTAAAGCAAGCACAGACCAAGGACCAGGACACGTTCTTCCATTAGGTAAAGCAAGCACAGACCAAGGACTAGGACATGTTCTTCCATTAGTTCTTCTTCTTCTTCTTCGTACGCTGTCAGACGTCAACCTTCTTCCATTAATTCAACTTGGGTGCAGACAAAGGACCAGGACACATTCTTCCATTAGGTAAAGCAAGCACCGATAAGGACCAGGACACGTTCTTCCATTAGGTAAAGCAAGCACAGGACACGTTCTTCCATTAGGTAAAGCAAGCACAGACCAAGGACCAGGACACGTTCTTCCATTAGGTAAAGCAAGCACAGGACACGTTCTTCCATTAGGTAAAGCAAGCACAGGACACGTTCTTCCATTAGGTAAAACAAGCACAGACCAAGGACCAGGACACGTTCTTCCATTAGTTTAACTAGGGTGCAGACCAAGGACCAGAACCTGTGCTTCCATTAGTTTAACTAGGGTGCATACCACAGAGGTGCGCGGAGTGTAGTGGGTCTATGTGTTTAGAGTGTGAGAAACCAGAACAATTAGCAGAAATATGAGGGGGAGAAACCAGTTAATTGTTTTTAACACTAATAATTGTACCAAACTGTTCAGAATTAAAAGCAAAATAGAATGCAATAACGACATTTGAGACATGGGAATGAATAAGTGTACATATCGTGGCACTTTTCCAAAATGTACAATATTTTTGGTCAAAATCTATAGTGTTTAGCCTTTCGGTCCAACAGGTCTGGTTTCAGTATGGTATTTTTGGTACTTGGTTTGCCTTCTCTCAGTGATCCCTATTCTCTCAGCCAGACTGCATGAGTGCAACCTGTTTCCAGGGCCGCCACCTGGAGGCAGAATATGGTTGTGGTCAGCTACGTTTCGCTGATCCTGATATTAGCAGCCAGCTCATTCTTCTTCTTCGTACGCTGTCAAACGTCAACCTGTATTTTTTCGAAGAAAGCAGCGGTCATCCTGAGGCTGTCGACACTGCCATAGAGCTTGTCTAGTGTTGCCACTGGTGATAGCCACATGGGCTTTCTCTGGTCCTCATATGTCGGGCAGTTTTGCAGCAGATGTTCAGCGGTCATTTTCCTGGTACCACATGTGCATTCATCAGTGCCACCTATCTTCAGTTTATTGAATAGGTGGTACCTCAGTCTGTTGTGGCCTGTGCGGAGTCTGAAGACCACGACCTGCTCTTTTCTGTTCAACTGGTAATAGGCATCATTTTTTGTGTAGCCAGTATGTTCTGTTTCCCATTTGGCCATGTATCTGGCCCTAATAAGCCTTTTGGACTCTTCGTAGGTCACACTAGAATCTGGTTGTGGTAGCTTTGCACCTTCTTTTGCCAGTCTGTCTGCCTCCTCGTTGCTTTGGATGTTACAGTGGGATGGAACCCACTGTACAACTACTCTTTTTGGTGCGGACTGCTGGCATAGTCGACAGAGTACTGCTCTTAAATCATTAAGTTCAGTATTTTTCTGGCTTTTAGTGCTGTAACTACAGCCAGGACATCTGTAAACAGGACTATCATCCAGCTCATTCACTGCTGCATCTTTTGATCTTAAAATATAGAATATAATACATTCTTGTCTAACAATTATTACGCGAGACAGTCATCAAGTTACAGCAATTGTATTATAAAATGCATGGAAGAGTATGTACAATGAAGAATCTGATTTCAGGACACAAAATGGCTCTTTAGCAATACTCCATGCAGGGATTGTCATGATCAAGCAGGATACGTATCTGCAATATAGCGTACAACATTGCCACCCCACTGACTTGTACTGCCGAAGAACGTTTTTTTTTTGGTCAGAGGGTGTGAAACCTTCTGAAATCTACAGACAAATGAACGTTCAGTATGGAGATAGTTGTTTTGAGTCAGAGAAGAGTGTATCAATGGGTAGAAAGATTTCAAAATGGACGACAAAATGTCATTGATGAACCGTGGCATATGAGACCATCGAGTGTGGCAACTGACACAGTGAAACAGCAGATCGCCTAGCTAGTCCGTGGCAACAAGCGATTCAATATTGATGAAATAGCCGTAGATTTGAACATGATTCATGATGCTGTGCACCAAAATGCCTATGATGACCTCGGTTATAGGAAAGTGTGTAGCAGATGTGTCCTAAGGCAGCTAATAACAAAGTAATGTAGGCGGTGCTAGATTGGTTAAAACTTAACCGAACTTAACTTCTTTATACTGGTTTAGAAGACTCTACAGAGTCTGCATACAACCATTTTTTTTAGGGTGGTTTAACCGATGTGTGAGTCCATCTTATTAAACTCAAACACTAGAGCTAAGTAGACCCACAGCCAGTTAGGCGGCATCTATAGCTGCTCTTAACAAACCACCTGAGGAAAGGTACAAATATCTTGGACAGATTTTAACTTGAATTTTGTCCGGGCAGCCTACTTTAAGCCTACTTTTTTCAATATCCAACTGCCAAGAAATTTTTAACGTGCTCGACACTGAACACAGAAGTATGATCTCACTACCCAGAGATCAGAGAAATTTTAACCAGAAGATACACTTGAAAAAAATCTTGGTCTCCATTGTGATTCGAACCGCAAATTTTGGCACCCAAGGCGGACACCTTACCTCGAGACCGCAGAGTCAAAACTGAAAGACTTTTGTCTAGATGACATCCACAAGCTGGTGGACAAAGTGTGTTGCCAGACACGGGAAGTATGTACAAAAATAAGACACAAAATTTCAGGTTTGCACTCTTGTACAAATGTTATTAATAAAATTGCTGTTACTTAATGACTGTCCCCCGTATATCATATTGCAGTTCATGATGTCCATATTGCGCGACTGGCTGCAAAATAGTGTTTGAGATCTCTGTTTTAAGTCTTCTTACCTGATAGTATATGACCACTGCTTTCTATCTTCTCGGCGTACTACCACTACACAACACTCCTGGTACTTGATCATATTATTTGGAGCAAAGCTGATTGGAATCTCCAGAGAAGACTTTGACCCAACATGGATATCACATCTCTGCTTGAGAAGCAACTTAAAAGGAGACTTCCGTCTTGATGATCCATCTAATTGTGAGTTGGCCTCTAGTTCATTATCTAATAATTATTGAAAGAATATATGAGAGACTTTTATGAATTTGATGTTCATTCAAGCTAAACTATTTATAATGCTGCTCTAATATTTGTTCAAAATCAGTATGTTTAAAAACGTGTATACAAGTATATTTTTTTTTACATAAATGCATATTTAAAATGTTTTTAAGAATTATTATACAGTTTTTCCCATGTAAAGGTCAAGGTAGTGTTCATAGAAGGAAACTATAGTTGGAGATGACTTCATTGCACTAAGCCTCAGCTTTTTATGAGATTAGGTGAACAGTTCATTTCCTCACCACCTTGTAAGTCAGTTACCAATTACAGCTTGGTAAACTAGTGCTTGATGGTACTAGGGATAGAA
Organism: Ariolimax columbianus; assembly: GCA_036924085.1. Classification (NCBI taxonomy): domain Eukaryota; kingdom Metazoa; phylum Mollusca; class Gastropoda; order Stylommatophora; family Arionidae; genus Ariolimax; species Ariolimax columbianus. Next base: position 11,635,450 of record JAVGWX010000011.1, on the reverse strand, counting down.
ACTGTTTCTGTTTCTAAGAATCGACATCACTGCACTTTGGGCATACCCATAGGTGCTCAGTCTCTCTCAGAAAATGGCATATGGATGCTGATGTTCCCTATAGTTCGCTGGCTATACACTGTCTTGCTCCATTCTCTCATGCGTCATATCCCACTCAAACCTCGTTTAATGTCGAACCTTTGCAGCCTGTGTATTGCTGCTTCATCTATTGCGGTGTCCTGATCTAACAGGCAGTCATTGATTGATTTCAAAATGTCAATTCAATCCATCACTAGTGTGCCCATAATGAGAGTTTGTGAAGCCATGATGTCAGCTCTTTTATTTGTCCTGGGCCCGAGCATGACCAGGACAGTAGGATCCATGTCAACGTCTGGAGGCTTGAGGCCTCGACTCGTATCTAAGCCATCCCTTCTATACCTTCTGAAGTATGGCTTGCACGTCTGTCACGATGACTGCCCTTGTTATAGAAGTCTCAGATATCAATTTCAGTGCTGAGGTCACTGCTTCTGTCTCCATTCTCAAACTGGAGGTTGTTGACATATATACCCTACTGCGCTCAGCAACGACCTGTCCTCTCACTCTAGCTGAAAAGATCCAGCCTGATGATCCACTGCGCAGCACTGATCCGTCATTGTATATGAGGGCATCACTCTTCTGCGTGTTCGCAATTATCAGCTGATTCACCTCGTGGTCTGCTCCATTCTCTGCATTTCTTGTCTAAGGTTATGATGACTCTCTGGTACTCTATCATTCTATCACCAGTATGGACCCATTCTTCCTCCTTGGCTATCATCTCAGCTGTAGTGACGTGTCTGATTGACGTTGTCTCTGCCTGCGTCATCCATGACACTCCTCTCTTGATTCTTGATCCCTTGAGATCTGAGATACTACTGTACAGAGAGTGCTGTGTGTCTGTGGTGACACACATATAGGCTTTGACTTGTGCCAGTTTATGTCTGGATGTCACCGATAACAATCCCAACATGTACCGCATCATCACAATCGGGGTCTCTCTAGTGCAGCCCAGAACCAGTCGCATACCTTCATTCTGGATGCGTTCCAACTTTTCTCACTGTGTTCTTGATAGTGTGAGGATGCCCAGTCCGTAATCTATAACAGACAACATGACCTGACGAAATAGGATGAACAGGAGGCGTTGTTCCAAGTTGGCAGGAGCCATAGTCTTGAGTGCTCCTAAACCTCGCTTACATCTTTGTACGATATAGTCAACATGGCAATTAAAGGAGAAACGGCGATCAAATGTCACTCCGAGGTATTTCAACCTATCACACCTATCAATGATACAACCATCAAATGTGATGCCCGAGAGTTCAGCCTTTAGTATGGAATTATTCAAAGAACATCACATCATGTAGATCCTGTGGTTCTTCTGCGTTCATTCTCAATCTCCTGCTGCCAAACCCTGAATAGGGCTTTGCAAGCAGCAAGATGTAGTCTGGAGAACGGAATGCGTTGTGGCGCTAGTTTACAGTTTGACTGCGATATTTGCACCTTTGGTTCCGACACATCCGCCTTTCACAGCAGTAAGGGAAGTAACTTAATTGTAATTTCATTTGTGAAACCAGCGAGGCGTATTAGTTAAAAAAATTGTTTACAAAATTTGGCCTGTAAGAGTTCAACTTGAAATTTTTAGAAACTTACCAGTAAGAAGAACGTCTACCACAACTGGGAAATCTGTTGGATTTCTGAATACAATGAAGAATGTGGCACTAGAACCTACTACAGCCTTAGTGATCACAGGTGAGTGAGGTTTAGGCAGGTGTGCTGTACCTGATGCATAGAAAATCCATTCTCCAAGCTGGAAAGCAGATAGGGATACAAATTATAAACACAATTTTTTTACTTTAAAACAAAATTCCAACACACAAATTATAATAATATAGTATGTTAATACGTTGGTGCAGTCCACTTCGGGCGAGACTGGAGAAGGTGGGGATGCTATCAGGCCCAATTACATAGGGTATCTTTCTGCTTATTCTCTTACCTTCATCCTGAAAAAGGACGTTGTGACATTGTTTCATAATTTACAGCGAGGTTGTGATATTTGCACCCTTTGGCCAAACGCTTATGGTTTTAGCTGGGTACTGAGTTTACACCCCCACTGTTATCTTTATTCTCGTAGCCAGACTATACTAGTGCAATCTGTTTCTATGGCTGCCACTTGGAGGTGAAATAGAGTTTTGGTTAACTGTGGTTCACTGATCCTGATGCAGCAGTAGCCCACTTTCAGTCATGACTGACTACAGGATGATCCGACCTTGAAGTAGCAACTCTTTACTGACTTTTTGGTTTTCCTTTTTCCTTGTGATGTTGTCTCTTCACTTATCTGTGTTGTCTCTTCACTTAGCTGCGTTGTCTCTTCATTTCTCTGTGTTGTCTCTTCATTTCTCTGTGTTGTCTCTTCACTTAGCTGTGTTGTCTCTTCACTTAGCTGTGTTGTCTCTTCACTTAGCTGTGTTGTCTCTTCACTTAGCTGTGTTGTCTCTTCACTTAGCTGTGTTGTCTCTTCACTTAGCTGTGTTGTCTCTTCACTTAGCTGTGTTGTCTCTTCACTTAGCTGTGTTGTCTCTTCACTTAGCTGTGTTGTCTCTTCACTTAGCTGTGTTGTCTCTTCACTTAGCTGTGTTGTCTCTTCACTTAGCTGTGTTGTCTCTTCACTTAGCTGTGTTGTCTCTTCACTTAGCTGTGTTGTCTCTTCACTTAGCTGTGTTGTCTCTTCACTTAGCTGTGTTGTCTCTTCACTTCTCTGTGTTGTCTCTTCACTTCTCTGTGTTGTCTCTTCACTTCTCTGTGTTGTCTCTTCACTTAGCTGTGTTGTCTCTTCACTTAGCTGTGTTGTCTCTTCACTTAGCTGTGTTGTCTCTTCACTTAGCTGTGTTGTCTCTTCACTTCTCTGTATTGTCTCTTCACTTAGCTGTGTTGTCTCTTCACTTAGCTGTGTTGTCTCTTCACTTAGCTGTGTTGTCTATTCACTTCTCTGTGTTGTCTCTTCACTTCTCTGTGTTGTCTCTTCACTTAGCTGTGTTGTCTCTTCACTTCTCTGTGTTGTCTCTTCACTTAGCTGTGTTGTCTCTTCATTTCCCTGTGTTATAATATGGCAGTGTCGACAGCCTCAGGATGACAGCTGCTTTCTTCGAACAAATTCAAGTTGACATCTGACAGCGTACGAAGAAGAAGAAGAAGATTTCCCTGTGTTGTCTCTTCACTTCTCTGTGTTGTCTCTTCACTTCCCTGTGTTGCAAGAGATTATTTTTGCCCAGTCTAAGGTGGCTCTTCAAGTTGCATCTCCATTTGGTATGGTCTGCAGCTATGTCTTTCAAACATGTCTGATCTATATCCAGTGCCTTCATGTTCCGCTTACACAAATCTTTGAACCTGAGCTGTAGTCGACCAAATGTTTTAGGATGCAACTGTCTTCCATATGACGTACATGTCCAGGCCATCGCAATCTATGCTGCCAAAGGAGAGTAAACATACTTGAGAGACCAGTGTGAGAATGCACGTGTTTGTCACCCTGTCTCTCCATGAGATGCCAAGGATGGATCTCAGGCGTCATTGGTGAAATGTGTTAAACTGTTCTAAAAAAGGAAAAAACTGCACACGAAAATGTGCATGTCTGTAAATGATTGTACTTTTGTATTTGCTAGGTGGATGTATCAAACAATAGGCCAACATTTACAGATCTTTACAAGTCTAATTATAAAACATGCTAACGCTTAGAAATATAATCTATTAACAGTATAAGGAGGTCAATAAAGTAGAGTGGTAAGATGCTCGCTCCTCAAGGCAGCGGCAACTATAGCAGAGTTGTTTGAAGATCGTCTCTCAAGAAATGAATGAAACCATGAAATGGCAGATGTTAAAAAATCACATATTTCAAGCAGCACCTAGTCTCAAGGAAGGTGAGATTAAATGCTGAGTAATATCGGAGATGGATGATAAATTCAGAGATAGCATGCACAAGCTGTGTAAGTGAAAAAAACCGTTGACAGTTCAAAATAAAACAGAGCCGGCTGTTAATCACTGTTTGGGCAAAAGTAATGAAATTGCTACCCAATGCACCCAGCTACCTTTCCCTAGGCCCAGTAAACCGTAAGGAAGTAAAATTGCAAAAATTACAATATGGATAGTCTTTGAAAGCAAAGATGCACGAAGATCCCATAAACGCACTAACAACACCAAAACCCAACACTACTGTACGAAAACCTACCTGGAGGCAGGATATATTTCCAGAGGTGGTAGAAAATATACCAGGTATTGGAAACAAAAACGGCCAGACTGAAAAAGAAAGGAGAGATACTACCCTAAGCTTTATATCGAAAAACTACCCAAGCATGGACTGGACCCATGCATACACCGACGGTTCTGTAACAAACACTACACAGAACGGAGGGGCAGGAGCATTCCTGAACCTACCAAATGGCAGAAAAATAACACTGTCATTCGCTACTGGTAAGTACACAAGCAATTTCAGAGCGGAGGCAGAGGCACTGAGGGCGGCAGTGGAAGAAATGGTGACACACAAAGAAAATGAAAGCCATATAGTCCTGCTTACAGAGATGCTCTCGCCGTAGTCATAGCGCTAAAAAGCCAGAAAAACACTGAGCTTAATGACTTAAGAGAAGCACTCTGCAAACTGTGCCAGCAGTCCGCACCAAAAAGGGTAGTTGTACAGTGGGTCCCATCACACTGCAACATCCAAGGCAACGAGGAGGCAGACAGACTGGCAAAAGAAGGTGCAAGACTACCACAAACAGATACTAGTATGACGTACGAAGAGTCAAAACGGCTTATCATAGCCAGATACATGACCAAATGGGAAACCGAACATACTGGTTACACCAAAAACGATGCCTATTACCAGTTGAACAGAAGAGAGTAGGTCGTTGTCTTCAGACTTCGCACTGGCCACAATAGACTGAGGTACCACCTATTCAACAAATTGAAGATAGGTGGCACCGACGAATGCCCGTGCGGTACCGGTAAAATGACCGCTGAACATCTGCTGCAGAACTGCCCGACATACGAGGATCAGAGAGAGCAGATGTGGCCATCACCAGTGGAACTGCAAGACAAGCTCTATGGCAGTGTCGACAGCCTCAGGATGACCGGCGCTTTTTTCGAAAAAATAATGGTTACTGTCTGACTGCGTACGAAGAAGAAGAAGAAGAAGAAGAAGGATAGTCTTTGGCTACCTTGCAGCAAACATACATCTGTTTGTTTTAAAAGTACTAATAGTGTATTGTTTGAAATGTTATAACCCATATTGCTAGGCACTTATTTTTTATAGCAACAATTATATACTGTCATAAATATACTGTCATAAATATACTGTCATAAATATACTGTCATAAATATACTGTCATAAATATACTGTCCTAAATATACTATCATAAATATACTGTCATAAATATACTGTCATAAATATACTGTCATAAATATACTGTCATAAATATACTGTCATAAATATACTGACATAAATATACTGTCATAAATATACTGTCATAAATATACTGTCATAAATATACTGTCATACAACATTTTTCCCATTACTGGGGTAGTCGAGGGGTTTTGAAGGCTGAGGACTACAGGCTGCTTCGCCACTGCTGTCGCCACGTCGTGTGCTGGCTATGTTTGTTTATTTCACCCCCAACATTAAAAAAAAATATGCCATGCCCGGAATTCGAACCGCTGCCCTCCTTGTCGGCAGGCAGACCTCGAAACCATTCGGCCATGCGTAACAATTACCGTGACCAAATTTGATCATTGTAAGAAAGATAATCAGGAAACACATTTTGACTGATCTGATTGGTTTAGAAGAATACAGAGGTTGAAAACAGGCATCTAGATGAACAAGATTTGAGAAAATAAATATGCCTGGACATAAATTATATCAAAACCGACTAGGGGTTTTAAAGAGCATGTACCAAGTGGTGTTCTGTCATTCACTAAAGAAAGGTGAGTGAAGAGTAGGGTTAGGTGAAACATTCTGATCAAGACCAAACCTCACGTTGCGCCAGGTCTCCTGGAAACAATCTGGCAGTCTGGCCAACAAGATGAGGATCAATGCTGTAATTCCCATAGTGGTGAGTTTACTGAGGAGTCACACAATGCACTACAGCGAGGACCCAGGTCCATCTTCTCAAGTACAGCTCTAGGTATAAGAAGAGCCACTGTAACCAGCTACCAAAGAAATATCTTTAAAAGTATGAGTAGCTTCCATGACAACATTGAAGAAAATGTTAAAACCCACACAAATTATGGAGAACCTATACTAGTTTTAATCTATGCAAAAGCGCTAAAGAGCCAGATAAATACAGACTTAAAAGACCTACGATCGGAACTCTGTCAACTATGCCCGCAGCCCACTCCAGAAAAGTCGTAGAACAGTAAGTCCTATCCCACTGTAATATTCAAGGCAATGGGGAGGTAGACATACTGACGAAAGACGGTGGAAAGTCACCACAACCAGATTCTAGTGTGAGCTACAAAGAGTCCAAAAGGTTTAACAGGGCCAGATACTGAACAAAATGGGAAACAGAGCATACTGGATACTCTACACCCCAGGGTAGGAGAGGAGTGACTAAATATGTAAGGAGACTTTATAATCCATAGTAGGATAGGAGTGACTAAATATGTAAGGATACTTTACACTCCATAGTAGGATAGGAGTGACTAAATATGTAAGGAGACTTTACACCCCTGGGTAGGATAGGAGAGGAGTGACTAAATAAGTAAGTAGACTTTATACCCCAGAGTAGGAGAGGAGTGACTAAGTAAGTAAGGAGACTCTACCCCCAGTGTAGGAGAGGAGTGACTAAATAAGTAAGTATATTTATGTGTCTCTTGCTAATTATTTTGTGTGTGCTTGGCTTGTGTTTTCATCTATGATCCTTGCGCCCTTTACATGTGTTTTGTGTTTTTTTTCTGGTCCTGTTGTGATCTCTATCAACATCATCATAAACAAAAGCACAGGGACTGCCACAAACATGAAAAGATAATGCCAAACGTACACGGTCACTTGTAAATGTGATCTTTGTCTTGTGGTCACCTTCTCCTAGATCTGAGGGCCTGAATCTGAGTGCTACTTTTGTGGTTGTGTTCGGCTTCAGGTTTAATGGTTTTTCTGGGTCAACCTCTAGGATGAAGTTGTTTATGTTGGAAACAGTGGGCATCAACTCTAAAGTCTCATCTGTTGGGTTTTCTAGCTCAAACATCTGCCATGTCCAACTGTAACAGAGTGTAACATTGTTTTGCATGTTAATTTAAGAAGATGCTGATGGCTTTCTCCAAAATCTAATATACATGATGTGAAATATGATCAGCAGAAAATACCATTAGCCTATAATGTTTTTCCATATGTGGTGTGTAATTCTGTATAATTGTCCGTAAAGGTTCTTTTATTTTATTTATATTTGAAGGCAAGTGATTAGGTCACAAACTAATATGCAATTGATTAAAAATGTAGTTTGCAGTTTCTAAAAGCATCTTTAGGTGGCAGCAACATCCAGCTTTGTGATTACTGTAGGTAGCAGATACTAGGTGTCGCATGCACATGCGCAGCTGAGATACAAAATGGTGTCCATGCTCACAGATTGCACAAACACAGAACAGCGTGCTGTAGTGTTGTTATTTTGAGGCAAAAAGACTTTCTGCAAAGGATGTTCAAAAGGAAATGCCTCCTGTTTGAAATGAGAAGTGTTTGTCTTTTAAAGTGGTGTATAACTGGGTCGATAAATGTTCTCAAGGACACTCAAAAATTGCTGATGACCTGGTCGTCCTGTTCAGATTGCAACAGAGGCATCTATATGGTGGCTGGGAGAGATTAATAGAGTGAACAAGTGAGTAATAATAGACAGTGCTGCAACTGCAATAGGATGTTTGCATGGTTTAGCCTACATCATAATGCATTATTCCAATTTGATGGAGATGTTTCCAAATGACAAAGAGGTTGTATGTGAAGTGCAAATGTGGCTGAGACAACAAACTAAAAGCTTCTGCAGGTTTTGCTCCACTAATGAAGTGATGGGATAACTGAATCAATGTTAGTGGAAATTATGTTGAAAAATAAGAGAGCATGCAAATGCAATGATAAATGGTTTTAAAGTTTGTTACTCATTTAGTTTTTTGTTTAAACAGCTATTTATGACCTAAATACTAACATTCCCTCGTTCAATGAATAAACCATTTTTTTTCCAATAATTTTTAAAGCACTGTCTCCTTTTCATAAAACCTATTAACATTCTATGTCTTTGTTTTAATCCTATTAATTTTCTTGTTCCATGTAAAAGATGTCTGTTATGCTCCATTTAAAACTTATTAGCAATTAAATACTAATATATAATTAGCATTTCTGAGACCTCTTTTGCCAGTGATTTTTCAGGATAATCCAGGTTTGCCTTTATGGCTACTATAGCTGTCAAGTGAAATAATTCACACCATACGTCATCCAAACCCGAGGAATCCCCTTTATTGTCATGCTTTCAACGCCCCGCAGGATGGACGTGAGGTTGACTTTTAGAAGTCAATAAATAAATATTCTGTAGTTCTGGAACCCTCAAACTCAAACCTCCGTTAACCAATTTTTTTTTCTCCTCTAAACACATGAAATCTATTTGTAAAGTAAAGGTAGAAGTCTTATAGAATACACTGCTGTCTGGGATGAAGTGTTAACACACTTCACTGTATGAGGTGGCAGCTTGTTTATAAGGTGTGGTTGCCAGTTTTTTTTAGTTTTTGATCGATATTCGTTTCCATTTTTACTGCAAAATTTTAAAGTAAAATAGTAAAAGTATTGTTTTCAACTATATTACTTCTACTGCAATTAAGATGTCTTTTTTTTGCCACACTTCATTGAAAATATTTGAGGATGAACTTCAATGCGAGGAAAGAAAGCAAATTTTAAAACAGGATAGATGCTGTTTTACATATATACAGCAACAGATATTTATTATAAAAACTCTCATCAATAGCAGGACATTGGAAAATGGCACAAAAGAAAACAGCAAACTAAACTAAAAACATTATAGCATAGATTATAAAGGTGGATCAAATTTGTCATGTGGCAACAGCCAAAGATTGTGTCAATGGTTGTCAAGCAGTGCAATTCTAACTTAACTTAACTTGACGTCTTAACTCAACGTCTTTATACTGGTTTAAAAGACTGCAAAGTCTGTATACAACCAGTTTCTGTTTTACTGCACACACACACCTCTTGTCTGTCGTGACAAAATAAATATGAAATATTTGTCAGGGAAGAAGTCCCAAAACTGAGATGAATAATGAAACAATGTGTTTGTGTCTTTCTTTTGTCTCTTTCTTTTGGGATAAAGTGTTAAAACTTTATTGCACCACGTCACAGTGTTCTCTGAGGGAAGGTGACCAGTTTCGTGCCTCACTGCCTTGCCATTCATAACTATAAGTCAAGAACCTTCTTCTTCTTCTTCATTTGTTCTCAATCTCCCGCTACCAAGTCCTCCTTCTTCTTCGTTTGTTCTCAATCTCCCGCTACCAAGTCCTCCTTCTTCTTCACTTGTTCTCAATCTCCCGCTACCAAGTCCTCCTTCTTCTTCGTTTGTTCTCAATCTCCCGCTACCAAGTCCTCCTTCTTCTTCGCTTGTTCTCAATCTCCCGCTACCAAGTCCTCCTTCTTCGCTTGTTCTCAATCTCCCGCTACCAAGTCCTCCTTCTTCTTCGTTTGTTCTCAATCTCCCGCTACCAAGTCCTCCTTCTTCTTCGCTTGTTCTCAATCTCCCGCTACCAAGCCAAGAAAAGTGCATTGCAGGATGTAGTCCAGAGAACGGAATGCATTGTGTTGTAGTTTACAGCTTGACTGACTGAGATATTTGCACCTTTGGGTCTGACACATCCGACTTTTTCTAGTTCACTGGGCCCTGACGCTAGCAGTCAGTTATGGGTCGCTACCGCTGCAGTTCTTGCGCTGCTCAGCATCTTGATCCTAGTTAGGAACCAATTTACAGCTATGTAAACTGAAACATTTAAAGATTGAGGATTGAAACAAGTCCTTATATCTGGACAGATAAGTGCTAGGACTGCCACGCCACTCAAACACCACTACTTTTATAATACATTATTTTACATCCTATTTTATAAAAAAAAAATGTTTAATCAAATGTGCAAATAAAATAATTTAAAACCCAGTTTCATTCATCTTTTGATCCAAAAATAGCTGATGACAAACAATTATTTTTCACTGCAGTATTTTCCAAAACCTCCCTCATATAAAATATTACTTAATAAAAACACAAATAGCCAAACGCGTATAGGCAAAATACTTATCAAACAAAACAACATTATAAACAAGACATATTTACCTTCCAAGCTCACATTTCATTTTTGGTAATGTTGTTGGTGTAGGTGGCGTTGCTTTCAGCACTAAACTGTACCAAAACTCTCCCACGTCTTCATTGAAAAATATTAGGCTGAAACAATTAAGAAATTAACAACTATTTTTTTTAATGAATTAATATAAAATATTGATCTTGGTACTCTTCTTCTTCTTCTTCTTTCGTTTGCTTTAAAATATTGTCTATATCTGCAATGTTGTTTCTTGTATAAACTTCACTGTCTTTTGTAGTTCACACACAGGTCCATAAAGTTTCTCTTCCAGTGTTGTTTCTATGGGCCAGTGAGATTTTCTCTGTATATCATATTCGGGGCAGTTTTGCAGTATGTGCTCTGCTGTCTGGGGCGCCGGTCCGCATGTACACATGGCTGAGTTGCCAATCTTCATTTTTGTGTACATGTGGCTGCGGAGTCGGTTGTGTCCTGTTCTAAGGCGCAACACAACAGTTTGCTCTTGTCTGTTCATGTTATCGTAATCATCTGGTGTTACTGTTGGTGGCTTTCTGATTGATTTGATCATCCTTATCTTCTGTTGGTATGTAGCTGGCACATCTGGTTGCTCGTCTGCAGCACCCTTCTTTGCCAGTCGGTTTGCTCTCTCATTTCCTGGTATTCCACAATGAGAAGGTATCCAGTGCATGACAATCTTGCGCTGGTTGCTCAGTTCAGACAGTAGAGCCTGTAGATCTGGCAGTTTCTCAAATTTAAGTGCTTGGAGTGCTGATTCTGCATCTGTAAGAAATACTACAGGTTGTGGACCGACATTGGTGTTCTTGGTAGTCTAATATTCTTCTTATCTCCATTCCTGCTTTATAAGAAGAAGGGGGATAATAAATTAAGCTTACGTTAAAGAGTACTCTGCGTCAAAGCACTTTGTGTGCTTTTGGAGTGGGACTTTATATTGCAATTTGTTTTACATGATAAGGCTACAACCAATTCTTTAGGCAGATTTTACAACATGCTCAGAAGGTGGCAGTAACCCATCTTTTCCTTCTGCATTAAGGCATTTGATTATGCTAGATCTGTAGTACCATCACTAGGATGAAGTCCACAGACCTCTCCAGGTCCGTGTGCAACCCCACAGCTTTTGCGTCAGAATGGCTCCTTCTGAACATGTCTGGCATCATAGATCTCTATATGCTGGACAGTCCTTGCACCTTTCCATGCAAGAATGTATTTGCAAGACTGTTTGATCTCGATATGTGACCGTACTAAACGTGTTTCCATCTTTTGACCATTGCCAAGAGGTCTTCAAAAGGCCCTATTGCTGTTTTAATTCTTTCTCGTATTTGCTCATCTGTAACTCGGTCTTTTGACATTTAAAAGTCTTCAGAAACAACTCATTCCAAGGCCTGTATCTTCCATTGCAGGTCAGCTGTACTTGTCTATATCTCACAAGCTAAGAGGAATATCGACATGACCAATGTACGCATTAATCAGATCTTCTTGCAAATGGCTAACCATTTGTCTTGCCAGATTTTGTTAAGCTGTGCAAGCGTTGTTATAGTCTGTGCTATGCTGGCCAACACCTCACATTTTGATCCTTCATCACTGACAATTGAACCCAGATATTTAAAACGGTTGACCACTTTAAGTTCCTGGCTATTGTTGGTCAGCATTATTGGTAATTTATTTTGTCTTTCCAGCGTTAATCTTCATACCATTGGCAATAGTTGTTTCATCAAGTATTCTGACCCATTCCCGGAGTTCCACTTCTGTGCATGCCAACCCGTTGATGTCATCTATAAAACAAAGGTTGGTAGTCATTCAGTCTCCTATCATGACAGTACCAACATGATCTCCAAGTGCCTCACTCATAATACTCTCAAGAAATATCTTGACAAGTGTTGTGGAGAGTGTACAACGCTGTCTTACACCAACCGATGTGCAAAGCCAATTCTCACTCCTCCCATTCACAAGAACTGCGCTAGATGCCTTATCATGTAGGTGTTCAATGACCTGTATAATATTCCCGTTGATGTTATACTTCCTCATGGTCGCCTACAGCGCTTTATGCCATACCCTATCTAATGCCTTCTTGAAATCAACAAACGCGTGATATAATTTTTTTTGATATTCCAGATATTTCTGGAATTTATAGAAAACCATAAATAATAACAAAAGCCCATATAAAAGAGACGAATAACTTAATTTTATGGCAGCTATAGGCACAACTAAAACCATGTTCTCTAGCGGTTAGTTTTTATCGTGTACCAATAAATGTAACAACATAAGCTAAACATAAACCGTCTACATAAATCACTAAAAACATGTTTCTGTTCTTCTTGTTGTAACCTATATCACATGTCAACCTGTGCCATTAGACATCTCAATTATCATTGGTTGCTAGTTTTACTGTAATCACGTTAATATTATTAGCTACATACCTTCCTTGTGATTCCCCAATTCTAGTTGGACCAAAAGTGAGAGCATACACATCTTTCATCCCTGGACTCAGAGTTATTGACAATGGGCCTGCCACTTCCAAACCTATAATAGACGCTTTAAGAGTGATCTCTTTTGGTGTTGGGTTGCGAACTATCACTTCCACAAGTGTCTTTTTCTGAGCAGAGCAGAAAACAACAGAAACAATTCAATCAAATATCAATGCAATTGTTTAAAATACACAAGTTATTAATGCTGGTTCTGAAATCATCATTATAGATATTAGGAAATAAGTTTTAGTCAGTAAGTGATGAATATAAGTTTTAGTCAGTAAGTGATGAAAGCTCGGAATGCATTGCCACAAGAAATAGTGGGTGCAGGGTCAGTTAATGCATTCTACTGACGAATGCACCTGTGGTACAGAGAAAAATGACCCCTGAACATCTGCTGCAAAATTTCTCAACATATGAGGACCAGAGAAAGCACATGTGGCCATCACCAGTGCCAACACTAGAATTGCATAACTAAGTGGTTAGTGACATGGCTCATGCATTTGTTCAAATTCAGCTAGGTAGTAGCCCTATGAGAAGTAAATTTATTTTAAAATGTGTGCTGAAGTTAGATGCACTTGGCCACAAGGTGCAAAAAACATAGTAAATATTACTCTACCTTAAGAAACAATGCAAGCAACAACAACAAATTATTTTTTAAATTAAAAGTTCCATGGCATTGTTGTCAATTCTGCAGTGTCTTTGTGAAGGTATATTCCTTTTTCCTTACAGCTTCAATCCACTTTTTCTTCTTCTTCTTCGTACGCAGTCAGACAGTAACCATTATTTTTTCGAAAAAAGCGGCGGTCATCCTGAGGCTGTCGCCACTGCCATAGAGCTTGTCTTGCAGTTCCACTGGTAATGGCCACATCTGCTCTCTCTGATCCTCGTATGTCGGGCAGTTCTGCAGCAGATGTTCAGCGGTCATTTTACCAGTACCGCACGGGCATTCGTCGGTACACCCTATCTTCAATTTGTTGAATAGGTGGTACCTTAGTCTATTGTGGCCAGTGCGAAGTCTGAAGACAACGACCTGCTCTCTTCGGTTCAACTGGTAATAGGCATCGTTTTTGGTGTAACCAGTATGTTCGGTTTCCCATTTGGTCATGTATCTGGCTTTGATAAGCCGTTTTGACTCTTCGTACGTCATACTGGTATCTGTTTGTGGTAGTCTTGCACCTTCTTTTGCCAGTCTGTCTGCCTCCTCGTTGCCTTGGATGTTGCAGTGTGATGGGACCCACTGTACCACTACCCTTTTTGGTGCGGACTGCTGGCACAGTTTGCAGAGTGCTGCTCTTAAGTCATTAAGCTCAGTGTTTTTCTGGCTTTTTAGCGCTGTGACTACGGCGAGAGCATCTGTCAGCAGGACTATATGGCTCTCATTTTCACTGTGTGTCACAATCCACTCTTTCAATCCATCCCATTCATTGTTTTCTCATTCTTTTTGATTAGCTAGCATGTATAGTGATGCTGGCAGTTGTAACCTTTTCTTCCAATTCTTGTTGGTCCTTTTCTAAGTCATTCAAACATGGTCAAAATACAGTTTTATGTGAGAACAGTTAAAGATGTGTAACAACAATATTGACCAAGTTAAGCCTTTATCAAGGGACTGACACACAAAAACATGCATACATTAAGTGAGATCTACTTTGTCAGAACATCAACGATCAATAAATCAATCAACCAATAAATCAATAACCAAGCTTATTTCTACTCTTTGTGCATATGTCATTGACAACAACCAGCTAGTATACACAGTCCTGGACTGCTCTTTCTGTCTCTCTCCAGGTGTAATCATGTAATCTTAGTTCCTTCTGTCTCTCTCCAGGTGTAATCATGTAATCTTAGTTCCTTCTGTCTCTCTCCAGGTGTAATCATGTAATCTTAGTTCCTTCTGTCTCTCTCTCCAGGTGTAATCATGTAATCTTAGTTCCTTCTGTCTCTCTCTCCAGGTGTAATCATGTAATCTTAGTTCCTTCTGTCTCTCTCCAGGTGTAATCATGTAATCTTAGTTCCTTCCCACATTCTCTTTTTCATGTATTTTTGGGTCTATCTCTCGTTTTCTTCACTTGAGGATTCCATGTAAAAGCCTGCCTGACCCTGTTGGACGGTGTCTTACATAGCAAATGTCCTATCCAGCCCCATTTTATTGTTTAACTTGTTGTTTCAGTGGTTGATGTTGACTTCTTTTCTATAGCTCTTCATTGCTCACCTTGTCCCGCCACTTTATGAACACAAGTCTTCATTCCTCACCATGTCCTGCCACTTTATGAACACAAGTCTTCATTCCTCACCATGTCCTGCCACTTTATGAACACAAGTCTTCATTCCTCACCATGTCCCGCCACTTTATGAACACAAGTCTTCATTCCTCACCATGTCCCGCCACTTTATGAACACAAGTCTTCATTCCTCACCTTGTCCCGCCACTTTATGAACACAAGTCTTCATTCCTCACCATGTCCCGCCACTTTATGTCCATTATCATTCGTTGGCATCTGTTAATGAAGGACTGGAGTCTTTATTGTATGGTCTTGGTCGTTCTCCATGGCTCTGTTCCATACAGCAGCGCCAACTTGACACTGGTGTTGAATATTCTAATGTTGGTGTGAATCTTGATTTTTCTGGATCTCCATATATTGTTTAATGTCAGGAATGCCTCCCTTGCTCCTCCAATTCTGATCCTTACATTGGCCTGATGCGTCAATTAAGCTGCATAAAAAGATAAAGGTATCCAATTTTTCTAACAGCTTTCCCTCCAGCATGATTGGTTCTTTGTTAATAATGTTAAGTTTAAGGAGTTTGGTTTTCTTCATGTTGATATTCAGTACAATTTGGCTGATTGCTCTTTCACCCTTTTAAGTTTTTCCTGCTTTTGGTTATGACTGTGAGACAAAAGTACCAGATCATTGGTGCAGATTATGAAGATAGTGTCCTCTGAATACCAGTTCCTTTTTCCTTGGTTGATGTCCTCGTTATCCAATCTATAGCCAACAAGAACAGGAAGGGCAAAAGCATACATCCTTGTCTCACCCCTGTTTGCACCCTGAAGCTATCAGTCAGTGCTCCTTCATGTACCCCTATACTAACTGTATCTGTGTACATATTATGTACAAGGGTTATGTACTTCTCTGACATCCCATAGTGTCTCAACAGATGCTATAGAGTGCAGTGAGTACATTGTATTACTAGTTTCATGAAAAATGTCAATCATTATTGGCAGTCCCTCACATATTTCAAGCACAGCTCAGTTGAAACTTAACTTAACTTCATTATACTGGTTTAAAAGGCTCTACATAGTCGGTATACAAGCAGTTTATTTCACCCCAGAGATACTGAAAATACTGTGAGGATCCAATCTATTTTTAAATACATTAACTGTCTCTGCTTCCACTAAACCCTGTGGCAATGCACTCCAAGGATTCACATTTTCCTGTGTTGTTTCATTCTTTGTCATCTCTTGTTACAGTGTTCACCATGTTTTACAATAGCAAAAGTCACAAGTTATGATGGTTATTTCTTATTTTTATTGTCCATATTTTTGCTCCAGCTGCAGTATAGGACCACCAATACAGTTGACCTCCTTTAGGAAGTATAGGTCAAAGCACTCTGCGTGCTTGTGGCATGGTGATTTCTGCAACATTGCTTTGAGAGGTGAGTGGAAATGGTGGGCATGTTTCAAGCAACCCCTGTTCTCAAGAGAGGTGGGACCAGAGGGCCTGTCTCTTGAGCTACATCCAGTGGTCTCAAATTATGTCTTGCCACTGGTCAAAGGTAACTCAGCACCAGAGAGTGAGGTTGATGATCAGCGGATTCTTCCTCAGTCTAATACAAATACAGTACAAGTTGCATCAAGACAAAACCATCTGATGATGTCGTCATTATCGCTTGCAGTGAGCAACTAACTAGCTACAGCAACAATTTCTTTTATATGATGAGGTTGCTATTCCATGTACAACTTTCTTTATTTGCCTTTTACAACATGCATGAAGTTACAGTGGCCCTAATTTTTGCTCCTTAGTGAGGGACCAATGAATCCACTTAGGAAATAGTCTTCTTCTTCTTTAGAATTCGTCCTGAAAATAATTTTTTTGACAAGTCATAGTGTACAGAGAGGCTGCGATATCTATGCCTTATTGGCTTGACACATCCAATTTCAACAATGCATTTTTGGGGCCGAGTTTACCTTCCCTTTTTGATCCCGTATCTCTTGGCCAGTTTGCATTGTTGCAGTCTGTTGTTTGATCCCGTATCTCTTGGCCAGTTTGCATTGTTGCAGTCTGTTTCCAGAGCTGCCACTTGGAGGTGGAATAGGGTTTTGGTCAATTATGGGTTAGTGGTCATGATACAAGCAGCCAGCTATGAGTCGTTGGTTTCCCATTATGTCTGTATTGCTATCAAGATATCTGTAGGAGAGAATCATCTAACACAATCTAATCACTGGTAGCCGCATTTATTCTCAAAACCTGTGTTGCGGCCCTGTGTATTTGCAGATACATTCAGGATTCCCTAAAAGATTGTTAGGATGCGCCAAATACAGAATCGGACATATACTCTGCCGTTTGGTGTGGCGAGGTAAATGATGATTGCTTAACCTACTTCTTTTGGTTTCTCTTGGAACTAAGAAACATGCTCTCCCCCATGCCTATTTTTGTGTTTCTTCATCTATTCAAATAAAACCAGCCCTCTTGGTCTTCTTTTCAACTGTTCTTTGCCAGGTGTGTCTTTGCCTCCTAATGCTTCTATTCCTATGTGGGCTCCAATCTAGTGCATGTTTATTTCTGAGGCTATTTCCAATCCATGTCAACTTTAGTTTCTTTTCTAATCTCTAATTGTTTTCAAGGCAGCCTGGTTGACGAGATGTAGATCGATGTGATCTCCGTAGTAGTGAGCATCACACAGATGAAGCCAAGCATAGCACAACTGCTTGGAGGACTGCTGTTCACCTTCATCCGCATGCTCAGGATGCGAGGAAAGGTACTATAACTTAATGTCCTTTTCAGGGCACACAAAAGGGTCAACTTGCTCATTGTGGGCATTCAACAACAACAACAACAACAATAACAAGACATACAATTCTTACATGGCAAGCACAGACAACTGTCACTGTTCTTTCAGGAAGTGAAGGCTTTACATCAACCTCCAGGGAGTACCATAAGCGGCAGCCATAATTGGAATTTACAAATTCTTGGTTCGTCTCATCATCGCTGTCTACAACGCTGGGATTATTATTAACAAATTATTATAATCTGGCTGAAACAACTTTCAACTATAACAAATTATTGTCTTCTTCTTCTTCTCCTTCTTCTTCTTCTTCTTCTTCTTCTTCTTCTCCTTCTTCTTCTTCTCCTTCTTCTTCTCCTTCTTCTTCTTCTCCTTCTTCTTCTCCTTCTTCTTCTCCTTCTTCTTCTTCTCCTTCTTCTTCTTCTCCTTCTTCTTCTTCATCATTTGTTCTCAATCTCCCAGTACCAAGCTCTGAACAAAGCTTTGCAAGTAGCAGGATGTTGTTCAGAGAACAGAATGCGTTGTGTCACTAGTTTACAGCTTGACTGGGATATTTTCACCTTTTGGTTCGACACATCCGTCTTGGGCAGAAAATTATTGTAATCTAGCTAAAACAACTTTCAATTATAACAAATTACTGTAATCTGGCTAAAACAACTTTCAACTACAACTAATAAACTAATTTTGAATGTCTAAGTTAAAAGTGGTGGTCGGCTGACCGACACAAGTCTGTAAGCTCACGAGCACATGTCTGTAAAGAGTATCAAAATACTAGTAACAAATGCAGGCATTTTGTCGCCTGGGTCTCAACTTCAAAGTGATAAATTAATATGACATGTAACGAGGCATTTTGTATCCACGCTACAGACTACAGAACTTCACAAACAGAAGTCTCTGTTACAACATCGGATCCAATGGTCTGATGAAATATCACAAAGAGAAATGTGACAAAGAACACAAAAACAACCAATATAGCTGAAGTTTAAAGTGAGAAAGTAATGATTAATAGAACACACCCCAAGAATAAATAAAACAATATATTCAGACATGCACTAAGTTTGAACACAAACGGAAAGACAATGGTTGTTGGGAGGCTAAAAAAACACCTGATGAAAAACAATGGCAGAGAAAGCCAATGCAACTGGAGTTTCCTAGTAGAGGTCAAGAAGATGCTCCAATAAAGGAATTGGTGACACAGAGAAAAGTTGTCCCATGTTTCACAAGAATCTATAAGGAATAAGTAAGCAAATAAAGCTATTATTTATTAACTTTATTCTGTAAATCATCTTTATAATGTTGAAACAATATTGATTTGTTAATCATTTCTCCTGCTATCATTTTCCTTATTTACAGATTTACATAACTGCTGCTAAAGTAGAGGAGCATCAATGTCACAGTTTTGAATAGGTCATGTAAAGTAGTGAGCAAAAGGGACCACCACCTTTACAATATATATATATTAGGGTAGCTCAGAACGAGAGAATTAGGTTGACATATTGCACAAAGCTTACTCAATTTAATCAAAATCACAACGCGAGTCACCTATATCAGCTGTCAGAGCAAAATGGAAAGATTGTCCACACAGCAGAACAAAGAGAGTGGTCTTCATCATATTTCATGGACAAAACTTTAAAAAAAATAAAAAAAATGTTTAAACTTTAAGGGGGGGCTTGACTTCATTGCCTCGGGTTTTTTCCCCATTTTAGCTCGGTCTCTCTCGGCAGATGGGTACCCCATCTGCCTAGAGCATCGCACAAAGCACGAACTCCATAGCTCCAGCGATGAACCCAGGGATCTCCGGAAAAAAATTGACATCATGGACCAACCATCGCAGCTCAAAATCGAACCCCGACCGTCTGAACACGAGGCAAACGGCTTGACCACTTCGCCACAGAGACCCATGGATGAACAATATATAAATACCATTGATACTGACATACCTCCTGGAGGTGATGGTGGGAAATTTCCAGCAGCAAGACCTAATACACAGAGAGCTTAGTGGTTACAGCAATGCCAAAGACTGAGTGCAGATCCCATATTACTGGGTAGGCTAAATGTCAACAAGGAAAAACCTGGAAGCTGAAAACCCCCTAGCAGTAGCTTTTTAATTATATCATCATGTAGAATGTCCTTTGTAGAATGTAGCTCCCATCACAGTCTGTCTGAAAGAAACTCGTTCCCTTGCCAAAACACCAGCTTCCGCCACTGTTATACTCAGGCATTCCTGGATATCTTGGTGCCATCGTCTTCTTGGTCTACCCCTTCCTCTTTCATCTGGCACCATACCTTCCATCACCGTTTTCTCAAGACCGTTGTGTCTCTTGATGTGACCAAAGTATTTGCATTTTCTAGCCAAAATGGAATTGATAAACCAGTTCTCCTCTATGCTCAACTCTTGCCGAATGTCTACATTTGTTCTTTTCTCTGTCCAGGGTATTCTGAGGATCTTTCTGTAACACTTTGACTCAAAGGATTCGATTCTTTGTCTAGAAGTTTTGGTAATCGTCCATGCTTCACAGACATAAGCTGCCACAGGAAAAACACAGGCTCTCAAGACTTTTACTTTTATCGTTTTGTTGGTGCCCTGCCATAATTTCTTCAGACTGTTTAGTCTCTGCATTGCCATAGCTAGTCTTCTTCTGATTTCTTTGGAGCAGTCACCATTTTTGTCCATTCTGGAGCCCAGATATTCAAAATGTGTAACCTGATCTATTTCCTCACCACCCACTGTAAATTTATGCTGACTTTGTGTTTTATCGGTGGTCATTATCTTTGTTTTGTTTATGTTTATGAACAGATTTTGATCTTTACTATGTCCATTAACGGCTGAAAGTAGCTGCTCTAGCCCTTCCGCACTTCTTGATAGTATCACTGTGTCATCTGCGTATCGTAACTCTGGAATCTCGTACCCCCCAATCACTAAAGAAACTGTACACTGGAAGAGTGAGACCAGTTCTCGAGTATGGCATTGCGGCATGGACAACAGCAGCAAAGGTGAACTTCGATAAAGTTAGCAAACTTCAAAACCAAGCCATGAGAGTTATAACAGGAGGCATGAAGTCAACGCCAATTGTAGAACTTGAAATGATTTCAAAACTGCAATCCATGACCGATAGAAGAGACTGCAGAGCCCAGCTGCAGTCAGAGAAACTTCCGAAGACTGACTGACCATCCAATGCACCAGAGACTAAACAATTTGGAAAATGGGAAACTAAAGCGGAGAAACTTTGCAGAAATAGCCAAAGTAAAGATGCCCGAAGATCCCATAAACGCACTAACAACACCAAAACCCATCACTACTGTACGAAAACCTACCTGGAGGCAGGATATATTTCCAGAGGTGGTAGAAAATATACCAGGTATTGGAAACAAAAACTGCCAGACTGAAAAAGAAAGGAGAGATACTACCCTAAGCTTTATATCGAAAAACTACCCAAGCATGGACTGGACCCATGCATACACCGACGGTTCTGTAACAAACACTACACAGAACGGAGGGGCAGGAGCATTCCTGAACCTACCAAATGGCAGAAAAATAACACTGTCATTCGCTACTGGTAAGTACACAAGCAATTTCAGAGCGGAGGCAGAGGCACTGAGGTCGGCAGTGGAAGAAATGGTGACACACAAAGAAAATGAAAGCCATATAGTCCTGCTTATAGATGCTCTCGTCGTAGTCACAGCGCTAAAAAGCCAGAAAAACACTGAGCTTAATGACTTAAGAGCAGCACTCTGCAAACTGTACCAGCAGTCCGCACCAAAAAGGGTAGTGGTACAGTGGGTCCCATCACACTGCAACATCCAAGGCAACGAGGAGGCAGACAGACTGGCAAAAGAAGGTGCAAGACTACCACAAACAGATACCAGTATGACGTACGAAGAGTCAAAACGGCTTATCAAAGCCAGATACATGACCAAATGGGAAACCGAACATACTGGTTACACCAAAAACGATGCCTATTACCAGTTGAACAGAAGAGAGCAGGTCGTTGTCTTCAGACTTCGCACTGGCCACAATAGACTGAGGTACCACCTATTCAACAAATTGAAGATAGGTGGTACCGACGAATGCCCGTGCGGTACCGGTAAAATGACCGCTGAACATCTGCTGCAGAACTGCCCGACATACTAGGATCAGAGAGAGCAGATGTGGCCATCACCAGTGGAACTGCAAGACAAGCTCTATGGCAGTGTCGACAGCCTCAGGATGACCGCCGCTTTTTTCGAAAAAATAATGGTTACTGTCTGACTGCGTACGAAGAAGTACCCCCCCAATCGTAAATGGGTCGAAACTTTCAATGTTCTCATCTTCTTGTACATTTCTCATTATACATTCCGCATATATGTTGTACAGATAAGGAGAGAGGATACATCCCTGTTGGACTCCCTTTTGTACTGCAAACCAATCTGATGTTTGCCCAGATTCTCGGACAGCGGCTTGTTGATCTTGGTATAATGTTTCAATGAGATGGACTATATGCAAAGGAAACCCCATTTCCTTCATGATTCTCCACAGATTTTGATGTTTTACCGTGTCGAAGGCCTTAGTGTAATCAATGAAACATGTGTACAGGTCTACATTAAACTCTCTACATTTTTCATAGATATTCCTTAAATTAAATATGTGATCCCGGGTCCCTCTGTCTTTCCTAAAACCTGCATGGACTACGTGAATATCAGATTAAAACCTTTTCTCTATCCTTCTTAATAGGATTCGCAGGAGTATCTTGCTAGCATGGCTGATCAGTGCGATAGTTCGGTAGTTCGTGCACAGCTTCAGGTTGCCTTTTTTGGGGAGGGGAATATAAATTGATTTCTTCCATGCTTCTGGCCACTCTGCACTGTGCCATATCTGTTTACACAGCTTGTGATAGACTCGAGCACATGCCTCTCCTCCTGCTTGTATTAGCTCTGCTGGGATATCATCGCATCCTGGGGACTTTCCCTTTTTCAGGCTTTTAATTGCAGAGCGTACTTCTTCCAATGTTGGTTCAGGCTCTTTCTCATCCTTTGGTAGGATTGTAACTGAGCGCTTTGTGCTATCTCCATACATGGTTCTGCAGTACTCTCTCCATCTATTTTAATAATAACGAAGTAAAATACCGAAATGCAAGCCAGGGATGGGATGTCCTATTTCAAGAGAAAATCATATAGATATGAAGAACAAAAAGATAGATTTTGGTTACATGGCACCTATCAGACATTCATTTGCTTGCTTGACTACCAGAATTTAAATATTAATATATATTTATTTCATTTGATTTGTTCCTGTGTTACTTAATTTACTCTCAAACTTACACACTACTATGCAGTAAAGCTGATACTTTGGCGTGAGCAACTGTTATGTAAAGATAAAATGAAGAGCGGCAGAGATGGTGCTATAGCTGGCTGCAAGTCTGCATTGCTCTGCTGTTTTAGTTCATTGTAGATGCCGCCAGGCCATGGGTTTGCTGGGGGTTCACACTGGTTGACGGCTTGTACTTGTGTTCACTGAGACGTGTTGTTTTCCATTTGGACTGGTTGTTTCGTTCATTTTGTGTGGGTTTTTTTGTCCGATTGTCCTGGAGTGAGCATCGGCTGTGTGAATAGCACTGTGCTTAAACATATGGCATATGTCACGGTCTAGTTCACACGGCTGAACTTCACGAGATTGGCGCCCTTCGCCCTAGCTGCAGTCAGTGTCAGCTTTGTAGTTTTTAATTTAGACACAACTTTTTTTAAATGCCACCTGGAGAGAGAAGGGCTCCATCAGGTGTGTAGTGGCCCAAGACGCACCGTTGTTGTTTGGCAGGAGCTGGTACAACAAACTGCAATAACGGTGCCTCAACGGCCTTCTACGTTATGGGACTGATGATGGTATATAAACTGTACACAAAATTTTGTCCAAACCAAGTTTTCTTAAATTTATAATGTATCTGTACTTCTTAGTGACAGTTTACAATGCAATTATAAATGTCTCTAGAGGTGTCAAATATTCTGGAGGAAAAATTAAGCATTGCTAGAATTACTGTAGATTGCTTGGGAAGAGGGGACTAATGTCTGGTTAGGCATAACATACTGCTCAGACAACGTTAGTCAGGGTCAGGCAAAATATACTGACCAAGACCCTACCTGACTTTCCTATTTTATGGCAGGCTAGCTGAGGTGGGAGATTGGATACCAGGAATTTTTTTTTAGTCAGAGATTGGTGAATGCTTAGAATGCATTGCCACAGGAAATAATGGAGATAGGGTAAATTGATGCATTCAAGAATAGATTGAATGCGCATATGTATTTTTAATCAAGTGAATGTAAAAGAAACTTGTTGTACACAGACTCTGCAGAATCTTCTAAATCAGCATAAAGACATCAAGTTAAGATCCCCATAATAATGGACGACAAGCAGATAAAGCCAATAATAGGACAACCACCTGGAGGACCTGGTCCACCT
Source organism: Ariolimax columbianus (assembly GCA_036924085.1). Taxonomy (NCBI): domain Eukaryota; kingdom Metazoa; phylum Mollusca; class Gastropoda; order Stylommatophora; family Arionidae; genus Ariolimax; species Ariolimax columbianus. The sequence continues at coordinate 11,611,195 of JAVGWX010000011.1, read as the reverse complement.
TTCATCACATGCTCAGGATGTGAGAAAAGCTACTGCAACCCACCACTTAGCGCTCTTATTAGGGTGCACAAAAGAGTAAAGGTACTCATCATGCATATTCAACAACAACAACAATGAACAGAGCTCTCTAATAATGCAATTACATCACTGCAAATCACTTATGAGTACAGTTTACATACTTGACAGGGCCCTTGCCAGCAAGGAACACTAAAATGCCCTTGAAAATTCCCCTCCGGCTAGGTGTGAGCACCACATTGTAGGTTCCTGACTGATGTGGTAAAACGGTGATCGTTTGTTCTCCAGTAAGGAATGGCAAGTCAGACTCCACCTGAATAATGACATTATTCAGTTTTTAGAACATAGCATATAAAAAAATGTATTGTGTGAAGCTCTCTCCATATGTAAGTGTATCTTGCTGAGGTTGGACCCCTTTTACCCTACATGGTGTCTCTCCATATGTAAGCCTACCTTCCTGTTGGATCTCTTTTACCCTACATGGTGTCTCTCCATATGTAAGTGTACCTTGCTGAGGCTGGAGACCCTTGTACACTATATAATAATAATGTTTACATAAACAACCGTTGTGTCGAACAAACGACCACTACCATGTCCAACTGTTGAGGCTTGTTCATGCATAGTGCGTCAACCGAAATCTCCTACAGATTACCCAGATGGAGCCGAGTACTCCGCTGCTCAGGATGAGGGCAGCAAAGAGTGTGTGTTTGACCAATGTTTGTGTCAGGCTTTGTTTGTCCATGTTTGACTCCCTGTTTTTTTCGCGTTCCGCCCCTGAGGCCTCTAGATTGTGTCCACCTTTGGGTCAGCCTGACTCTTACTGTACTGAGAATACGGATTTGGAAGAGGTATCGTGTAAGCTCTGATGGAGGGGGAAGAAGGAAGGAAGCTTCAGTCCAAGTAGGAAGGTCCTTGAGTAATGAATACCTGGGCTGAATTCTGGGTTACAGTTAACCAGAATGTTGAACGTCATCATGGACTGGTTTCCCACGGCTTAAGCCAGGGACAGCCGCAGCAAGATGCAGCATAACAAACAAGATAAGAGATCGAAGGCACATAAATTCCACAGAATAGTCCTTGATACCACCTGGTGAAGGAGTTGTCAATTAAAATCTGAACAGGAACTAGCAAACAGCAGAAAACAACACACTGGAGCGAGTAAAGAGCACAGCCAGTCAGTCACGGATATCTTACATGTCCTACAAAGTGTCTCTAAATATGTAAGCCTACATTGATTAGAGAACTTGCATGCCCCAATGATCCCTGGAGCTATGCTGGCAGATGGAGTTTAATGTAAATAAATGTACAGTCATCCGTATGGGTAGAACAAATATGGAACATAATTACGAATAGACGAGAACAATATTAGAATGATAGAAAAGGAAAGGGAACTAGGGGTTTCAATAGATCATTCAGGTAAAGTAAGAAGTCCAGGTAGCAGTGAAAAAGGCAAATGCAATGTTAGGTATGATAAAAAGAAATATTAAACATAGGAGCAGGGAAGTGATAGTCAAACTGTATAAAGCATTTGTTAGACTTAGATTGGAGTACTGTGTACAGGTGTGCAGTCCTTATCGTAGAAGGGATATAAACATGCTGGAAAAGATACCAAAAAAAAGCGACAAAGCTGATAGTATTCCAGAATTGCAGTTATGAGGAAAGACTCAGAAAAACCGGCCTACAGTGTCTAGAAAAGAGAAGAATTCGAGGTGACAATAAAGGTTTATAAGGTAATCAAAGGAACGAATAAATTAGACTGTAACAAGTTTTTCAAAAAACAACAACTTACAAGAACAAGAGGGCATAGCTACAAATTAACTAAAAAAAAAGGTCCAGATTAGATATTAAGAAATATTTTTTTAGTCAGAGAGTGGTGGATGCTTGGAATGCATTGCCACAGGAAGTAGTAGAGGCAGGGAAAATTAATGCATTTAAGAATAAATTGGATGCACATAGGTTTTAGAGAAAGGAAATATAAAAGAAACTGGTTGTTCACAGACTCTGCAGAGTCTTCTAAACCAGAATAAAAATGTTAAGTTAAGCTGTGTAATTAGATTGAGATTACCACTTTTGTAACAATCTGTCAGTCTCTACAATGCCAGAGATGTTGTAAAGTAGATATAAACCACATTTATGAATGAATCACACCATTTTTGAACTGATGACAAAGTTTATATAACATTACTCTTTGTTCATTTAGGAGTGCATTCATCTGGCTTCTCAGTTCAGCAACTACTGACAGTACAATTCCACAGAGTGCTATTTGTTTCTCTGCATTTTCACCTAGCATTAGATTTTCTTCTGCAGTTCAACATATAACGGGGGATCAAGATGCTGAGCTACAGTGGTCAGCAACCCATAGCTGACTGCTAGCGTCAGGACCAGCGAACCAGAGCTGCCAAGACCCTTCTATACCTCTACGTGGTGATCCTGGATAACAGGCTGCTGCTGGGCAAATTGGCTAAGGAGAAGAGATCGAAGAGGGATTGCTAACCGGGTACTCGAAAAATGCTTGCTGAAGTCGGATTGTTGGGCCTAAAGGTGCAAATATCGCAGTCAAGCTGTAAACTACGGCACAATGCATTCCGTTCTCTGGACTACATTCTGCTACTTAAGTCCTTTCCGGGTTTGGCAGCAGGAGATTGAGAACGAACGAAGCCAAGCCATGCCAACATATAATGGATATAGGTGATGATAATGATTATGATGATCTTTAGCTGTGAGCTGGCAGCTCTTGATAGCACAATGCCATCCATACAAAAACACACATCCCCCTCAATTGTTGTGGTGATGTGTAGTGTGTTGTGTATGGTGGGCTATTATGGGAGTAGCCGGTTTTACCCATCTACCAGCCCTGGACAAACTCAGGAGGTGCTCAACTTACTCCTCGTGACCTTGGTATAATGTGCAGTTTGGTTTACATAGTGGGTCTATTCTATTAAGATGTTTGTTGAGAGGAATATGGCCTGTTCTCAGCTTCAAAATGAAACTCTGGTCTCTTCATTTCAGTTGCTTGGCTGGGTCCTAGGGATCTGGTTTTGCTTGGTCTTTGAAATATATTTGGTATGTCTGGGATGTAGCCTACTGATCTAGCCACTCCTGTTTATAGTTGTTTCTCAGTGATGGATATAGGTAAAAACCACCAAAATAAACATAACAGAACTACAAACAAAGTAAATGCACAATATCATCTCAACATTTTAAAATATTTGTTTTCAAATTAAACATGAAAATGAACACACAATGCATGAATATGTTCCTTGTTCTTCTTCTTCTTCTTCTTCTGCGTTCACTCTCAATCTCCTGCTACCAAGCCCCGAACAGGGCTTTGCAAGCAGTAGGATGTAGTCCGGAGAATGGAATGGGTTGTGTTGCTAGTTTACAGCTTGACTGTAATATTTTCACCTTTTGGTCTGACACATCCGTCTTCGGCAGCAATATGTTCCAATATAACTGAAGGACACTGACTGAGGGAAAACTTAGCATGCCTAAAAGGGCAAGACAAAAACAAAATGGAAATACAATAACTTACTCTGTATGTCAGTTTCTTGCTTGTCACATTTGGTACTTTGACCGTGTGAATTAAACTGTACAAACAAATAGAAAATAACAAGCATACAAATAATTAGAATAAATTATTTTCCATTGCCTTGTCATACTTAACAACCTGATATAGAGTTAAATCTAATAGTGAGAAACTATTAGCAGCATTAAATGTAAACTTGAAATTATTTAAAACCTAACTGGCTTCTTAGAACCTTTATTAACAATTAAAACTAAACAAAGTTAACTTATACATAAAATCATCCTAATAAATTAAAAATCATCCTTTTTATTAATTGCTTTATCAACAATTTCAACTAAAACTTATCCTTGATCAACAATCTAATTTATTAATAAGTTAAACTAAGCTAAGTGACTCTTTACATTAGTTTCTTCATTTGTATTAGCAATTTAAACTAAAATGTTGTAGTTTAACTCTTTGAATACGTCTCGCCACTATAAACACCCTGGAAGTTTCAGTAGCGTATGTCTAGCCACTTTAATGGCATCTTTTGTTTCTTTGCTAAACTTACGTTTTAAATTATCTTATAAATACTAACTCTGGTTTCAATTGAGAAGAATTCTTTTTCCATTTATTGTGTTAAAGAAAAGCATGGACTTCAGATTTTTAGTTAATTAGATCAATTTTCTTTGAGTCTTTATGTTGTAAACAAAGGCAGAATGAATTCTCAATCATCTGGTAGCGCTGTATTTGTTTAACAGCCAACTAGACAAGGCACGAGCTTTAAATCCATAATTGTTTTTGTAGTTTTAACCAAAAAAATGTAATTTAAATACAAAATTTGAATTAGCTTTTTATAACTAAAATGTCATATTCCTCTTCTTCCTTTCTATTTCGCTCCTTATGAAGCATAGGGTAACTGCTGTAAAATAGCTCTTAACATGAAGCCAACTTCAATTCAATTTGTGCTCTTGCAGTGATAGTCTCTGTGAACATATATTTTACATTATAAAGTTGCTACCTCTATGTATAACTCTCTTTAGGTTATTTTATTATGACATTCATGAAGTTACAGTGGATCTATTCTTTCCTCCCTAGTACAGCGCCATGAGATCCACATGGGGATAGCATGTAATACTGTGTATCAATTGTATTTATTTAAGAAATTATTCTTTTTTTTTCTTCTTTGTTCATTCTCAAATCAAGATCTCGCTTTCTCTTAGAAAGGCACCATTGTTCATAAGGTTGTTTTATCTCCATATAGTTTTTGTCTCAGGGGATCGCTGTAGTCAAGAGGTTAACGCACTCGCCTCTAATAGTGATGAACGGAAAGCGTGGGCGATCAAATCCCGCAAGTTTCAAGCGACCCCTGGTCTCACGGGAGGTAAGACTAGAGTGCCTGTATTCCGAGTTACCTCTAGTCGTCTCGACCAATAGTCTTGCCACTGATCCAAGGTAGCTCGGGATAAGAGTGAGATTGATGACCAGCGCATTCACTTCCTCACTATAATCCAAATACAGCGGACATCACATTATTAAGACAAACCCGTCTGATGTGGTCATCATCGCTTAGCGATGGGCAATCACTAAAAAAAAAAAAATAAGGGTTTGTCTCATATCTGTCTCGCGAGACCAGCATTGTTCTCTCTCTTCCTGCATGAGCATGCAGTTTTGTAGGATGTGTTCTGCAGTCATTGTATGCTCCCCACATGGGCACTTGCCATCTGCCCCAATCCCCATTTTGTTGTAAAGATGACCCTTGAGTCTGTTATGCCCAGTTCTCAGTCTGAAGATGATGACTTGCTCTTCTCTAGTTAAATTAAAGTAGTTGCCTTTTTTTCAGAAGTTTGGGTGTTGATCAACCTTTTTTCACTGAAGTTGTCTTTAATTATTAACTTGGTCTCATTATATGTGATGCTATGGTCTGTTTGTGGGGATGTTCCTCCACACTTTGCTAGTTTGTCTGTAGCTTCATTGCCTTCAATATTGCAGTAGAATAGGATCCACTGTATTACCAATCTTGGGTGTTCTATTGAGAGCTGTGTCAGGGAGAACATATATTGCTCAAGATCCTCATCTTTGTGTTGTTTTAGCGCTGCTAATACTTTCGAGGCATTAGTCAGGAATACTATGGTTTTTTTTTATGGACATCTTTATCTTGGATTACAAACTCAGCTGTGGTCTTCAGTGCCTCTGCTTCTGCATGGAAGTTATTGGAGTATATTCCCGTTGTTAATACTCAAGTTTGTTTTTTTCTCAGTTCATTAGTCTGTAATAGACCCCTCCACCCCCATTGGATATAGCTTTGTTAGATGAGACATCTGTATATACATATAGTTTTTATGTTTATTCAAATAAAAAAATCCTGAACACATTTTTCAAATGCTTAAATAACTACAACATATTTCAGTTTTTAAAATCTTTATATTTTTCATAGATACTTTTTAGAGTATTTGATCTTACCATGCTTTTGCACCACACGTCAATTGTAAATGGTCCAGAGCTAGGGGTTTCTCCCCTTTTCCAATTATCTCAAATGTTTGCTCTACTCCATTTTCTTTGTTGGTAAGAACCAGCTTCCCCTTTGACAATTGAGATATAAATTACTTTAAATGTATACATGGACTTATCACATTAATATAAGAAGGTAACTTCAGATTCACAAATTTCTTCTAATTTATATGTCAATTTCAAAACAAATCAAGTGGTAAAGATATAAAAATGTACATTGTTTTTAGGGTTGTTCTTGCATTTTTTCTATTATGTATCATCATCATGTAGCATGTCCTTTGTAGAACGTCGCTCCCATCACAGTCAGTCTGAAAGAAACTCGTTCCCTTGCCAAAACTCCAGCTTCCGCCACAGTCATACTCAGGCACTCCTGGATATCTTGATGCCATCGTCTTCTTGGTCTACCCCTTCCTCTTTTGCCTGGCACCATACCTTCCATCACCGTCCTCTCAAGACCGTTGTGTCTCTTGATGTGACCAAAGTATTTGCATTTTCTAGCCAAAATGGAATTGATAAACCAGTTCTCCTCTATGCCCAGCTCTTGACGAATGTCTACATTTGTTCTTTTCTCTGTCCAGGGTATTCTGAGGATCTTTCTGTAACATTTTGACTCGAAGGATTCGATTCTTTGTCTAGACGTTTTGGTAATCGTCCATGCTTCACAGCCATAAGCTGCCACAGGAAAAACACAGGCTCTCAAGACTTTTACTTTTATCGTTTTGTTGGTGCCCTGCCATAATTTCTTCAGGCTGTTCAGTCTCTGCATTGCCATAGCTAGTCTTCTTCTGATTTCTTTTGAGCAGTCACCATTTTTGTCGATTCTGGAGCCCAGATATTCAAAATGTGTAACCTGATCTATTTCCTCACCACCCACTGTAAATGTATGAATAGCCCTCTATATTTCTCTATTCCAGTAATGGTCTATATGACTTTTGACAGCCTCTTGGGATACAGTGTAATGCTGCTTCTAAGATTGTTTTTGTAGCCTCATCATTGAGCGTTTCAAAACTGTTTGTTGCGTTCAACTTAACTTCACTTCATTATTCTGGTTTAGGGGAATGCTAACCCGGTACTAAAAAAATGCTTACTGAAGTCGAATGTGTTGGACCGAAAGGTGCAAATATCGCAGCCAAGCTGTAAATTACGACACAATGCATTCCGTTCTCTAGACTACATTCTGCTACATAAGCCCTTTCAGGGTTTGGTAGTGGGAGATTGAGAACGAATGAAGAAGAAGAAGAAGAAGATACTGGTTTAGAAGGCTTTACAGAGTCTGTATACAACCAGTGTATTTCACTTCACGGATACTGAAAATAATGTGAGCATCCAATCTCTTTTTGAATGCATTAACCGACTCTGCTTCCACTACATCCTGTGGCAATGCATTCCCAGAGTTCACCACTCTCTGACTAAAACAATATTTCCTAATATCTAATCTGGTCCTCTCTTTAAACAATTGGTAGCTTGTAGCTGTGCCCTCTTGTTCTTGTAGCCGGTCGTACTTTGAAAATCTTGGTAGTCTAATGTATCCTTTCCATTTATTAATTTATACAATTGTATTAAGTCACCTCGAATTCTTCTTTGTTCAAGACACTGAAGACCTGTTTTTTTTTAGTTTTTCCTCATAACTATAATTTTGAAACCCTGCGATCATTTTTGTAGCTCTTCGTAGTATGCTTTCCAGTATGTTTATATCTACTCTATTATATGGACTCCACGCCTGAACACAGTACTCTAATTTAGCTCACATCAATGATTTATATAGTTTGACTATTATGTGAAATGTTTCTTTTTATCATGCCCAACATGGCATTAGCCTTTTTCACTGCCACCTGGACTTGCCCCTGCACCTTTCCTGTATGATCTATTAGAACTCCTAGGTCTCTTTCCTTTTTATTGTCCTAATATTGTTCTTTCCCATCATGTAATTATATTCATTATTGGATCTTGTCTTGTTTATAAGGAGACCGCCTGATGTTTCTTGAAATACCTGCCAGTGCGCTTTAAGGATTTTTCAACACGTTTTCTGTTTGAAATATACTGTCAAACGCATTCTTATGGTTGTAAAGAGTGGTATGTGATCACTTCCAACATTGCCAAGAACTTGCAAGTAGCAAGAGTGTATCAAATCAAATGAACAGATCATCGAGCCAGGTCGACTGAGAGAGAGAGGTGGGATCTATGCAGCAACATTGGGGTAGAGTCTGCACTCGGCAATACAGACAAGCTGGTTGTATCGCGGAGCTTCCCAATGAATATTACTGCACTGTTAACTTAACTAACTTAATGTCTTTATACTGGTTTAGAAGACCCTGCAGAGTCTGTATACAACCAGTTTCAATTACATTACCTTGCTCTAAAAGCTATGGGCATCTAATTTATTCTTAAATGCATTAACTGTCCCTGCCTCCACTACCTCCCCTAGCAATGCATTCCAAGCAGACACCACTCTCTGACTAAAAAAATATTTCCTAATATCTAATCTGGACCTCTCTTTAGTCAGCTTGTAGCTATGCCGTCGTGTTATTGTGGGTGGCTGTATTTGAAAAAAACTTGTTATAGTCTAATTTATCCATTCCTCTGATCATCTTATAAGCCTGTATTAAGTCACCACGAATTCTTCTCTCTTGTAGACACTGTAGGCCGGTTTTTCTGAGTCTTTCCTTTTAACTGTAATTCTGGGATCCCACTATCAGCTTTGTCGCTCTTTTTTGTATTCTTTCCAGCATGTTTATATCCCCTCTATGATAAGGACTCCACACCTGTACACAATACTCCAATCTAGGTCTAACTAATGCTTTATACAGTTTGACTATCACTTCCTTGCTCCTATGTTTAATATTTCTTTTTATCATACCTAACATTGCATTTGTCTTTTTTACTGCTACCTTAACTTGCTCACTCACCTTACCTGTATGATCTATTATAACCCATAGGTCCCTTTCCTTATCTATCTTTCTAATATTGTTCTCTCCCATTCTGTAATTATGTTTCCATATTGCATCTACCCATGTGGATGACTGTACATTTATCTACATTAAACTCCATTTGCCAGCTTACAGACCTTTCTCAAATTTTATCTAAATCCAACCTCAATATATCCACTTCTGCTTTAGAGGAGATACTACTGCATAGTTTTGTGTCATTAGCAAATTTTGCAATCATGGATCCAATATCAATGCCCAAATCATTTATATATATCAAGAACAAAATTGGTCCCAAAACCGAGCCCTGTGGCACTCCACTTTTCACTTCACACCACTCAGAGTACTCCTTATTTATGCCCACCCTCTGCCATCTTCCTGTTAACCAATGCTGACTATTTCTAATTAGATTAAATTTGTCTAAATGCATTACAATGTTTTCTTTGATTATTGACTCTAACAATTTACAGATTATGCTCGCTAGACTCACAGGTCTATAATTCACTGGATCTCATTTTTTGCCCTTTTTGAATAAGGAAATCACTCCTGCATCTTTCCAATCCCGTGGAACAATCCCTTTTGCAAGTGATTGAGAACTTAATATAGCCAATGCTTTTGATAGTTGGTCTCTAATTTCAAACAGCAATTTTGGATGAATACCATCTTGACCTGGACATTTATTCACTTTCAACCCCTCCCATACGAAGAGTCCAAAAGGTTTATTAGGGCCAGATACATGGCCAAATGGGAAACAGAGCATACTGGCTACACAAAACATTATGCCTATTACCAGATGAACAGAAGAGAGCAGGTCATGGTCTTCAGACTCCACACAGGTCACAACAGACTGAGGTACCATCTATTCAATAAACTAAAGATATGTGGCACTGACGAATGCACCTGTGGTACAGGGAAAATGACCGCTGAACATCTGCTGCAAAATTTCCCGACATACGAGCACCAAAGAAAGCACATGTGGCTATCACCAGTGCCAATATTAGACAAGCTCTATGGCAGTGTCGACAGCCTCAGGATGACAGCTGCTTTCTTCTAACAAATTCAAGTTGACGTCTGACAGCGTACGAAGAATGGGGTTGTATATGTTGTATATAGTGTATTTTTATCCAGTGTACCAGATAGTAACTGCATGTATGCCTGTAGGATAGACTGTTATATGTGAGACATAGCTAGCTACCAACGGCAGTTAGTGCACTCATTGTATTGCAGTTTACAGCTAGGCTACAATATCTACGCTTGTCAGCCCAATAATCTGATTTCAGCACATTATTTTTTAGACCTAGTTTGCCTTGTTTCTTCGACCCCTAATCTCTTAGCCAGGCTACATGGTGGCCGTCTGTTTCCAGGGCTGCTACTTTGAGACAAAATAGACTCATGGTCAGTTATGGGTTACTGACCCTGACGCAAGCAGACAGCTATGAGTCACCACTGGCTGCTGTCAGCTCATTCACTACAGCATCTTTCACCGCATCTTTTAAACGTAAACAAATTTTGTGTTAATCAATACACTAAAATAATTATTAATAAATACACAAGAAACTGACATTTATATCTTCCTCTTTCATTGGTCTGAATGTCAATGGATATTTGGTTGTCAAGCAAGCTTTGGCTACTATAGATGTTGGCCCATGTAGCCCATCACCTGTAACGGTAGCTGCTAAGGGCCAGTCAAATTCTGACGAATTTATCTGAAAGATATAAAAATCATACATGTTCATATTTCAATATAATTGTTCTACTTCACTGTTGACATGTATCGTCAACATTTATCTGTCTTGTTTCCCCTAGAACATAGGGTCGCAACAGATGTTCTTCATCTTTTCCTATTCTGTGTTGTCTTTTTTAGTTCCACCCACAAGACCCCGACTGAACTAACTTCCACCTTGAAGTGATAGTTAAACTGTATAAAGCATTAGTTAGACCTAGATTGGAGTACTGTGTACAGGTGTGGAGTCCTTATCGTAGAAGGGAAATAAATATGCTGGAAAGGACACAAAAAAGAGCGACAAAGCTGATAGTGGGATTCCAGAATTACAGTTATAAGGAAAGACTCAGAAAAACCGACCTACAGTGTCTAGAAAAGAGAAGAATTTTAAGTGATTTAATACAGGTTTATAAGATAATCAAACGAATGGATAAATTAGACTATAACAAGTTTTTCAAAATACGACCACCTACAAGAACAAGAGGGTATAGCTACAAATTAACTAAAAAAAAAGGTCCAGATTAGATATTAGGAAATATTTTTTTTAACTTAACTTAACGTCTTTCTACTGGTTTAGAAGACTCCAGGTTGTTTTCCGTCTGGACTTGTTATTTTGTTCTTTTTGTGTGATTTCTTCCGTCCGTTTATCCTGGTCTGGACGCCGGCTGAATGGCGCTACGCTTATACCTGTGTCGTATCTCACGGGTTAGTTCTGCCGGTTCACCTTCACAAATATGGCGTGTGGGAATTTTAGATGCTACTATGATGAACTGAATACAGCTGGGGAGAGATGCCAGACTCACTCACACGCTGAGTGTTGTCCATACGACCTCTTGTGGTTATCGAAAAGGCACGACAAACTGCGTTAGATGCCATCCCACCTTTCTACCCTGCGGGTTATATGTTTACGGAAAGGCTTCGGTGGTAACCCTGAGGCAAAATCTGCATCCTATGCTATCTCCAGTCGTCTCGATAAATGTCTTGCCACTGGCAAAAGGTAGCTTAGGCTCTGTGAGCGAGGTTGACAAAAGGCGCAGTTTCTTCCTCACTTTAATCCAAATCTCCGCGCAAGTCACCCATTTCAGCGGACACAGCAAGAGATACGACTGTCCACACGGCTGAACAAAGAGAGTGGTCTTCATCACTTGTGATGGACAACTATCAGAAGACTCCAGGAATGGGTCAGAAGGCTCGATGAAACAGCTCTTGACTATGGTATGGAGATAAACGATGGAAAGGCAAAATTAATGACCAACAATGCGACGGGCTTCAACAGCAGGATAAAAGCTAATGGTCAGGAACTCAAAGTGGTTGACCGTTTTAAAAATCTTGGGTCGATTGTTAGTGATGAAGGATCAAAATGTGAGGTGTTGGCCAGAATAGCACAGACAATAGCAGCGCTTGCATGGCTTAACAAAATCTGGCAAGATAAACGGTTAGCACTACGCACGAAAATCAGATTTATGCGTTCACTGGTCCTGTCAATATTCCTCTATGCGTGTGAGACATAGACAGTTACAGCTGACCTTCAATGAAGGATACAGGCCTTGGAGATGAGATGTTTCCTAAAACTTTTAAACGTCACGTACAAAGATCGAGTTACAAATGAGGAAATATAAGATAGAATTATAACAGCAATAGGGCCTTTTGAAGACCTTTTGGCAACTGTCAAAAGAAGGAAACTCACTTGGTACCGTCACATATCGAGATCAAATAGTCTTGCAAATACAATCCTCCATGGAAAGGTGTATGGCAGACGACGAAGAGGCCGGCCCAAAAAGAGATGGGAGGACAACATAAAAGAATGGACCAGTCTCCGACCAGAAGAATCACAGGCAGCGGCATCTGACAGTGAGGGGTGGTGTGGGATTGTGAGGATGTCTTCATGTGTGCCCCAACGACCTCACCGGTTACGGGATGACCTGACCTGACCTGAGAAGACTCTGCAGAGTCTGTATACAACCAGTTCCATTTACATCACCTTGCTCTAGAAGCTGTATGCATCCAATCTATTCTTAAATGCATTAACCGTCCCAGCCTCCACTCCCCAATTTCCAGTTGTATGGTTGTTGTCGTGTTCTTTCCCACAGATCTGTATTTGTCATTACCTTGAGCCATCCAACACAAAGTATGCAAAATAACATGTATAGAATGACATTTTTATTTGAAACAAATGGTACAGTAAACAAAGAATTTTTAAAAAATTAAGTGAACACAACAATTTTTAATAGGTATGGTCAGATACTACATCGAGACGGAATCACAAACAAAACCTATATTACGACCAATAGACCTTCATCAGAGACAACGAACAATAATAATAATGAACTAGGGAATCATAGAAAAAGAGAAGAATACATAAATGGGGGATGTCAACTTATAAGGAGAAAATAGTGTACTTATCTTAGAAACGTCACACCACCTCTACTCAGGTCGAATACCAGGAACCAAGTGACAGACAAAGGTCAGATGAAGTGGCCAGGAGGGCATAAAAAGTGAAAAACCGCTGGATAAACCAGTGGCGGCCAGATACGGAAAAGACCAAATGGGAATAAAGGTGGAGGGAAAATAGGAAGGTAAATGGACAGGGGCCAGCGTGAGATGAAGATTTAAGAAAAGGTATGGAAGATATTAATGCCATGTGGTTGAAGGCAGCCCATGCTGGAGATCAGTCTATTCTCAAGGTCGAATTGATTATGATCAGAAAAGCAAGAAACTAAGTCTGTGACACTAACATCAGCTTTACTCTGGTGCCCATGACCATTGAAATGGCTGTCAATTGAGGAACTCTTGCGGTTATGGATATCATTGAGGTGTCGGAAACGCTCACACAGTTCTAGATAAACAGCAAACAAAGAAGTCCTGTTCTGTTCTTCTAAAAATCGATGTCACTGCATTCTTGGTAGATCCCATAACACTACAATGCTTTTTTCAGGATGAACATTGAAAATGAAGAAGAAAAAGAAGAAGAAGAAGAAGAAGAAGAAGAAGAAGAAGAAGAAGAAGAAGAAGAAGAAGATAAAGAAGAAGAAGAAGAAATACAAAAAAACATTACAGTTGACACAACAGCGACATTCACTTACAATCGGAATCATCTGAGTCACTGACTCGTACAGTGGAGTATGAAACTCCAGCTCTGGAAAGGTACTATGAGAAGTCACAGTGCACTCAATGCGGTATATACGGACATCATCAATGGCCGTGAGTGTGATGGTGGCTGGGTATTGACCCGGTTCTTTAGATTTGAACTGCACTACTAACTCAGCAACTCCAGCAGTTAAGTTTACAGCTGAAAAATATAAATGCTTTCAAATGGAAAATGTATACAAAATAAAAAAAACAATATTAGAAAGATAGATAAGGAAAGGGAGCTAGGGGTTATAATAGATCATACAGGAAAGGTGAGTGAGCAAGTTAAGGTAGCAGTGAAAAAGGCAAATGCAATGTTAGGTATGATAAAAAGAAATATTAAACATAGGAGCAAGGAAGTGATCGTCAAACTGTATAAAGCTTTAATTAGACCTAGATTGGAGTACTGTGTACAGGTGTGGAGTCCTTATCATAGAGGGGATATAAACATGCTGGAAAGAATACAAAAAAGAGCGACAAAGCTGATAGTGGGATCCCAGAATTACAGTTAAAAGGAAAGACTCCGAAAAACCGGCCTACAGTGTCTACAAGAGAGAAGAATTCGTGGTGACTTAATACAGGCTTATAAGATGATCAGAGGAATGGATAAATTAGGCTATAAAAAGTTTTTTTAAATACAACCACCTACACTAACACGAGGGCATAGCTACAAGCTGACTAAAGAGAGGTCCAGGTTAGATATTAGGAAATATTTTTTTAGTCAGAGAGTGGTGTCTGCTTAGAATGCATTGCCAGGGGAGGTAGTGGAGGCAGGGATAGTTAATGCATTTAAGAATAAACTGGATGCGCCTAGCTTTTAGAGCAAGGTAATGTAAATGTAACTGGTTGTATACAGACTCTGCAGGGTCTTCTAAACCAGTATAAAGACGTTAAGTTAAGTTAAGTTAAAGAATTTCTTATCCATAAAGATTGATAAATAAACAAAAATGCTTTCTCCTTTATCTTTCTTCATCTTACATTTAAGGATATCAGATAATCATAGTGATAAATGTACTCAAGTCGTACTTGTGGGGAAAGAATGAAGCCACTGTAACCATCCAAGCCTATTGCATCCTGGGACCCCTCCCTTACTGGGGAGGAAAGAATAGTCCTATTGCACTTCCATGAATGTCGTAAAAGGTGACTGAAGAGATGTGTGCATGAAGCTGGTGGCATCATCATGAAAAATAAATTGTTGCAGAAACCACCACTGCAAAAGCACATAAAATGTTTTGGTGCTGGCTTCCTAAAAGAGGCCAATTGTAGTTGTGCCCTATACTATAATTTTAGATGTCAATCTTTCTCTTTCTCTCTTTCTTTCTGGTGGTCATCCTGAAAAGGATGTTGTAGCATTGTATCCTAGTTTACCCAAAGGCTGTGATATCTGCACCTTTCCATCCAACACATCCGGTTTCAGAACGACATTTTTGGGACTGAGTTTGCCTTCCCTCTTTGATCCCTATCCTCTTAGCCAGACTACAAGAGTACAGCCTGTATTGATAGCAACTACTTGGATGTGGATAAAGGTCTTGGTTAGCTATGGCTAACTTACCCTAATGTAAGCATCCAGCTATGAGTCGCTGACTGCTATCAGCTGATCTGCTGTTGCATCTTTGGCCACAAAAGCAAATCCAATTTTTTTTCTATATCTCATGGACTTTTCCATTTGTATATTCTCATTGCATTGTATTGGAAAAATTCAAGTAAGTAAAGATCCCGTCACACCATGCAGCACATAGGAAATATGGTGTTAGACCTATATTATTTTGTAACCCACAGCACTTAGTCGATGATGTAGACAGCATCACGCTGGCCACTTTTACTTACCAGACTAAACAGGTACCCGTTTAAGGTTGGGTCGACCCAGGAGATATTGCGGTCTGAAAAATCATTTCCATTTCAACTGGGGAATGAACCCAGGACCCATCAGATGCGAAGCATCCGGAAACAAGTGTTATGTATAACTAATTGGTTTTCTTCCCAAAAAAAGTTTCAGCTTATTTTCTCTTCCACTTTTTTGTTCTAGTCTAAATTGCCACAAGACATTCTTATTTTGTCTTTTTATGATTTTATAGTTCATATCTCCCATTATCTACCTGAGATGTAACACAGTGAATGAGCTGATAGTAAGCAGTGACTCATAGCTGGCTGCTTGCATCAGGATCTGTAAGCCAGAGCAGACTAATACCCTATTCTCTCTCCAAGTGGTGGTCCTGAGAAGAGGCTGCACTGGCGTTATAACTTAACTTAACGTCTTTATACTGGTTTAGAAGACCCTGTATAGTCTGTATACAACCAGTTTCAATTACATCACCTTGCTCCAAAAGCTATGCGCATTCAATTTATTGTTAAATGCATTAACTGTCCCTGCTTCCACTACCTCTTCTAGCAATGCATTCCAAACATTCACCACTCTCTGACTAAAAAATTATTTCCTAATATCTAATCTGGACCTCTCTTTAGTCAACTTGTAGCTATGCCCTCTTATTATTGTGGGTGGCTGTATTTTAAAAAAACTTGTTATAGTCTAATTTATCCATTCCTCTGATCATCTTATAAACCTGAATTAAGTCACCATGAATTCTTCTCTGTTGTAGACACTGTAGGCCGGTTTTTTCTGAGTCTTTCCTCATAACTGTAATTCTGGAATCCCACTATCAGCTTTGTCGCTCTTTTTTGTATTCTTTCCAGCATATTAACATCCTCTCTATGATAAGGACTCCATGCATGTACACAATACTCCAATCTAGGTCTAACTAATGGTTTATACAGTTTGACTATCACTTCCTTGCTCCTATGTTTAATATTTCTTTTTATCATACCTAACATTGCATTTGCCTTTGTCACTGCTACCTGAACTTGCTCACTCATCTTACCTGTATGATCTATTATAACCCCTAGGTCCCTTTCCTTATCTATCTTTCTAATATTGTTCTCTCCCATTCTGTAATTATGTACTATACTGGATCTACCCATGTGGATGACTGTACATTTATCTACATTAAACTCCATTTGCCAGCTCGCAGACCATTCTCAAATTTTATCTAAATCCAACATCAATATATCCACTTCCGCTTTAGATGAGACACTACTGCATAGTTTTGTGTCATCAGCAAATTTTGCAATCATGGATCCCATATCAATGTCCAAATCATTTATTTATATCAAGAAAAAGTATTCAGCTAGGTGATTGCAGCAGGACGGCAACCTTGGTACCCCAAAAAACCAGCTGAAACCAGATATGTTAGGTCAAAAGGCACAGACATTGTATCCTCAGTGTAAACTGTAACACAACATCCTTTTTCAGGATGAGCGCTGAAGAAGAAGACATATCTCCCATTACTATCAGAAGATCATTAGATTTGATTGGTGTGATGGTATGTTGTAAGTTCTCATAATATTCTTCTATTTCTTCATCGCTGTGTCCTTGATCTGTGCAGAGGAAAGATTACATATTCTTCAAAATTCTTCTGTCACTATTCAATACTTGACAAGATTATATGAAAGGTGCTGGTGTAGACTACACCTAGTGAAAAACTGTGGAAAAAGGTGATAGCAGTTGGAGTCTTTTTCTTCTTCTTCTTCGTTCATTCTCACTCTCCCACTACCAAGCCCTGAAAAGGGCTTTGCAAGTAGCAGGATGTTGTCTGGAGAATGGAATGTGTTATCCCATAGTTTACAGCTTGACTTCGATATTTGCACCTTTTGGTTCAACACATCCGACTTCTTTTTGTACGGGATTAGCCTTTCCCTTCGATCCCTTCTCTTTAGCCAGTCTGCTCTGCTGCAGCCTGTTATCCAGGATCATTGCTTGAAGGTGTAGAAGGGTCTTGGCAGCTAGCTTTATGCTAGCAGTGAGCTATGGGTTGCTGACCGCTGCAGCATCTTGATCTCAGTTTGGAGTCCGAAAAAGAAGAAGAAGAACAAAAACAAATCTTTAATCATAAATATACTTGTAATTAGAGCTACAATAAGGCCACATTCAGAAAGGGAACTTCATTTGGAAATTATTTTTCACAGAAACTACGGCTTGGTTCAAAGAACTTCAGTTTGAAAGAAGTTACAGTGTGGACCAAGAAACTACGCTTGGGAAGCGTAAGAAAGGGAGGCAGAAAAAGAGATGGAAAGACAACATCAGAGAGTGGACGGGAAGGTCCATAGCTAGAACAAATATCCTGACCCAAAACTAAGTGGAGTAACAGGAACTAGTCCAACAATCTGCAGTATTGGTGCCCCAATGACCTTTCAGGTTATGGGACTGATGATGATGATGAAAGTGTGGAAGCAAATACCTTTTGGAATCCTGGATTCCTGTACCGAACAGGCACCGTTTGTATCTACATTTGGCATTACAAGCATGTCTGGAACTTGGAAGAACTCAGAATCTACTTGCACTCTGTATACGTCGACAACAGGGCCCATAGCCTGAGAAAGAAACAAATTTATGAAATATCAAACTATTAATTCTTCTTCTTCTTCTTCTTCATCGTACGCTGTTTACAGCGATATACGTTGCACTGTTTTATTTTGTTAAGCCTGTGGCTCAGTGCATCCGATTTCAACAGGCATTTCTGTAGGGATGCCATCCTTAGCCTTTGGCTGTCCCCAGCCTAACTGCAAGGCAGCAGTTGTTTTTGGTCAGAGTTGTCTCTTTTAGGGAAGTTGTCTTGCAGGACTATCGAGTCTTCCCCACTCGTGTCTATAGGGTTTGGCAATGATATGATATGATGGACTATGTACTAGTTTGTACTATCCCGGAAGAGAGGCAGTCCAGTGTGACTGTGTCTCAGGAAAACTATTAATTTGATATGTCCTTCATCTGTTGCTGACAGTAATTTTTATTGGTTGACAGAATCACATGATTCTTGCTTACAGTGTGATAAGGTCCCTATTGGGTAGGAATTACTTTCAGAACTTAACCATCTTACTGGCTACCCTTTTTTATTTTCAACTACCAGGGGTCCTTTTATATGCACAATATGTACACGGGATCTCCGCATTAATCATCTATCTCCGACAGAACGAGTTGCCTGATCTCATCTTCCTTGAGGCCAAGGAATGTTTTAAATTTGCGAGAAATGAACACCCAGCATTTCGTTTATTCATTTCTTAGGAAGCGAGTGCCTTACCTCTCAGCTATTGAAATCCCCCCCAAAATAAGCTATGCTGAAGCTGGTCCACATAATCAGCCATTATCATATCTCCAAATCTCTCCGAATGAAGCATAGGATATCTTCTGTAGTTTGTTCTATAGTGAACGCTGTTCTAATGCACTTTGTGTATTCTTGCATCTGTAATTAATTTTACATGGTGAGGATGCTAGTTCCAAGCAGAGCCATTCTTTAGTCATTACTGCAATATGCTAGGGAAGTTCTGTTATATCTATCTATGTATGACTCCCCATGTTTCATATTTACAATAACGAGCAATAGTGATGTAAATTTACATCGGACAAAATTATAAAAATCCACAAAATCAATCACAGTGGCGGGAATCCACAAAATTAGCCACAATGATATGAATGTATATAAGTTGTATTTGTCACAGCGATGTGAATTGATAAAAACAGCCACAGTGATGCGAATGTATAAAAGTAGCCACAATGATGTGAATGTATTTAAGTTGTCACTGAGATGTGAATTGATAAAAACAGCCAAACTGATGTGAATTTATAGAAGTAGCTACTGTGATGCGGATAATAAAAGTACCCACAGTGAAATGAATTTGCAAAAGCAGACTCAGTGACATAAATTTACAAAAGTAGCCACAATGATGTGAATGTATATAAGTCACAGCAATGTGAATTGATGAAAACAGCCAAGTGAAGTGAATTTATAAAAACAGCCACAGTGATGTAAATTTATAAAAACAGCCACAGTGATGCAAATAATAAAAGTAGCCACAGTGATGTGAATAATAAAAGTAGCCACAGTGATGTGAATTTACAAATGTAGCCGACATTCATGTGAATTTACAACATTGGTCACAATAATGTGAATTTATCAAATTTACAAAAGTAGCCACAATGATGTGAATTTACAAAAGTAGCTATTTTGTTTCCAATGACAGTGAATTGTAGTTACAAAAGTAGCGACATTGTTTGTAAATTTACAAAATTAGCCACATTGATTTGTATTTACAAAAGTAGCCTTATTTATTTGAATTTAGAACATCATCTACAGCAATGTGAATAAAAACGGCCACATTTATGTGACTTTATAACATCAGCTAAAATTTACAAAAAATATGTAATTCACCAAAAACAAAAACTGCAATTAAATTTATAAAATTCTAGTTAAAAACCTACCCAAATTATTTGTACATTCCCCCAGGCCTAGTAAGCTGCAGGAAGTTTAAAAAATACCTACTATGGATAGCCTTTGGCTACCTGGCAACAGACATTAACATGCCTGTTTGGATGCCCGGATTCTAAGTATTGATGATGATAACTGTCCATCGTTGTCGATGACAACCACCGACATCATCCTTGTTGTATATGATCTGTTTTGTTTTGTTTCTGCACTGTCTGACATGTTTTGGTTTAGTGTTTGCTGGACCGTATGTAGCTTATCAGTCAAATGCGGGCACAGAATGTTCTATTACATGGTTTGCACACTATGTCTTCTGCTGTTGGTGAGGGTGGTTTCACTGTACTTTCCTTCTGGATCAGGCGTTTGGTTTGCGCTGTCTGCAAACGGTGGCTTTCTCCTTCAGCAATGCCCACGTTTACTGCATTTCTTCAGACCGATCTGTTTTCCGCAATGATCTCCCAGTTATCTTCATCTTTATAACAGCATCTCAAGGTTTCCTTCAGGATGTCGTTAAATCACTTTTTTGAGCAACCTTCTTTTCAACAGCCTTACCTAAGGTCACCGTACAGAAGTTATTTTGGCAGTCTTGTGTCTGGCATGCGCACAAGGTGCCCAGCCCATTTCAGCTGTGCCGCATGGATGCTTGGCATCTCTGCTCTTTTCAGCATTATTCTACCACCGGATGCGGAGTATGTGTCTCAGGCTGGTTGTGTGGAAGTGGTTCAATCGTTTTGCCCGTCTCGCATAATAATAAATAATAGCTGTCCATCGTTGTCGATGAGGACCGCCGACATCATCCTTGTCACAGATTTCCCTGTTGGGTGTGGGTGCGCATGTGGCTGAACAGGCCAATGCGAGCATGAAAACATCTGCTACATATCGGGCACACGAGGTTTGTAGAAGGGGATGGTGTTCCCGCTGCTCGGGATTTCTGCGTCTCGCGTCTGTTCTGGGCTTTCACAATACGGTCATCTTCACCAGCAGCTACACCCGATTTGACTGCGCTTCTCCAGTCAGATCTGTTTTTCGCAAGACATTCCCAGGTGTCGATGTCTATCTGGCAACTTTTTAGTGAGTCCTTCAGACCGTCTTTAAAACGTTTCTTTGGGGGCCCCGTCTCATGCCATCCCTCTCTCAGCTTACCGTAGAGAAGCTTCTTTGGGAGCCGCTCGTCTGACATACGGACGAGGTGTCTGGCCCATCCTAGTCGTCTCGCATAGACAGCAAGTAACTTCACAAAACCAACAAATATGATGATGTGAACCCACAAAGTCTACAGTACCAATGTGACTTCATTAAATTAGCCATTCCATACCTTAGCAAGTGAAACAGCAGCAATGGGGTTATTTGACAATTCCTTCAAAGTTTTGGCCATGACACTGCAGCTCATGACTGTTCCTGTTACTTGGCGACGCTGCAGCTCAACAGTGCTCATTTGCTGAAAGAGATAAAGAGATAATTTAACAAAATTATCACCCAAGGTCTCGTGAGTAGCCGAGTGATCAGAGCTCATGATTATCAGAGCCAATGTACAGGGTTTGCTCACTAGTATCCCCCATGTTTTTATCTACTCAGCTGTGATGTGTATTGACTTTAAAAGGCAAATTAGCAATGAACTTAACATCTTTATACTGGTTTAGAAGACTCTGCAGAGTCTGTATACAACCAGTTTCTTGGAGGGTGGTTAACCAATGTGCAAGTTCATCTTAATAGACTCAAACACTAGAGCAAAGTAAACTCACAGCCTGTTAGGCGCCATCTATGCTGCTCTGCTTTTAACAAACCACCTAACCATGGCCGTTATAATGCCATGTCACACAGTTAGTCGTCACTTACGACATGCTATTGGTGGGGCAGTGATGTCATTCTTGTCTTTATCATACACAAAGACCCTAGCAGGTCACAGAAAACATATTAAGTCAAAGATTAATCTAGTCCAATGGAGTGCATAACTGGTTGGGGTGACGTTAAACAGACTTTCTAATGTAGATCTTCAGTGTTATGGATGAAGGCAATTTCTTTTTCTTCTTCTTCAATTAACTGATGCCATACTTCTAGTCCAGTGAGGTTCACAAAGAAGACTGCGTGTTTCAGGTTTTCGCTGGTCCCCCACAGCTTTTAAAGCATGGTCGCTAGCCTAGATCAGACTGCCTCTCTTTGGTCTGCCTAAGTGGTGCAGTCCTGCAGGATAATTTCTGGTGTTTGCTTCGCTGCTCTGCAATTGCATGTAGTGGTGTCTCTAAGAACCCATTCTGTGGTGGTTAGCCTTTAGTCTGCAATGTCCCTTTCTGGGTCTGGAGATCTTTGTCTGCCCATCTCTGCCAAGTTTGTCTGCTGTCATGTTCTGGCTTGTATTCTTTGTGCTTGCCTCACCATTCAGTCTTCATGGATCATTTTATGGGTGTCTTTGCTTCTTTATAGCTCTGTAGATGGCAAGTCTGCATGCCAATGAGGGCAACAAATACTCTCATCATGGATGGTGAAAGAACAATTGACCAAATTGAGAAGAAAACTAAGCTCCTTAAACTCAACACTAACAGCAAAGAACCAATCAAGCTGGAGGAAGAGCAGTTGGAAAAAGTGGATACCTTTACCTATTTGGGCAGCACAATAGATACATCAGGAGGTACAGATACAGATACAAGGATCAGAATTGGAAAGGCAAGAGGGGTATTCCTGATAGGAGGTCTCCGTGGCAAAGTAATCAAGCCATTTGCCTCGTGTTCAGACGGTCGTGATTCGAATTTGAACTGCGACGGTCGGTTCATGATAGCAATTTTTGAGGAGATCCCTGGGTTCATTGCTGGAGCTATAGAGTTTGTGCTTTGTGCGATACTCTCAGCAGTCGGCATACCGTTCTGCGGAGAGAAACGGAGCCATATGTGGAGACACACTGCAATGAAGTCAAGCCCTCCCCTTTAACCTTAACCTGACGCTAAACAGCATATGAAGATCCAGAGAATCAAGATTCACACTAAAGTTAGAATATTCAACACCAGTGACAAGTCGGTGCTGCCGTATAGAGCGGAGACATGGAGAACGGCTAAGTCCATACAACAAAGAATCCAGTCCTTTGTTAACAAATGCCTACAAAGGATAATAGGCATAAAGTGGCAGGACGTGGTGAGGAATGAAGATCTATAGGAAAAGAGCCAACAACATCCATTGGAACAACAAATTACACAAGGAAAATGGGACTGGATAGGACATACACTGCGGAAGGCACGGTCCAACATAACCAGATAGGCTCTTACATGGAATCCTCAAGGGAAAAGAGAGAGAGAGGTAGACATAAAAATACATGGAGAAGAGAATGTGAGATGCAACTAAAATTAAATGGTTACACCTGGAGAGAGGCAGAAAGAGCAGCCCAGGACTGCGCATATTGGCAGGATGTTGTCAATGACCTATACACCGAGAGGAGCAACGGAATTTGATTGATTGATTGATTGATTGATTGATTGATTAGATACTCTTAATTTGTATGATTTTCTCCCATTTTTTCTATTGTACAAAAATTCTGAACCCAAAAATAAAATGTAGGTGTAAAAAAACATTGATATGTACAGTCAGATATTTTGCTACAATGAAAAGTGAAACGAAGCCTATGTTACAACCAAAAGGATTTCATCAGGGACAAAAAAAAACCAAAAAATATGAGCTAACAAATCATAGAGCAAGAGAAGAATACATGGAGATATGAACACATAACTGAGCAAGAACATGTACATATATCACCATCTGACAATTCTAATGCTTGGTCGCTATCTGCTTGCTTACAAGCCACTGATAGCTTTACTTACCTTGGTAAGACTAACGTCTGGTCAGGCAAAATATACTGATCTGACATTTTAGTCAGGGTCAGGCAAAATATACTGGTCAAGGCCCTCACTGTAACAGTTCCAGCCAGAGCAAGAGAGTTTAGGGCAGGAGTGATGTGGTTGACGACTCAGAACAAAGGTACCTGAATGCGTGCCAAGGTCACTTACCGTCTCAACAAAAGAAAACGGAGTTGGAGGCGAAGAATGTGGACAGGTAGGAACTGGTTAATGGGGGGTGAGTGACAGATGTGAGGGCAGCGGAGCTTGCTGCAATGGATGAGTGACAGGGGTTCAAAGTAGTTCGTTCCAATAACGACTGAATAAAGCCATCCCCCTGAGATCCATTGGTCAGCTCTGATATTGCTTGAGAGTATATAACACGAGACAAAGTTTAGCTCAAGGAAGTTGGATGGAGAGAGGATGAGAGCGAGAGAAAGACTGTAGATAAGAGTCCGTTTAGCTCACCGATTTGATAGAGGAGCGATTGATATACTGTTGTACGAATGTTAGTGATAGAACAGGATCGCTCAAGTAGGTGTGTGAGTTTTGTATTAATAGATAATTTGATCGTGTGTTGTAAGCAGGACACATTGTGAACAAATTATGTCCTGACGAGTTAAGCGAGTGTGTATATCGAGTAGGTGAGATCTAGATGTGTGTGTGATGTTAGCACGGCAATAGAACTGGGTTTTGGATAGCTGGGAATTCCACCAATAGCTAATGCTTAAAATTTCCGTTTTAGTTAATATTTATATTAACATATATATATAATATAGGAATAATTAGTTAAGATGATATGTATTGTATTGTGTTTGTAATTTCACTACTCATTTTTCTGGTATGAGTATTATATAATAAATATGCCACCTGCTGTGTGCTATGTCATTTGATGTGTGTGGTCAGCAATGATGTGGATAAGTGTGATAATGTTCTAAGTTAGAATAACCCTAGGGCAAACAGTGGGATCTTCTACACATTATTATTTTGTGCCTGTTGACCACGGATTATCGTGGTAGTTTTTATAAATATAGTTGTGTGTGTAGTTTCAGATCTTTATTTGCCTGTTGAACACAAGTGTCGCGGTCTTATATAACTTTGTGTGTGTAGTTAGAAGAAGGGAAGTAGCTAGTGGTTAGAGTGTTAATTATCATAGGTAGCTCTTCCAATCATCTGACTGGTAAGTGTGACATTTTTTTTCCACCCATTGTTGTATTACTGACAAGACTTGACATTGTGTGCATTCGTGACAGTCTTGTAAAAATCTTTTTTCTGGGCCAGACTGGTTTATTTAACATGTCGAGGTTAAACAATGTTAAATAATGTTATCATTGTCTAGCTTTTGGAAATTTGTCTATTGGCTGCCCTAATGTTATTCGGAATATTAACATTCCCTGGAGAACAGCACGAATCTCAAGCAAGCCTTTCATGGCACTAGCTACAGTCCAAATGACGAGCGATAAGTTGGACGACAAAAGTCAACTACAAGACCAGCTAAGAGAACTAACAAACAGAGTTGTTCTGCTGGAAAGACAGGAAAAAGACCTCTGATGGAAGTTGCGACAGCTGTTACAACAGTTTGGAAACAGAGCGTCCAAACCAGCTAGGAAGGAGAGAATAAATAAAGAAATGACTGAAGTAAACACGGCCCAGTGTTCTGGAAAGGGACAGAGGGGTAGGAAGATCGACCAACTTCCACATTCCGATCCGTGGAATGACGGAGGTGGAAATCTCAGGGCAGACGTTGGTGGACGGCTGGACAGAGGGGGCGAAAAGGGTAGAAGTTTAACCCAGGTAGAGATGCCAAGTCAAATGCGTGTGAGGGGACGGCGTGGCCTAGTGGTTAAGTGACACGGCTCACAACCAGAAGGTGCTGGGTTCGATCCCCATCACAGCACCGGCCGTTACCCCGGGGAAGCAAACCCTTAGAAAATGCAGGAGGAAGCAGACCCTTACATAAAATGCATGCTGAAGTCGGATGCACTGGGCCGACAGGCGCAACATAAAAACGCAGTGCAACGCACACCGCCTTGGGGATTAGAGAAATAAGGCGAACGCAAAAAAAAAAAAAAAAAAAAAAAAAAAAAATGCGTGTGAAAACGGTTAAGCAGAAGTTTGAATCGGGCAGATTTTTAGCCCATAATGAGAGACCATTTGCAAAGTTGCAGATGGAGAGGCAGGGCAGGAGCTATAAAAGAGACTTTGAGCACGAAGCAGATAAACAGAAAGAAATAGATGCAGGTTTTGTGTATCCAGAAAAGTTAGGGACGGAGGGCAGGTTACGCAATGCAAATGAGACAAACGTTCGCTCAGACGTCCAGATGAAACATAGCAGCATCGGCACAGCATAGCCCGAGTATTCAGGAAGAGGGTATTATGTCAGGTAACACGGTCGGGCCGGTTGAAAGGGGCCAAGTTTACCAGGAACTTGTGGTCAAGCCTGATAGAACATTAGATGAAGTCGACGAAGAATCGAACAAGGAAACAGTCGGAGATTCGTCAGATGAAGAGGAAAGAAGAGGACGAGGAATTGTGGCAGGGCCAGCTATGGTTTCGTACCCACCCACGCCAGGTCCTAGCCATGCGAGAGAAGTGGTCGAACAGACCGAAGGAAGGGACAACCCTTTGGCCACCGAAGAAGAAAGTAGGAATGACGCAGTTAGAATGTGAAACGGATGCACCATGCAAGAACACTCGTGCAGCCAAGAAGAGAGGAACAGCGCTTCTAAGGAAAATGAAGAAAAGGGGAAGACAGATTAACCCCAGCCAGAACAGCGAACCAGGTATCGAAGCAAAGATGAAAAGATCTCAGTTCGAGATAAGCCAACGGTCAAACGAACAGTGGGAAACGTCTTTCCCACAAATATTGAATACAGATGGACGGAAGGCTGAAGCAGCGGACGATGTAAGTGTACGTAAGACCACCTGGGACCCGGTGGATATGAACCAAATAACCGTAGATCAAGCAGACCAGACAACTGCGATGGGCGTTTCACAGGATGAAACCTCCCAGCAATTAGAGACATCTGATGGAGCCCAGAGTCCGTCTGAAGTAAGCATTACTGCTAAGGAACGTTTGATAGTAAGCTTGATGACGCTAGTCAAAAACATGGAGAAATTACCTCAGTTCAGAAATGGAATTAGGTAGAGTCGTGTAACACTTACACACATGGTAATGACAGATGTATGGCTATCATGTGAAACTCGAGTTAATATATACATTTGCATAAATTTGTTTTATCTGCCGTTATCCTTGGGAAACGGAGATTTGAATAATTAAGGGTAGGTAAAAATTGAGGAATGACCAGATGTTAAAAATTCCTTTGAAGTCGTTTGAAGTACATGCCAGACAATGAGCGAACCACGTGTGGCAAGGGACGGTAAGTCTGAAGCTAAGACTGACCGAGATCAAAGGGAAATTTTCGACCAGCCGAACAGACAGGAGACGCAGGGTAGCTCGAAAAGCCAGGTAATGTTATGTCGACCAAGGATAACATGTGGACGTGATGTTTCGGTCAGGGCGGACGAGGTGGCTTTTATGTGGGGAGTTTGGGGAAACAGCGGTGAATTATTTAGATCACAACACTCGGTTTTGGTTCCCTGTGACAAAGACACCAACAGTTAATGGAGCTATTCAACTTTAACAAATACTGCACCTGGACAGGTTAGGGTTACAGCATTACGTAATTCGACAACTGGACAATTCGGTTTTTGACTCAGACATAGTGAGCCGTAGTTTGCATCTGAATAAGCTAGAACTTAGTCATAGTTTAGTATCTGCTGAAAGAGGCATTGACAGGTGCTGATATGTGGGGCACTAGCAGGAGTGAAATGTGGATAGCCCATGGTCATGTGTATGCATGCTAATACTTTGACAACTTTTGGTTGTATGGTTGACAATGGTATGACTTGTATTTTGTTTAATTGGTTGTTTGGTTTGTTTAAACATGATTATATGTGCTGACATAGATATCAAGTTATTTAACTTATGGACTGAAATGTTATCATGGGCATGTGTATGAGTGCAAATACTTTGAAAATTTGTGGTTGTTTGGTCGACCTTATATATCTTGCATTTTTTATGTTGCTTATATAACATAATTACGTCTCCTGACATAAGTATCAAGGAATGATGCTTAAGGACTGAAAGGTTGATAGCATGGTTATGTTTATGTGTGCAAATATTTTGACATTTGTATTTGGTTGTTTTGATTTTGAAAATGACATTACTTGCATTTTTTAATTGGTTGTTGTTTGGTTTGTTTAAACAATTTTTGGGTGTATGGTCAACCATTGTATGCATTGCATTTTTATTGGGTTATATGGTCAACATAGTATGCATTGCATTTTTCTTTAATTTGTTGTTGTTTTGTTGTTTACAAATGATTACATATATTTATATAGGTATCAAGGTACTGATCTGTGAAGTGTAGCTCATCCAGACTGTAGGCCTCCGCAAACAAGTTACCATGAGTTACAGAACAAGAACTAGCATGCTGGGACAAAGAACTTACTTCCAAGGTGGAGGCGTTGCAGAACAAGAACTAGCATGCTGGAACACTGAGCTGGCTGACATAAAGGGACTTAGTTTTGTAACAGTAGATGTTACTGACTTGTTATGGTGTATATTGTATCCCATGTATGTGGAGTCTTTGAAGAGAATACTAAATTGATCAGAAGTTGAATAATTTGAGTGTGCAAATTGTTCTGTAGTATTGACTTTGACATATGTTTGGCAAATACGTTTTTGTGGGAAACAAAAAGAATTTTGCCGTTTTTTGAGAGGGGATAGGTGTCAGGGGAGACACTGATAACTAGCCTGAGGATTAACCCACGTAAGTTCGTGGCCTCACAGGACTTAGTATGAAGGAAGATGTCGGTCATGGGTCGTAAGGAGAGGTGTGATAATGAGACCGCCTGGGAAAATTGACCTGAACTGTTTGAGTGTAACAATGAAGGGTCGTACCCTTAGAGGAACGCATGGGATACAGAGTGGGTTATGTTGACCTCAATGAGTAAGGAGAATTCCTTAAGGTTTTTTTTTGTTTTGATGAGCTAAAGGTCCTGCAGGGACAGAATTTTGTGTGTTTAATGTAAAACAATTTAAAAGTGGTTGCTTATGTTGTAAAAACGACCAGCCACAGTGTTTTTCTTCTGCTTGTATTGATTATGTATGCATTACAAAAAGTTTGTATGTATCAAATGACATGTCTTTTATGCATGTACGATGTGAGTGAAGTTGTAAACAGAAGTGGTGTTTACATTTTGGATAGTGGAGACGAAAATGGTGGTCATTTGGCCGATTAAAAAAAATGACCAACCATGTTTCGGTCTGTAGTTTAGGGAGGTAATGTAACAGTTCCAGGCTGTTTTCATGGCAGCCTGTCTAACGAGGTTAGGGATCGATGTGATCCCCGTAGTAGTGAGTGACACACAGATGAAGCCAAGCATAGCACAACCGCCTGGAGGACCCCGGTCCACCTTCATCAGCGCACTCGGGATGTGAGGAAAGCTACTGCAACCTGTCATTTAACATCCTTTTCAGGGTGCACAAAAGAGCAACCTACTCATTATGAGCATTCACAAACAACAACAACCTTAGCAGTACCATCACCAGAGAAATAAATATTGAATCTGAGGTCCACAATAAGGATTTTCAAGATTAGTGCTGCTTTTGGAAGACTATGAGCAAACGTTTTAGACAGGCATGGCATCAGTGTTGCCACCAAGATAAGTGTGTTTTTGTTCTGTTGAGATAAACACCATTTTGTATACATGCAAAAAATGGACAGCCTATAGCAGACTTGCCAGGAAACTTCCATGTAAACTGTCTCCATAGACGACTCAGTTTCGGTTGGCAGGATAGAGTGCCCAACTTTGTAGTCCTCAGCAAGGCAAGACTTTCTGGCATCCATACCCTGCTGCAGAAACCCAGATCGAATAGACTGGGCATGTTGTTTGTATGTCAGATAAGTGCCTAACAAAACAACTGTGGTATGGTGAGTTCAGGAAAGAACAGCATGTGCTGGGGGGGGGAAAAGAAGAAAAGATTCAAAAACACTCTAAAAGTTTTTTTAAAATAGGTTCTCCATCGATGCCGCTGCCTGGAAGCTGCTTGTTCCGAACTGCTCAGCTCGGTACACTGCCATCACACATGGTGCTTGCATCACTGAGCAGAGAACCATTATGGAGGAGCAGGAAAAGCGAGCTGCACAAAAGTAAAGAAAGCAAGTCAGTCCAATTACTAACACTGTTCAAGTCTGCCCTAAGTGCAGAGGGTTTATCATGCTCAGATCGGATTGTACAGTCATATTTGGTCCCATTTGAATAAACATGTCTGATGCTGTTACCATCTTCAAATGTGATGGGTAACTAACTAACTAACTTCTCTCTTACGACTTTCTGGCCTGCCACTTCCACTTGCGTGTTTCCCCCACAAGTTCTTCTTCTGAGTTCGTTCTCAATCTCCCGCTACCAAGCCTTGAAAAGGGATTTGCAAGTGGCTGGATGTAGTCTGGAGAACGGAATGCAGTGTGTCACTAGTTTACATTACGGGACAGGGCGTGGGCTAGTGGTTAAGTGACATGGCTAACACCCTGAAGGTGCTAGGTTCAATCCCCATCACAGCACCGAACGTTACCCCGGGGAAGCAAACCCTTAGAAAATGCAAGAGGAAGCAGACCCTTACATAAAATGCATGCCAAAGTCGAATGCACTGAGCCGACAGGCGCAAAATAAAAACCGTAGGAGCAATGTACACCACCTTGGGGAATGGAGAAATAAGGCGAACGCACAAAAAAACAAAAAAACACAAACTAGTTTACAGCTTGACTGTGATATATGCACCCACCTTACAGTCCAACACATCCATCTTTGGTTGACCCACATGTTATCTTACCTATTAGGAGGCTACTAGCGAGGAGAAGACAAATGACAAGTTCCTATGTGCTATCCAGCTATGTGCATTTTCCTACTCATTCAACTAAACAGGAGGACATGGTGTGTATTTGTTAAAGACCTTTTGATTGATTGATTGGTTGATTGATTTTTGTGATTGATATTCTACATTTTGAAAAAATGCTTACATTTTGTGCGACAGAAATTATAGCTCTCTCCTTTGCCAAATTTGTCATTGGAATGAACAGAGATTCTTTCAGCATTACACCAGTCCCACACCTCCAATAGATTATGCTTTCATTTCTATCTTGTCCAGCTCCTAAGAAAAGCATGAATAAGTAATAAAAAAATTTTAATTATCATCATCATCACTACTATCATCATATACATACTTCCATTTTGTAAGGGCAAGAATCCACTGAATCCAAAGATTCATTTTTTTTTTAATGAACAGCTAAAAAAATCACACTGTTTTGTGTGATTTGGTTCTTAGTAAGTAATAAACTCTTCATAGATTAATTGACTTTAATCAACCTGTCTCATTATTTCACAGCTATTGGTTTTATAACACGTATTAAACACTCCTTCTTCAGTGTTTATCTTGAAAAGGACGTTGGGATATTGTGTCGTAGTTTACAGTGAGGCTGCAATATTTGTGCCTTTCAGCCCGATGTGTATGGTTTCAGCACACCATTTTTGGGATCTGGTTTGCCTTCCATCTTTGATGACTTTTCTCTCAGCTAGCCTGCAGGGATGTAGTCTGCTCCCAGGGATGTAGTCTGCTCCCAGGGATGTAGTCTGCTCCCAGGGATGTAGTCTGCTCCCAGGGATGTAGTCTGCTCCCAGGGATGTAGTCTGCTCCCAGGGATGTAGTCTGCTCCCAGGGATGTAGTCTGCTCCCAGGGATGTCACTTTGAGACAGAATAGGATATTGCTAAGCTCTTCTTCTTCTGCTGTGTTCATTCCCAATCTCCCGCTACCAGGCCCTGAACAGGGATTTGCAAGTAGCAGGATGTAGTCCTGAGAACGGACTGCGTTGTGTCGCTAGTTTACAGCTTGACTGCGATATTTGCACCTTTCGGTTCGACACATCCATCTTCGGCGGCGGTGAGCTCTGATTCGCTGACCCTGACACAAGCAGCCAGCTGTTGCCTGACATTGACTGCAAGAGGGTAAATAACTCAGCATCCTTAATAAATAACAACAACATCAATATATGGTATACAGTAATAAATTGGTTTATCTCAACATACATTGTTTCAGCAGTTAAAAGTACAGCAGAAAGTGCGTTTATAAATAACATACCTAATGCTGCAGCAGTGCTTATGCGCACACTGTTCTCACTAGGCACATAAGGGAGGTAGGAGGGCAAAGGATCCAAGGCTCTAGCTTCTATAGAGTAGAGGAATTCTCCAATGTTTTCATTCAGTAATATGATACAACATTGACGTTCTCCCACATGAAACGGGAGAAAATCAACCTGAATTTCTGCAGATTCCATGCCCTCCAAATATACTGCATTCTGTTGCGTGTGGAAGGCTTGAAGAACTGGAATTTGAGCTGCAGTGGAAGAAAAATAATAATTAACAATAGTGTCAGTTTTAAATTGGTAAAGTCAATTGCACATCTGAAAGTTTAATAACCACTTGATCAATTCACTTTCCTAACAATACTTAACTTAGCGTCTTAATACTGGTTTAGTAGACTCTACAGAGTCTGTATACAACCAGTTTCTTGGATGGTGGTTTAAGCAATGTATGAGTTCATCTTAATAGACTCAAACACTAGAGTTAAGTAGACTTGCAGCCAGTTAGGCACCGTCTCAAGCTGCTCTTAACAAAACCACCTGGGGAAAGGTAAAAATAACTTGGGTAAATTTTTAACTTGAATTTTGTCCAAATAGTGACAGTCAAGCCTACTCTTTTCGATTTCCAACTTACAAGGAATTTTTAACGTGCTGAACACTGGAGTCTGATCTCACTATTTTTATTTGATGATCCATGTGAAAAAAATCACGGTCACCCCAGTGATCCTAACCCATGACCTCCGGCACTCGAGGTGGACACCTTACCTCGAGGCCACTGAGCCCCCTTAGCCAGCTATATGCAAAATTATATATTTTATCCCTTATATGCAATGGATATTTACAATGTACTAGTATTATGACTGCCAAGTTTATCTACCTATGTTGTTTCTACCATAAAACCATATTTCCTAAAATAAACCGCATTAAGCTTTTAAAGTGACGCTGTTGCCTAATTGATAAGCCCACGAGACGGTGCTCAAGCGAGGCATGTGTTGTCGTTAGGTGGTTCTCCGTGGGTTTTGTAAGGAACCAGGTTTCAAATGCATAGCATAACACTAGTAAGGCGATGGTCTGGCTTGAAACAATGAGTGACACACATGTGTACATCCTCAGTGATTCAATGATGATGCTCAGGAAGGTGGAAACAGGTTGCGTACGGCGCCAGTGGTTGGAGTAGGTAGGGCGGTCACGTCTGCAGAGTCATCTTCATGCTCGTTCTGGGACATGCAGATGTTGAATGGACATCTATAGTGAAGGGTGGGAGATCAATGGGCCGAGCCAATATCTTAAATGGCGTTAGGGAAATTGGCTGGAAGGAAGATTCGGAAATTGATCCAGAATCGACGTCCTTGGTGCGACTGGTTGAATTGTGTGCGAAACGAGGGGCGATGAGGAAGGAACACCACACGGGGATCCGTAGACGTCTGGTTAACAAGCACAGGACTGGAATGGTCAGTTATCACGTGCTGGCACACATACTGAGAATGAGATCTGACTGGCAAAAGAAGGTGCAAAACTACCACAACCAGATACTAGTATGACATACGAAGAGTCAAAACGGCTTATTAGAGCTAGATACATGACCAAATGGGAAACCGAACATACTGGCTACACAAAAAATCATGCCTATTACCAGTTGAACAGAAGAGAGCAGGTCGTGATCTTCAGACTTCGCACTGGCCACAATAGACTGAGGTACCACCTATTCAACAAATTGAAGATAGGTGGCACTGACGAATGCCCGTGTGGTACCGCAAAAATGACCGCTGAGCATTTGCTGCAAAACTGCCCAACATACGAGGATCAAAGAGAGCAGATGTGGCCATCACCAGTGGCAACACTAGACAAGCTCTATGGCAGTGTCGACAGCCTCAGGATGACCGCTGCTTTTTTCGAAAAAATAATGGTTGCTGTCTGACTGCGTACGATGAAGAAGAAGAATCCAGTGTACAAAAAAAGTCAGCCAGTTGAAACTGTGTGTCTGGTCAAAAGGCACAGATATCGCACCATGAATATAAAACACAAGACAACACCACAATGTCCTTTTCAGGTTGAACACCAAAGAATAATAATAATTTTGGTTACTGTTGAATGGCCACAATGAAAAATGTTACTCTTTTGTGCGCTCTGAAAATATGTTAAGTAGCGGATTGTAACAGCTTTCCTCAGATCCCGAGCATGCTGATGAAGGTGGACCGGCGTCCTCCCGGCGGTTGTGCTATGCTTGACTTCATCTGCGTGGTGCTCACTACTAAGGGGTCCCATATCCCCAGCCAGGCTGCCTTCAAAACAGCCTGTTTCCAGGGAACGCTATATGGAAGAGAGATTGTGGTCTTGTTCAGTGTATAGACTGACGCGACGTCCAGGTCAGTATGTTGTGCTTGACTCTGACGCAACGTCCAGGTCAGTATGTTGTGCTTGACTCTGACGCGACGTCCAGGTCAGTATGTTGTGCCTGACTGGACTAGCATCCCCAATAATAATAATAATAAAGAAGAAGAAGAAGAAAAAGAAGAAGATACTGATTATATGTAATTATTGATGTGAATAGAAAACTCACAATTTTTCAGAGATTTTGACTCCTGATGTTCCAGGATTCTGTTCATTGGGATAACATCAGTCTGGGAGTCAGGTTTCTTCTTCGAGGAGAAGGACGTCTTTGATTGAGACTTCTTTAACAAGAAGTTGCATCATTTAAGTTTACATGAAGCTTCATACAAACTTTCACAACTATAATAAATGCTTTGATGACACATGATCTAATAATCTATGAGGCGTGTTTAAATAAAACCGGACCAAATTGCAACAAGTGAACATACGTACGATGTGCTTGATGATGACACTTCTGGTGTAAACAGCACATATCAACCATCAAGTTTGCAAAATTTTATTATCTCCGACTCATAGTTTCCTCAGCAGACCGCTGAAAACATGGCGGGTGTGATACGGAATCCGCCCAGAGTTGATCAGCGAGCGGTGATTCGGTTTCTAACAGCTGAAGGATGTCGACCAGTTGACATTCATCACAGAATGCATGCAGTATGTGGTGACAAAAGTGTGTCGAAGACAACAGTGAAGAACTGGACAACGATGTTTAAAGAAGGACGTAAGTTACGGCAACAATATGCACCTGACCTGGTCTTGGAAGATCTTTCGTTAACTCATGTCCTTCTTTAGACATCGTTGTCCAGTTATTCACTGTTGTCTTCGACACACTTTTGTCCCCATACACTGCCTGCATTCTGCGATAAATATCAACTGGTCGACATCCTTCAGCTGTTAGAAACCGAATCGCTGATCAAATCTGTACGGATTCCGTATCCCACCTGCCATGTTTTCAACGGTCTGCTGAGGAAGCTATGAGTCTGAGGATAATGAAATTAGGCAAACTTGACAATTAATATGTGCTGTTTAAACCAGAAGTAACATCATCATGGGCATCATACATATGTTCACTTGTTGTAGTTTGCTCCTGTTTCATTTGAACACGCCTCGCAAATAACAACAGTAACATTTTAAATGAATGTTGGCCTGGTAAATCATCCTATCAGAAATTTTATTTGTAACATTACTTCATGAAATACAGCAACAGAAATGTTTGTATGGCACAGGATCTGGTGAATTATAAAAGTTTAGATGATGTATGTTCTGGTAAATTGATTGCAATTATTTGATAAGCTACTGTTACCTCATGTTTTTTTTATATCAAATGATCAGGTCTATTTGTCTTCAGTCCACTTGTGTTAGACATCATAGGAAGGTGTGGCCTCCTTTGTTTCATATTTTTTGGCAGGCAAAAATCTGTTGGTGGCTTGTCAGGTTAATCCCAGTATCTGTTACCAACCGTTAGGTAGCCCCTGGTATATATGATCACCTATTTTTGGGACTCGTGATGGTGGATACGTAAATTATAGCAAAGTTGACCCGCAGCCTGTCAGGTGCCATCTATGCCACTCTGCTAACCAAATAACTAAGCCGGATGTTATTGCCACACAGTCCTCTTTTTGCGACATATTTCCTGTAGAGCAAGAATCCCTCTAATCATTTTAGTAGATTTTTAACTTGAATTTCACTGAGCAGCGGCCGTTATGCCTACTATTTTCAATTTCCAACTGCCAAGGGATTTTTAATTTGCGCGCCAGTGCATACAGGTGTCTGATCTCTCTACTCAGAGATCAGGAGAGATTTTTACCGGATGATCCACATGAAAAAATCACGGTCTCCACCATGATTTGAACCTGCGACCTCCAGCCCCGGAGGCGAACACCTTACCTCGAGAACACTGTTACCTACCTTTTTATCCTTTTCTTTGGACTGAACGGCTGTCAATGATGCCTCAGTGTTATGCTTTGACTCGATCAAAACAATACGGAATTCTCCCCCTTCTGAAAATGGATTTCTGATTTCAATGAATACTTGTTCTACTTCATAGCAAGGCGACTCCACCTTCAATGTGGACTGAAAAAGTATGAAATTAAATTGTTGACTGATTTATAGATAATAAATCAACGGTTGAATCAACACCAAAAATGGACACATTGGGACAGTAAATAAAAAACTCGGAAGAACGGTATTGCAGCGTAAGCAAGCTATTCCACCACTTGAAGAAAGGATTCTGTACTAAAGAAAAGAACTTTTCTCTTAAATGGCTGTTGTTTTGGAACTAAATATAGCACAAATGCTTATAAGAATACAATTTTAGGTCTGTACACTCAGATTGTGTCCCGACTGTCTTGATGTCTGTCCATCTGCACATCTGACCCTCATGCCCTTCACTCTTCCCTCTAGTATAATCTTCAGCAGACTATCTCTTGACATGACCAAAATATTTTGTTTTCCTGCTTTTTATTTTCTTCAGAAGTGTCTTCTCCACCTTGAGTTGTTCCACGACCGCAAAATTTGTTTTTGTATCTTTCCAAGAAATTCGTCCAAGTTTTTTGAAGACCCACATT
Source organism: Ariolimax columbianus (assembly GCA_036924085.1). Lineage (NCBI taxonomy): Eukaryota > Metazoa > Mollusca > Gastropoda > Stylommatophora > Arionidae > Ariolimax > Ariolimax columbianus. The sequence goes on along the minus strand of JAVGWX010000011.1, from coordinate 11,574,104 downwards.
TTACTTATACTGGTTTAGAAGATTCTGCAGAGTCTGTATACAACCAGTTTCATTTGCATTTCCTTGCTCTAAAAGCTATGCGCATCCAATTTATTCTTAAATGCATTATTTGTCCCTGCCTCCACTACTTCCTCTGGCAATGCATTCCAAGCATTCACCACTCTCTAACTGAAAAAATATTTCCTTATATCTAATCTGGACCTCTTTTTAGTTAATTTGATGCTATGCCTTCTTATTCTTGTAGGTGGTTGTATTTTGAAAAACTTATTTTAGACTAATTTATCCGTTCCTTTGATCATCTTATAAACCTGTATTAAGTCACCACAAATTCTTCTCTCTTCTAGACACTGTAGGCTGGTTTTCTGAGTCTTTCCTCATAACTGTAATTTTGTAAGCCCACTTTCAGCTTTGTTGCTCTTTTTTGGATCTTTTGCAGCATATTTATATCCTCTTAACGATAAGGACTCCACACCTGTACACTACTCCAATCTAGGTCTAACTAATGCTCTTTACAGTTTGACTTTCACTTCCTTGCTCCTATGTTTAATATTTCGTTTTATCCTACTTAACATTGCATTTGCCTTTCTTCACTGCTACCTGGACTTGCTCACTCACTTTACCTTATTGTAACTCCTAGGTACTTTTTTATTTTCTATCATTTGGAGCAAGAATGGAAGAATGGAAGACTGGCGAAAGATAGTTTCCTACAGACAGGCTGTCATGAGAGTGACGTTCTGCAAAGGACATGCTACATGATGATGAATATTGTTCTTGCCCATTCTGTAATTATGTTCCATTTTGGATCTACCCATGTGGATGACTGTATATTTATCTACATTAAACTCCATTTGACAGCTGACAGACCATTCTCGAATTTGATCTAAATCTGACCTCAATATATCCACTTCTGCTTTAGATGAGACACTACTGCATAGTTTGTGTCATTTGCGAATTTTGCAATCATGGATCCCATATCGATGTCCAAACCATTTATATATATCAAGAACAAAATTGGTCCCGTAACTTCTATACTATTTCTATTTTCTTTGTCAAGATTCAGGTATCTACTCAATACAATATAACTGAACGCACGTAGCATTTAATGATTCTCATTTTAGCTTCTGAGATATCTGCTTGGACAGAAGTGTATGTCTCTTGCTAAATGTATTCTTCGCCATTGCAATCGTCTTAATGATCTCCCTTTCACATGTGCCATCCTCCGTTATTAGCTGGTCAAGGTATAATTGTATAAATAGCTTGACACTTGTTACAGACTTTCTCTATTTATGTAGATGTCAATTTGCAAACACCTTAGGCATGTATAACTCAACACACAGCATACTTCAACACAGTGTGTCTTCTTCTTCTGCGTTCGTTTTTAATCTCCCGCTACCAAGCCCTGAACAGAGCTTTGCAATTAGGATGAAGTCCAGAGAACGGATGCATTGTGTCGCTAGTTTACAGCTTGACTGCAATATATGCACCTTTAAGTCTGACACATCCGTCTTCGACAGAACACAATGTGTAATTGCACCCTCTGTGGTTGAGGAAGAGTCAGGGCTTTACAGTTTATAACCAAAAGTGTGCACATTTATCAAATGCCCAATAGCAAATTCTCAGATGTAGTTGGTTCATTGCAACAACAAACAAGTTAATCTCACCTTTGGCTTAATATTGTCAATTTCTGTTGTCAGATTAAAAATCAACGTGTTCCCCATTACAGATCCTTGTCTTTTCCCAACCAAAATTAGAACAGCTTCTGCTGGTCGAAGATATCGACTTTTGAATTCCACAGAGAGAAGAAGTGTAGATTTGGATGGTACAGTCACTACATTGCCTCTAGGGACGTTGAAGTCACTGGCGTCTCGTCCTGCAAGCAGGACAGTGTAGACCAGACTTTTGGCACTGGTGTTCGCCACTTTTACCTGTTAGGAGTTAGAGCAAAGATGTAAGCAATCGGAAATTACAAATGTAAAAGTATACAATTTTTAAGAAATAAAACACAATTTATTGTGCTTGTGTTTCCCCAAGGAAGAGCTTTTTGGTCAGCACATTAGTAGTGTTCCTGTGGCATTATAAAACTGCTGTTACGATTTTAAAGCATATTTCTTCTTCTTCTTCTCTTCTTTTTCTTCTTTCACATTCATCCTGTAAAGGATGTTTGTCACGTTGTGTGATAGTTAAAGGCTGGACCACGATATCTACATCTACCGGCCCAACTCATTAGATTTCAGCATGGCCTTTTGGAGACTGTGTTTACTTTCCTTCTTTGATCCCTAATTTCTTAGCCAGGCTGCATAGTTGCAGTCTGTCTTCAGGGCTACCATTTGGAGGTGGAATAAGTTCTTGGTCAGTTATTGGTCATGGACCCTGATAAACGAAGTCAGCTATGACTTAACTTAGCTTAATGTTACTATACTGGTCTAGAAGACTGCAGAGTCTGTTTGCATCCAGTTTCTTCTACTCCTTCTCTTTTGTTGTCTCCCCAAAGCGCAATCCAAAGAGATCATAGGGGCATCACTTAGTGTGTGAGAGATGTATCTTGGGCATGTTGCTAACCTGGCAAGGGCAAGTCTCTCCTGGGTGATGTGTTCATCAATTTTTGACCCATGTGAACATTTCCTAGCCACACTAAAACCACACTGTCAGCAAAAACAGGACAGAAGGGCGCCAATCTCATGAAGTACAACCGTGTGCACTGGATTATGGAGATATGATACAGGGTAACCGAAATACTATTTTTTAAATAGCTGATGACTATGCCAGGATAATCAGAAAGAAAAACACCACAAAATGAACAAACTAACTAATTCAAATGAAAAAATCATATCACATTTCCATGAATGCAAGTGTAAGTAGTCAACAAGTTTGAATAAAATGCATGGCCTAACAGCATCTATGATAGACTAAAACACTAGAGAAAAATTAGACCTGTGGCCTGTTAAGCACCATTTTTGCTACTCAGAAGTTACTGGCTGCTGCCAGTTCATTCACTGCTTCATCTTTGGCCTCAACAGCAAATTAATTTGTGTGTCCTTCTTCGTAGCTTGTTCTCAGATAATCACATCTATATCTCTCTCATAAACTTGGCAGTCTCTCTCAGGCTTCTTTTATAACTACACAGTTTGTCCCACATCTGGGTTGGACAGGGGCATGCAGTCACTCATAAACTTGGCAGTCTCTCTCAGGCTTCTTTCATCACTATACAGCTTGTCCCACATCTGGGTTGGAGAGGGGCGTGCAGTCACTCATAAACTTGGCAGTCTCTCTCAGGCTTCTTTCATCAATCACTATACAGCTTGTCCCACACCTGGGTTGGAGAGGGGCATGCAGTCACTCATAAACTTGGCAGTCTCTCTCAGGCTTCTTTCATCACTATACAGCTTGTCCCACATCTGGGTTGGACAGGGGCATGCAGTCACTCTACTTCTCCCATGAATATATTCTCTGTGTGGTATATTATCCCCACATGGACACATGTCTGTGTCTAATATTTTATTTGTTTAACAGATACTCTATAGATTACAGTTATCACTTCATAGTCTTTATATTACCACTGGATCTTTTCTTCAGTATATTACTGATCTGGCTCACAATATTGCTAATTGACCTATTCTTCAGTATATTATTGATCTGGCCCATAATATTGCTAATTGATCTATTCTTCAGTATATTATTGATCCGGCCCATAATATTGCTATTTGACATTTGATCTATTCTTCAGTATATTGCTGTTCCAGCTCATGATAATGCCACTTGATCTATTCTTCAGTATATTACTGATCCGGCCCATAATATTGCTATTTGACATTTGATCTATTCTTCAGTATATTACTGATCTGGCCCATAATATTGCTATTTGACATTTGATCTATTCTTCAGTATATTACTGATCCGGCCCATAATATTACTATTTGACATTTGATCTATTCTTCAGTATATTGCTGTTCCGGCCCATAATATTGCTATTTGACATTTGATCCATTCTTCAGTATATTACTGATCCGGCCCATAATATTGCTATTTGACATTTGATCTATTCTTCAGTATATTGCTTTTCCGGCCCATAATATTGCTATTTGACATTTGATCTATTCTTCAGTATATTACTGATCCGGCCCATAATATTGCTATTTGACATTTGATCTATTCTTCAGTATATTGCTGTTCCGGCCCATGATAATGCCACTTTATCTATTCTTCAGTATATTGCTGTTCCGGCCCATGATAATGCCACTTTATCTATTCTTCAGTATATTGCTGTTCCGGCCCATGATAATGCCACTTGATCTATTCTTCAGTATATTGCTGTTCCGGCCCATGATAATGCCACTTTATCTATTCTTCAGTATATTGCTGTTCCGGCCCATGATAATGCCACTTTATCTATTCTTCAGTATATTGCTGTTCCGGCCCATGATAATGCCACTTGATCTATTCTTCAGTATATTGCTGTTCCAGTCCATGATAATGCCACTTGATCTTTTTTTAAGTATATTGCTGTTCCGGCCCATGATAATGCCACTTTATCTATTTTTCAGGATATTAGTCATCTGTCCTTTCAGGCATAATTACCACAGTAAGTCCTACACAGATGCATCCACTAAATATTTTGCGCCCACACCTACAGCTATATCTGTGGCTAAAACCGTAAGTTGAATTATCAGATAACTAGAGAAATGCTCAGTTTTACCTGATTTAGAAGCAAATATTGAAAAAAGTGAAGAAATAAATAATTATTTTAATGCTAAAGTCAGTAAAAATAGTCACTGCTGCCAAGGAAGTTCATTGTCAAGGCCATGTCTTGTTTATGAGATCAGGTGACCAGTTCTCTTTCTCGCTGTCTTTTAACTTAACTTAACTTAACTTAACGTCTTTATACTGGTTTAGAAGGCCCTGCAGAGTCTGTATACAACCAGTTACATTTACATCACCTTGCTCTAAAAGCTATGCGCATCCAATTTATTCTTAAATGCATTAACTGTCCCTGCCTCCACTACCTCCCCTGGCAATGCATTCCAAGCAGTCACCACTCTCTGACTAAAAAAATATTTCCTAATATCTAATCTGGACCTCTCTTTAGTCAGCTTGTAGCTATGCCCTCTTGTTATTGTGGGTGGCTGTATTTTAAAAAACTTTTTATAGTCTAATTTATCGATTCCTTTGATCATCTCATAAACCTGTATTAAGTCACCACGAATTCTTCTCTCTTCGAGACACTGTAGGCCGGTTTTTCTGAGTCGCTCCTCATAACTGTAATTCTGTAATTACGCCAATCACTCATTACGTTTCATCACAAATATGAAATAAAAGCGTGGCGCACTAATAAGTGTTCAGTAGTATTTAGTATTTAGTTGTGTTTCAGTATTCAGCACCTGAGATATTATAAAACAAACAAACAAACACATGCACATACACATGTACTGTACAACTATCCTCAAATGCCATCATAACCAAATGGAATTGATAACAATATGTCAGATTTTAAACAGAAAAGCAGAGGAGAATCATAGAATTCAATTCATCAAAGATTCAAAGCACAGACCTCTAGCACTGTAGACAAGAATCCCACCTCTAGATAATCAAAACATTTAGAAAAGAAAAAAAAAATTTTCAAACCACGCCGATTGAAAATAGTTTTGCAAAGGGTTATGTAGTGATGGTATGTTTTATCTATGCAGGCAGACTGAAACACATTTGATTTTGTACAAAAATTACCTCATTTTATTGATTATAAATTGTCCCAAATTGTCCCAAAAATATTATGAAAGTGTATTGTCATTGGGTTAGTGCTTGTCCTGATAGTTTCAGATCTCTAGTTTACCTAGAATTGTCTGAATTTTCAAATATGAGATTTGACTCTAACTAACTAACAAGTGAAGTTAATAAAAGCATTAAATAAAATAACACAAATGTAAATAACAGTAGGAGAGACACACAAGCATACCTGTCTGGTTACAACAGTGTGTAGACTGCCAATAAACTCTAAAGTAGTTTTAGGCAAGTACTGTGGCAACCTCTCATACAAGTGAACAACAAGCAAAAGAAGTGAGATCGGATTTGGATCTGTGATGTCTATAGCCTGTAATTGTGATATATTACAGGTGTGATTTACAAAGAAAGATTCAAGAAATGATTCAACAAAACAAAATATTAACTGGTGACATGCATTTACTCTTGTAAGGTGTGAAAGGTGAGAAAAAATTAAGGCATGTTGTCTTCTTCTTGTTCGCCACATTTTATAATTATGTCTATACATGAAATCCAGTTCTCTGGATAATGGTTATGTCTATACATGAAATCCAGTTCTCTGGATAACGGTTACTGTAGTGGAGAATTCGTCAAGGCTTCCAAACAGTTTTGTGTGGAAATTCGTTTCTGTGGGCTCAGTATGCAATCGGCAAAGTATATAACAGTTTTGTGTGGAAATTCGTTTCCGTGGGCTCAGTATGCAATCGGCAAAGTATATAACAGTTTTGTGTGGAAATTCGTTTCCGTGGGCTCAGTATGCAATCGGCAAAGTATATAACAGTTTTGTGTGGAAATTCGTTTCCGTGGGCTCAGTATGCAATCGGCAAAGTATATAACAGTTTTGCAAGATACGTTTGGCTATCTATGCTGCCTGCCCACAGGCACACATGGGTGATGGAGCCAATTTTAGCCTCTATAAATTGTCATTCAATCTGTTATGTCCCATTCTAATTTGGAACAGGGTCACTTGTAGGATCAAGACAGTGATAGTTTTATCTTGTTTGGTCAACTCTCCGTATGGCTTGTATAAAGGTCTTATTTTTGTGGAAGGTGATCGTTTAATCGTCTTGTTCTGTGTGTTGCACTTTCCTTTTTCTGATCTGTCTGCTGTCTCATTTCCTGGTATATCACAATGTGATGGTATTCACTGTAGCACTAACCTTCTCTTAGCTTTAAGTTCATCTAAGACATTTTTAAGCTCCTGCAACTTATAATTCTTGAGAGCTTGCAGAATTTACATTGCATATGTAAGGAATGCAGCCTGCTGACATTGGCTTCTTCTGAAGCAATAATATGTGGTCAGGCAAGAGGCAACTAAGAAGAGATGGACATAGGGCAGGTTACCCCATCCTATAGAAATTATAAGGGAAAAGAAAAAAAAGTCAAGTCAGACATGTGTATAGAATATGTTCTATATAGTGAACAACAAAAACATAGATCAATAACATACATGAAAAATAAATCACTCATGGCATATATTTAAATCAAATGATGTAAGATATGTGTACAGTTAACTGACTACCAAATGTGCAATACATTCACATAAGTGACATGAAATACATGAAATACACATATATGCAAAACTAATCATAGCAAGTGCAGGGCCTGGCAGAATCATTGGTATGGACACTTATTTTAACGAATTTAATATTTTCCACTCAATGTTTTGAAACAATTAATTAACATCTTTTTGGCCTTGCACATAAGGTGACTTATGACAAATAAGAAAAATATGCATACGTCACACATTGAAAACAAAAATGTAATTTATGAAGTAGGTACAAGAATCGCATACTTGACTTACAAAACATTAATAATATACACGAATGGCTAATGAAAGGTGTAAAAGACAGTTATAACATATTTTTGTATATAACATATACATGGCTATTTTTAGCACAGATATGTTATTTTTAAGTTATAATTGTAATTATTAATTGATTGTTCCCGAGTGGTCCGCTAGGGTCTTTGTGTATAACAAGGACAAGAATAGCACCGCTGCCCCACAGAGAGCATGTCGTAAGAGGTGACTAACTGTGTGAAATGGCATAACACTGGGCATGGTTAGGCGGTTTGCTTAGAGCAGCACAGATGGCGCCTAACAGGCTGCGGGTCTACTTTGCTCTAGTGTTTTAGTTTATTAAGGTAGACTCTCACATTCGTTAACCCCCCTCCGCAGCACTTATCCCAACGTAGCAGAGTATTAAGCTGCTCAAGCCTAGCTCGCTAAGCAGGAAATCCTCTTTCCGGCTACATCCAGCTCATACCAGAGCTGGGACCTACACAGGGGCATCTGCCACTGTAGAAGTATAGTTCAACGAAGAATTGATTATTCCTGAACATACCGATCTATCTCTTTTAGAACCACATTTCAGTTGCTAATTGACTGATTTTAATAAATGTACATTTAATTTAATTAATGCCAAGCTTCCATGTACATTCCTCTCTCTCTCTGTCTCTCTCTCTCTCTCTCTCTCTCTCTCTCTCTCTCTCTCTCTCTTTCTCTCTATCTTTTCTAATTTTTTTCTTTCTATATATCTCTCTCTCTATAATGTTTATACATTCATTTCTATTTCCTTATTTATGTGCACTATTCGACTACTTGATCTGATTTTCCGAGGACCCCCAACCCGCCAGCTCTTAGAACAGACCATGGACATTATGAATGAATGGTGAGCAGCCCTCCCCTACATGGTCCCACCTCTGTGGTTGCGTTGCACCTCCTGGCTAAGACAAACAGGAATGACTTTACCCTCACTACATGCAGTCTGGGCACTATTCATCATGGACTTGGTTGATTCATGCGATGACCGTCGTTACCTTTGGCAGAATATTAATACTATATTTATATATATATATCATGTACCAACCAGCACCAGGCATGCCGTACACAAAACCAGAGACTACAGTCAGCGGGCAGACGTTGAATGCCGTAGACAAATTCACATATCTGGGCAGCACGCTGTCGAGATCTGTCAGCCTAGACAATGAGGTGGCAAGCAGAATAGCAAAGGCCAGCACAGCCTTTGGTAGAAAGCGCTCCATGGTCTGGGCACGTCGTGGCATCAGCGTCAAGACCAAACTCAAAGTCTACCGTGCAACCATCATTCCAACCCTACTATACACTTGCGAAAGCTGGACTGTATACTCTGGACATGCAAGGAGGTTAAAAAAACTTCCACACAGGTTGCCTGAGGCGAAAATTCCACATCCGATGGCAAGATCGTGTCACTGACATCGAAGTTCTCTCAAGGGCTAACATGCCCAGCATCCATGCACTGCTAGAAAAAGCACGACTAGGATGAGCCGGACATCATCCGTATGTCAGACGAGCGGCTCCTAAAGAAGCTTCTCTACGGCGAGCTGAGAGAGGGATGGCCCAAGAGAGGGCACCCAAAGAAACGTTTTAAAGACGGTCTGAAGGACTCACTAAAAAGTTGCCAGATAAACATCGACACCTGGGAATGTCTTGCGCAAAACAGATCTGACTGGAGAAGCGCAGTCAAATCGGGTATAGCTGCCGGTGAAGACGACCGTGTTGTGAAAGCCCAGAGCAGACGCGAGATGCGGAAATCCCGAGCAGCGGGAACACCATCCCCTTCTACAAACCTCGTGTGCCCGATATGTAGCAGATGTTTTCGTGCTCGCATTGGCCTGTTCAGCCACATGCGCACCCACACCCAACAGGGAAATCTGTGACAAGGATGATGTCGGCGGTCCTCATCGACAACGATGGACAGCTATTATTATTATATATATATATATATATATATATATATATATATGACTAATATAATGCATCTGTGTGTTCATTTGTGTTTATTGATATAGATATGTATGTTTCTCTATATTGTAAGCTCAATTCCCATCATAACTAATGATAGCAGCATCATCAAACAGTTTTGTCTTGATGATGTAACTTGCACTGTATTTGGATTATAGTGAGGAAGAAACTGTGTCATCAATCTCACTTTCTGGTTCCGAGCTACCTTGACCAGTGGCAAGACACCTATCTTAAGATCAGGTGTCATTTGAAACCTGTGAGACTCATACGGGCACCATTTCCATTCATCACTTTGAGAGTCGAGTGCATTACCTTTCAACCATAGAGACCCTAGTTTCTCTCTCTCTCAAAATTTCATTATCCTCTGACTCATAGTTTCCTCAGCAGACCGTTGAAAACATGGCAGGTGTTATACGGAATCCGTCCAGGGTAGATCAGCGAGCGTTGATTCAGTTTCTAACACCTGAAGGATGTCAACCAGTTGACATTCATCGCAGAATGCAGGCAGTATAGGGTGACCTGAATTACTGCATCAATTTTGGCGATGACATCTTCTGAAGCAACAATATGCGCCTGACCTAGCACGGGAGATCTTTCGTTACCTCACGCCCTTCTTTGACCATCGTCCAGTTCTTCAGTTGTCTTTGACACACTTTTGTCCCGATACACATACTTCAGGTGTTAGAAACCGAATCACCGCTAGCTTATCAACTCTGGACGTATTCTGTATCACACTCGCCATGTTTTCATCGGTCTGCTGAGGAAACTATGAGTCAGAGGATAATTATATTTTGCAAACTTGATGGTTTTGTATGTGCTGTTTACATCAGAATTGACGTCATCATGCACATCTTATGTATGTTCACTTGCTGCAGTTAGGTTCGGTTTCATTTGAACATGTCTCGTATATACATGTACTTGTATGTGTTAGTGCGTATACTCAAATTTGTACAGATGCATGAGCATATGTACTTATTCAATTGTATCTTCATTTTTGTGTTATCATATTGATCATTGCTTGTTTGGCCTACTCTGTCATAACTGGCATACAGTGATTGACATATTTCTGGCCATATTTTGGTTAATAGCTGCTATCTTGAGTCATTTTGTACTCATTGTGAAATTCATTCTTATCATTTATGCTGTGATTCATTAGGTATTTGATGTGGGTGTCATTTTGTTTCTGTCCTGATGCAGTAATTAAGTCAAACTTATTTATGTTTTTATCTAAGAATAAAGAAGTTCTCGGTTTGTTAAGGAGAAGAATATGCATGGATTTTTAAACGTGCCAGGTTACATTCTTCAGCTCTATAACCCACAGAGAATATTAAGTAATAATACAGAGAAATATGAGGCACAATCTGTCAGATATTTTGGTTTGTAATATATTGCGTAGCGCAGTGGTTAGCGTGCTGGCTTCGCATCTGAGTGGTCCTGGGTTCATTCCCCAGTTGAGGCGGTAATGTTTTTTTTCAGACCGCAATGGCTCCCGGGTCGACCCAGCCTTAAATGGGTACCGGTTCAGTCCGGGAAGTAAAAGCGGCGAGGGATAGGAGATGGCTACCGCCCTCATATAGCCGAGCCTTTGAAACGTGAGATCACTAACACCTCACACCTCTACGGCAGTAATGCTATGGGATTCTTTACTTTTACTTTAAGAAAGTCAAGAAAATTGTTTGTTTGAATAGACAAATATCTATCATAAAAATTTAGTGTCTGAAAGGTAAAAAAATAATTAAACCAACCAGCTATTACGTGGAAAAGACCACAAATGTCACATTAACCTTGAATGTATTTTAAACTGGCAACATTATTAAAACACAAATGAAAGTTATTTTCTCACAAATTGTTAAGATATTTACATTTCTGCTAATTACGCAATTTTTATTTCAAATGTTTTATTATAAATATCAAAATCACACAGTGGGGATGGCGTGGGCTAGTGGTTAAGTGACACGGCTCACAACCAGAGGTGCTGGGTTTGATCCCCATCACAGCACCGGCCGTTACCCCGGGGAAGCTAACCCTTAGAAAATGCAGGAGGAAGCAGACCCTTAAATAAAATACATGCTGAAGTCGGATGCACTGGGCCAACAGGCATAAAATAAAAACCACAGTGCAACGCACACTGCCTTGGGGAATAAATAAAATAAGGCGGACGCAAAAAAAAAATTGTTATATAACAAAATCACACTGAGATATTTATTGTGAGACTAAAATCTCAGAGAACCACCGAAAGCTTTAATGCAGATGACGACATTTTTGAACTTACATGAACATCATAGTCTATGGCCACAAACCTCATCGCAGTCACCACTTTCAGAGCATTGTGAAGACACTGCTCAGCTGTAGCTGGGTTGGTGTACATTCCTTTAAGGTGACTCTGAATCTGTGAGTGTCAGAACCCGATAAATGAAAAAGCACAATGAGTAGTGAACAATCCAAGGCAAATGTTAAATCTTGAGTTCTTTTGTCAGTTAAATGAGAGCATATGTAGTTCTTCTTCTTCTTTATTATTATTATTATTATTATTATTATCATTATTAAGAAATAACAGGAAAATACATTAAAATGTAAAATTGATAAATGAAACTAACACTGCACTAAAAGTTTATATGTTGAGAGTCAGCAGAGACTTTGAGATTTGTTCATGCATCAGATTATCATATCTCTGTTGTCTGCACATGTTGCTGATCTGCTGATCATCTCTCAACTGATTTGTTTCAAAGTCCAAGTGGTTCCTTTCTTAGAAAGTCAAAACAGGCAACCAGGAAAGGTTATGATGGGACTGGCAACCTCATTTGCATAAATACCACTGCCAATTAAACCACATTACAATAAAATGGACTCAAGAATCGTTTACGCCAGATAGGGTAAATCAAATCATAGAGTTGTACCTTTGCTCTGCGAGTTGGAACAGAGAATTTTATATAATATATATATATGTACGATGGGAGTTCAGAAAGTACTGCACCACATCATTTTTCTCAACTAATAATGACAATAGAAGCATGAAATTTAGTACACTTCACATATGGCATGTGTCAATTATGTGTACCAAATTTCACTACACTCAGTCAAATAATATGATTGCACAAGACCGTTGAAATGGAGTATGTTAGCACCTTGCGTTATAAGCAGCGAATTGTGATATAATTTCTTGTTGCAGAGAAGAAAACGGTTGTGAACATTCACAAATGCCTATATGATGTGTACAAACGTTTTGTAGTCAACAGAAGTACAGTTAGTCGCTGGGTTCAGAGAGTCAAAGAATCAGGAAGTGTAGAAACAAAGCTTCTTGATCGGCCAAGCAGTGAACTTCCTGTCACAGACACCAACGCAGAAATGTTGAAATGTGCTGAGGGTATTATTCTCACTGATAGGTCAAATCCCTACTCAACAACTGGCGTTACAGCTGTCAATCAGCATTGGTAAGGCAATCAGTACTCAACAACTGGCGTTACAGCTGTCAATCAGCATTGGTAAGGCAATCAGTACTCAACAACTGGCCTTACAGCTGTCAATCAGCATTGGTAAGGCAATCAGTACTCAACAACTGGCCTTACAGCTGTCAACCAGCATTGGTAAGGCAATCAGTACTCAACAACTGGCCTTAAGGCTGTCAATCAGCATTGGTAAGGCAATCAGTACTCAACAACTGGCCTTACAGCTGTCAATCAGCATTGGTAAGGCAATCAGTACTCAACAACTGGCCTTACAGCTGTCAACCAGCATTGGTAAGGCAATCAGTACTCAACAACTGGCCTTACAGCTGTCAATCAGCATTGGTAAGGCAATCAGTACTCAACAACTGGCCTTAAGGCTGTCAATCAGCATTGGTAAGGCAATCAGTACTCAACAACTGGCCTTACAGCTGTCAACCAGCATTGGTAAGGCAATCAGTACTCAACAACTGGCCTTACAGCTGTCAACCAGCATTGGTAGTCCAATTGAAGTAATAAAAACTCTCGGATCTTCTAAGGTTTTTTCCAAGACAGATAGGTTCCTCAGAGTCTCACAAATGATCGCAGATTGCAATGACAAACAATTTCTTCTAAATTGTTTGAGGGTTTTTTCAATGCTGATGGAGAGAACTTTTTGGCTAATATTGTTACAAGTGACGAAACCTGGGCACATCATTTTGAACATGAGACAAAAAGACAGTTCATGGAGTGACACACCTGCAATCACCATGAAGAAAAAAGTTTCAAGACAACTCCTTGAGCTGGAAAGGTCGTGATCACTGTCTTTTGGGACATTAAAGGTGTGATTCTTGTGGATGTGATGCCAAGAGGAGAGACAATCAATTCACAAGCTTACATTAAGACATTGAAAAAACACAGTCGATGTTTCCGCAGAGTTCAGCCTCACAAGAATCCAGCTTCTCCTTCACGACAATGTGCACCCTCACACAAGTCTGGCAACACGAGACGTAATCATCAAATTGGGTTGGACTGTAGGAATTGGCACCTTCTGATTTTCATCTGTTTAGTCCACTCAAAGATGCACTCCGTGGGACAAGGTTTGAAGATGATGAAGAAGTGATTCATGCAGCCAAGAAATGGCTACGTGATCAAGAAAAAAATCTGGTACAGGCTAGGAATACATACACTTGTGTCATGCCAGCATAAAGCTGTACAAGTTGATGGGGATTATGTTGAAAAATACAGATGTTTACATGACATATCCATGTATATTGTGTAGAAATTTCATGCCTTTTGAATAAACAGCTCCTGAGAAAAACAATGTGGTGTATTACTTTCTGAATGCCCCTGGTAAATATATATATATATATATATATATATATATATATATATATATATATATATATATATATATATATAAAACACATGTTAGAGGTCACTGCAGTTGAGAGGTAAGGCACTCGGCTCTCAAACCAATAAATGGAAATAGCGGGTTATTGAAAATCCCACAATTTCCTAGTGACCTTGTTCTCAAGGGAGGTAAGACCAAAATGTACGCATCCTGAATTACCTCCAGTTGTTTCGACTAATTGTCTTGCCACTGGTCCTATGTAGCTCAGGATGAGAGAGTCAAGTTGATGACCAACATAGCTTTTTCCTCACTAAAATCCAAATACACCACAAGTTACATCATCAAGTTAAAAACTGTATGATGGTGTTGACATCAAGGATAACGGGCATAAATTGGCAGGACATGGTGAGGAATGAAGACCTATGGGAAAAGAGCCAACAAGAGCACCTGGAACAGCAAATTAAGTAAAGAAAATCGAGCTGGATAGGTTATATGCAATTGAAGACACCGTCATTCTTCTTCTTCTTCTTCTTCTTCTTCTTACGCTGTCAGACGTCAACCTTTATTTTTTCGAAAAAAAGCAGCGGTCATCCTGAGGCTGTCGACACTGCCATAGAGCTTGTCTAGTGTTGCCACTGGTGATGGCCACATCTGCTCTCTCTGATCCTCGTATGTCAGGCAGTTTTGCAGCAAATGTTCAGAGGTAATTTTTGGTACCACACGTGCATTGTCAGTGCCACCTATCTTCAATTTGTTGAATAGGTGGTACCTCAGTCTATTGTGGCCAGTGCGAAGTCTGAAGACCACGACCTGCTCTCTTCTGTTCAACTGGTAATAGGCATCGTTTTTTGTGTAGCCAGTATGTTCTGTTTCCCATTTGGTCATGTATAAGGTCTAATAAGCCGTTTTGACTCTTCATATGTCACACTAGAATCTGGTTGTGGTAGTCTTGCACCTTCTTTTGCCAGTCTGTCTGCCTCCTCGTTGCCTTGGATGTTGCAGTGGGATGGAACCCACTGTACCACTACTCTTTTTGGTGCGGACTGCTGGCAAAGTTGACAGAGTACTGCTCTTAAATCATTAAGTTCAGTAATTTTCTGGCTTTTTAGTGCTGTGACTACGGCCAGTCCTTTTACCTGTCACCATTGGAAGACACCGTCCAATATAGCCAGACAGACTCTTACATGGATTCCTCAAGGGAACAGAGAGAGAGAGGAGACCAAACAATACATGGAGAAGAAAATTATTACACCTGGAGAGAGGAAGAAAGAGCAGTTGAAGAACTTATATGCTGGCAGGACAGTGTCTATGGTCTATGAACCGAGATGAGTGACTAACTTTGATTGACTTGATTTATGTCGCCACCATCGCTTGCGATGTGTAACTAATACACCACTGAAATTTGTAAAACAGCTTGGTAGATTATTCATTACATCAACTCACCAAAAATGGCATATGAGATCCCAACAAGGAAGCTAAAACCAATCCATCCATAAGATCGTAGTCAAAATTGACAATCCATCGGGTTGGTGGGATACCACCTGTCAATAAAAGTTACCAACCTGTTAAGTAACGCATCTATAATGAAAACATGTTGTTAAAACTATCATTAGTTTATTCTCATTACTGGGGCCACATGGAGGGTTCATAGAGCTGAGAAATGAAGGCCACTTGCCTGTGTAGTTGCCATGCAGTAGGCAGGATACGATTTTATTTTACTCCAGTAGAAACAAATTTTGCTTTACGGACGCCTCAAATCTAATGGTTTGAATACATCCTACACTTTTGCGCAGGCGCTTCTCTTCTCATTCTGCTCTTATCTCCCTTCAATTTCTCTTTCTTTATATATATTTATATATATCAAAGCATCAAAGCGAAGAGCAGCAAATTGAGTGAAGTTAACAAGTTTAAATACCTGGGAACATACATTATATTATATGCAATTATGAAATAAAATGCAGAGTAGCCAAAGCAAAATCCGTCTTCCAGACCATGAAAGGAATATTGTGCAACAAAACCTTGTCACTGGAACTGAGAAAGAGAGTTCTTGGATGCAACGTGGAACTAGTGCTGACATATGGCAGTGAAATATGGACAATCAGCAAGCAAGCGCATAGATCTTTAGAAGCAATGGAGATGTGGTTTTTCAAAAGAATGCCACGGATTCCATGAACTACGAAGAAGACTAATGATAAAGTACTGGAAGAGGTACAAACACAAAGGCAGCTTATTGCAAGGATCAGAACAAGGCAGTCATCCTTTTTTGTATACTGACTTCTGTATTTGCGTCAATTTCATGAATGATCTTCTTCTTCTTCTTCTTCTTTCGCTGTCAGACATCGACCTTTATTTTTTCGAAAAAAGCGGCGGTCATCCTGAGGCTATCGACACTGCCATAGAGCTTGTCTAGTGTTGCCACTGATGATGGCCACATCTGCTCTCTCTGATCCTCGTATGTCGGGCAGTTTTGCAGCAAATGCTCAGCGGTCATTTTCCCGGTACCACACGGGCATTCGTCAGTGCCACCTACCTTCAATTTGTTGAATAGGTGGTGCCTCAGTCTATTGTGGCCAGTTCGAAGTCTGAAGACCACGACCTGCTCTCTTCTGTTCAACTGGTAATAGGCATTGTTTTTTGTGTAGCCAGTATGTTCGGTTTCTTATTTGGTTTTGTATCTAGCTCTAATAAGCCGTTTTGACTCTTCGTATGTCACACTAGAATCTGGTTGTGGTAGTCTTGCACCTTCTTTTGCCAGTCTGTCTGCTTCCTCGTTGCCTTGGATGTTGCAGTGGGATGGAACCCACTGTACCACTACTCTTTTTGGTGCGGACTGCTGGCATAGTTGACAGAGTACTGCTCTTAAATCATTAAGTTCAGTATTTTTCTGGCTTTTTAGTGCTGTGACTACGGCCAGGGCATCTGTAAGCAGGACTATTTGGCTTTCATTCCTTCATGAATGATCTGAGTAGTAAGCAGAACACATGCACCATCCGAGGAGAAACAGCATTTTATCTTGGTGTTTAACGTCACCAATTTTTGGCACTGCTAATTCACTATCATAATAATATAATGGTAAGACAGTATTATCAAACTGTATCAAATTTAAACGTGAGAACTTTATCTTTTGTTTCACTGAGCCACTTCCAGGATCAAAACTAATGTTGTGATAAAAAGGATGATGACAAATTGATAGAAAAACTTTCTGATGCAGTCCAAGATTTTCATTTTAATCAATCAATCAAAACCCTTCAACTCCCTGCAAAGCATAGGTCTTGAACAAATACTTGCGAAGTCTTCCTGTCATGTGTCATCCTTTTCAGCTTTACCCATGTCATTTTTATGTTTGTCTTGACTCGACTTTTCCAAGAGTGAAGGAGTAAGCTATTTCTCTTGCCCTGGGGATACTAGAACAGTAACTGGCTTGTAATGCCATCAGTTGTTTTCAATGTGTTTCCTATCCATCGCCAATGCTTTCTCTTTATGTCTAGTCCCACTGACATCTATCCAGTTCTATCCAACAGTTCTGTATTTGTGACTTTATCATACAATTTTATTACATGTATTCAGTGCAGGCGTCCATTGATGAAAGCTTGAACCGTTTTAGTTTTAGTTTTTGTTGTTACTCACATAACAGATACAATACAATAGGATGGACTTTACATATGAGTTTAAGATCTGTATTTTTGTAGTGAACTTGTTCATGTTTCAGTGGTTATTCATGGATTGGTGACATTTTAGTGTGTGAAAAATAGTTTTTCTTACAAAAAATGACAATATAATTATTAACAATAACCACATCAAATCATCCCTGGGGGCCGTCTGCACAACACTTGGCTGAGACACATCACCCTCCTCCATCTGCTCTCTATGCAGCGTGTATGATGTGTCCCAGCAGTCTCGCCAGCAAGGTGGGGATCAACACTGTAATCCAAATAGTGGTGATTTTATTGAGGAGATTCACATTTCACTACAGCCAGGAGGAAGTCAAATAGTGGTGAGCTTAGTGAGGAAACTCAAACTGCACTACAGCCACCAGGAAGCCAAATAGTGGTGAGCTTATTGAGGAGCTTCGCACTGCACTATAGCCGGGAGGAAGTCAAATAGTGGTGAGCTTAGTGAGGAAACTCAAACTGCAGTACAGCCACCAGGAAGCAAAATAGTGGTGAGCTTACTGAGGAGCTTTGCATTGCACTACAGCCAGGAGGAAGCCAAACACTGGTGAACTTTGTGAGGAGCTTTGCATTGCACTACAGCCACCAGGAAGCCAAATAGTGGTGAGCTTATTGAGGAGCTTCGCACTGCACTACAGCCAGGAGGAAGTCAAATAGTGGTGAGCTTAGTGAGGAAACTCAAACTGCACTACAGCCACCAGGAAGCCAAATAGTGGTAAGCTTACTGAGGAGCTTTGCATTGCATACAGCCAGGAGGAAGCCAAATACTGGTGAACTTTGTGAGGAGCTTTGCATTGCACTACAGCCACCAGGAAGCCAAATAATGGTGAGCTTCGCACTGCACTACAGCCAGGAGGAAGTCAAATAGTGGTGAGCTTACTGAGGAGCTTTGCATTGCACTACAGCCAGGAGGAAGTCAAATAGTGGTGAGCTTAGTGAGGAAATTCAAACTGCACTACAGCCAGGAGAAAGTCAAATAGTTATAAACTTACTACTATATTACTGATATCAGACAAAGACATGCACATTCAAACCTTTTAAACATTGTTCCCATAACACCGTTCTGCTGCTTTCATAATGATAATTCATCCAAGCCAGTAAGATTCGTTCGGGCATACTGTAAATGTTGCTAGACAGAGGGTCAGCATTCACAGATGGCATAGTGATGTCCCTCTCTGGAACTGACAGGATTTTTAGGGTCTTCTGTGTCACTTTAGCCAGCACCAAAACCTGTTATATACAAACTTGTCAATTAGTCTCAAAACACATGTAACTAAGTGAGGTTTTATAGTGGTTGATATCTTCCTATAGCAGTAGGTGGTCTAATAATTTTAGGAATTACTGCTATTTCAGAGAGGTACAGTGCTCGTCTCTTAAAAAATGAACGAAAGAACGAAACAGTGGGCGTTCGAAACCCGCAAGCTATAAGCAACCCATGTTAAGGAAGCTAAAACGTAATCTTCAAAGTAATCTTTTAGTGGCAAATTGAGTTTTTTAGTGACTAAATATATCCAAGTGACAGGAACTGTTTTAGCAGAAAAACAGTGTTTTAGTGACAAAAGGTGTCTTATAGTGACTAAATCTATCCATGTGACAAGAGGTGTGTGCAGTGTCGCGTACGTTAAAAATACCTTAGCAGTTGGAAATAGAAAAGAGTTGGCCTATCAGCCGATGCTCGGGCAAAATTCAAGTTAAAAATCTACTCAAATTATTCTAGGGATTCTCGCCCCTCAGAAAATATGTCGCAAAAAAAGAGAGGACTGTGTGGCCATAACAGATCTTGGTTATGTGGTTAGCGGAGCAGCTTAGATGGCGCCTGACAGGCTGCGGGTCTACTTTGCTCTAATTTACCCTTCCACCTCCACCTGTCTCAAAAATAGGCGATTGTATATTCCAGGGGCTAACAGATGCTGGAATTGACATGGTAAGTCACCAGTGGATTTTCACCTGCCAAAAAATATGAAACAAAGGTCGCAACTTGTCGTCTAGTGACATAAGTGGACTGAAGATAGAGAGCTAGATCTTGGCAGCAATATAAATCAAGTAGGAGGTACAGATACAGATATTGAATTAAGAATACAACAGGTGAGAGGATCTTTCACCGCCTTAAGAAATTTATAGAAATGGAAAGAAATTAAGTTAACCACAAATATACATATTTCAGCTCATTCGTATATCTCTTTAGCATGGGAAACAATAAAGAACAAAAAATAGAGAGATTCAAGTTTTCATCAATAAGTGCCTGTGGTGTATAGTGGGATTAAAACAGTATGTTAAAGTCCCTAATGTGGAACTGCGAGAAAGAATCGGACAGATTTCAGTAGGACTTGACATAAGGAGAAGGTTCTGGTGTTGGACATGATACACATTACAGAATACAGCTGATAGAATTACACGACAGGCTCTATTTAGAAACCCCCATGCAAAAGAGGTAGAGGCAGACCTAACCATTCCTTGAGAAGAGTGCTGGCAACAAACATAAATACAACATAAAAGACATGGACAGAGCTGGAATGAATGACTTGATATGTGTTTGTTCAGGGCATATGATCCACAGGGAAATGGTCAGGTCAGGTCAGATCATCCCGTAACCGGTGAGGTCGTTGGGGCACACACGAAGACATCCTCACAACACCATGCCACCCTTCTCTGTCAGATGCTGCTGCATGTGACTCTTCTGGTCGGAGATTGGTCCATTCTTTTATGTTGTTCTCCCATCTCTTTTTGGGACGGCCTCTTTGTCGTCCGCCATGCACCTTTCCGTGGAGGATTGTATTTGCAAGACCATTTGATCTCGATATGTGACTGTACCAAACGAGTTTCCTTCTTTTGACAGTTGCCAAGAGGTCTTCGAAAGGCCATATTGCTGTTGTAATTCTATCTCGTATTTCCTCATTTGTAACTCAATCTTTGTACGTGACGTTTAAAAGTCTTCGAAAACATCTCATCTCCAAGGCATGTATCCTTCATTGAAGATCAGCTGTAACTGTCCATGTCTCACAAGCATAGAGGAATATTGACAGAACCAGTGTACACATTAATCTTATTTTTGTGCATGGTGCTAACCGTTTATCTTGCCAGATTTTGTTAAGCCGTGCAAGCGCTGCTATTGTCTGTGCTATTCTGGCCAACACCTCACATTTTGATCCTTCATCACTGACAATCGACCCTAGATATTTAAAACGGTCAACCACTTCGAGTTCCTGACCATTAGCTTTTATCCTGCTGTTGAAGTCTTTGGCATTGTCGGTCATTAATTTTGTCTTTCCAGCGTTTATCTCCATACCATAGTCAAGAGCTGTTTCATCGAGTCTTCTGACCCTATCCTGGAGTTCTGCTTCTGAACCCGCCAACCCGTCGATATCATCTGCAAAACAAAGGTTGGTAATCGTTCGGCCCCCCTATCTTGACAGTACAACGTGACCTCCAAGTGCCTCACTCATAATTCCCTCAAGGAATATATTGAAAAGGGTTGGAGAGAGTGTACAGGCGTTAATTTACCGATTCAACAACCTTACCTTCAATATCTGCAGCATCACATCTGTCCATGCCCTTCTGGAAATGGCTTCAAAGGCTTCCTGTCTAATATTTTCATCAATCTTAATCTTCCCTGCATCCTTGATATTGACTTGCTGAATAAATTCCATTTTTACAGACCGTTGAAGCTGTGTCCATAGAACAAAGTCTTCTGGCATCATGAGATGTTCAGGATGGATTGCAGAAACACAGCCTCCTTGACATCTAAATATAAATTCAGGGAGACAGATTTGTACATGTTATTATTAATCCTAAATCGTAACTATAAATTTTTGTACTTTCTATATTTTAGGTAATTGTTGGGCTGACGAGTCTGAGATTTTCTTCCCAACCGAGACAAAACCAAGAAATGTACTGAGATGACATTAAGAGCAACAAAGCTGATAGTGGGATTCCAGAATTACAGCTATGAGGAAAAACTCAACAATATTAGAATGATAGAAAAGAAAAGGGAACTAGGGGTTTCAATAGATCATTCAGGTAAAGTGAATGAGCAAGTCCAGGTAGCAGTGAAAAAGGCAAATGCAATGTTAGGTATGTTAAAAAGAAATATTAAACATAGAAGCAGGGAAGTGATAGTCAAACTGAATAAAGCATTAGTTAGACCTAGATTGGAGTACTGTGTACAGGTGTGGAATCCTTATCGTAGAAGGCATATAAACATGCTGGAAAGGATACAAAAGAGAGCGATAAAGCTGATAGTGGGATTCCAGAATTACAGCTATGGGGAAAGACTCAGAAAAACTGACCTACAGTGTCTAGAAAAGAGTGGATATTTGAGGTGACTTAATACAGTTTTATAAAATAATCAAAGAAACAAATAAATTAAGACTTTAACAAGTTTTTCAAAATACAACCACTTACAAGAACAGGAGGGCATAGCTACAAATCAATTAAAGAAAAGTCCAGATTAGATATTAGGAAATATTTTTTTAGTCAGAGAGTGGTGAATGCTTGAAATGCATTGCCATAGGAAATAGTGGAGGTAGGGATAATTAATGCATTCAAGAATAAATTAGACGTGCATAGTTTTTAGAGCAGGGAAAATTAAATGAAACTGGTTGTATACAGACTCTACAGAGTCTTCTAAACCAGTATAAAGACGTTAAGTTAAGATAAGTAATTGAGAGAGTGCGTTAATAACCAATCACAGCACCAGTCATTACCCTGGGGAAGCAAACCCTTAGAAAAATCAGAAGGAAGCAGACCCTAATATAAAATGCATGCTGACGTTGGATGCACTGGGCCGACAGGCGTAAAATAAAAACAGCGCAACACACACGCCTTGGGGAATAGTAAATAAAGCAAATACAAAATAAAATTTAAAAAATTATTTAAATATTCCTTTGAAGTTAAATAACTTTAAATGTCCCCATAATTTAGAGCTATCATTAGGTTTAATGGCTGGCTTTCTATGGGATTCAGATATTCTCTACCGTTAGCTTTACTGGCTTTCCACACGATTCAGATGTGCTCCACCATTAGCTTTACTGGCTGTCCATGGGATTCAGATGTTCTCCACTGTTAGCTTTACTGGCTGGCTTTTCATGTGATTCAACGTTCTCCGCCATTAGCTTTACTAGCTGGCTTTCTATGGGATTCAGACGTTCTCCACCATTAGCTTTACTGGCTTTCCATGGAATTCAGATATTCTCTACCATTAGTTTACTGGCTTTCCACAGGATTCAGATGTTCTCTACTGTTAGCTTTACTGGCTTTCTATGGGATTCAGGTGTTCTCCACCGGCAGCGTGAACAATAATTGAGGCATTCAGCACAAAAGTGGACATCTCACATTGCACAACAAGAAAGCAGAATCTTAGAGCACTTTTAGTTTCTGGGAAAGAAGACTAACTTCTGTTCAGGCAAAATATACTGATCAGACATGTTGGTCAGGGTCAGGCAAAACATACTGGCCGAGACCCTCACTTCATCTTTCTAGTATCCCTCCCTTGAAATGGGCTGTTTTAATGGCAGCCTGGCTAAACAGGTGAGGGATCGATGTGATCCTAGTAGTAGTGAGTGACACTGAGATGAAGCCAAGCATAGCACAACCGCCTGAAGGACTTTGGCCCACCTTTATCAGCATGCTCAGAATGTGAGGAAAGCTACTGCAACCCACCACTTAACGTCCTTTTCAGGGGGCACAAAAGAGTATCCTACTCATTGTGTACATTCGCAAACAACAACTCATTGAGATAGCAGTAAGGTGCCATACCTTGCCTATCCTAATGTCCCAAACTCAGGAAGTGATTGATGCAGAGAGCTGAAAATAGTGCTTTCACCCAAAAATTCCAGACAGAAAAACATGTGCAATTTAACATTACTTGGCTTGGCTTCGTTCATTCTCAATCTCCTGCTACCAAACCCTGAAAGGGCTTAAGTAGCAGAATGTAGTCCAGAGAACGGAATGCGTTGTGTCATAGTTTACAGATTGACTGTGATATTTGCACCTTTCGGTCCAACACATCCGACTTCAGCAAGCATTTTTTGAGTACCGGGTTAGCTTTCCCTTTTTGATCCCTTCTTCTTAGCCAGTCTGCCCTGCTGCAGCCTGTTATCCAGGATCACCGCGTGGAGGTGTAGAAGGGTCTTGGCAGCTCTGGTTCGCTGGCCCTGACGCTAACAATCAGCTACAGGTCGCTGACCACTGCAGCTCATGCGCTGCTCAGCATCTTCAACCCTAACATTACTATAATTCACAATTTGAAAGTTTTAATGTTAAATTATTCAGGAAGGGAGCGATGCAAAGTGCTGAAAATAGTTGCGTTGACCTAAAATTTATAGACAAAAAGATCTGTGAAAATTTCATGTCGATATAGCTTACCGTGGCCTAGTTTTTAGCAAGATGGATAAACAGACACATGTATTATTTGTCTTACAGTATTGATAACAAGCTGAACAAGATACCTGAGAAAGGTGAGAAGAGTGCTGTGTTGCCAATAAATCTGCCTCACTCTATCCACAGCATTAGTAGGCAATGAAACGTTGGGCGGAATTCCAGGAAGTGGTTTTCCACTCAGAAAGTTAATCATGTCATAAATAGTTTTGACCAGTCTGTTGTAAACACCCTTGCTCTTAGTTTTTCCCTTTAACTGGGTCTTGCTTACAGCATCATCAGTGTCCATTGTTGCATCAGCCATCGTCTTTTTGCTGATGGCTCTGTGGAAAATATGCCAGATGTTGCTATCACATACAGTTTGCAAAGGGCTGGATTAAATCATTAAGCAAAATAAGCACTTTGCTTAGAGCACAAATAGAAAATAGACACGAAGCAAACAACAAAAATATTAAAATTGTTTCCAAAATTGCTAATTTGAAGAACTCACTAAAAAGTTGCCAGATAGACATCGACACCTGGGAATGTCTTGCGCAAAACAGATCTGACTGGAGAAGCGCAGTCAAATCGGGTGTAGCTGCCGGTGAAGATGACCGTGTTGTGAAAGCCCAGAGCAGACGCGAGACGCGGAAATCCCGAGCAACGGGAACACCATCCCCTTCTACAAACCTCGTGTGCCCGATATGTAGCAGATGTTTTCGTGCTCGCATTGGCCTGTTCAGCCACATGCGCACCCACACCCAACAGGGAAATCTGTGACAAGGATGATGTCGGTCCTTCGACAACAATGGACAGCAGCTATTAATTAAAACAAGTTTAACTTTACCGTTATGGGCACAAGTCAAAGGTTTGAGGGACCCTTGCTATGTAACGGTCGTTGGAATTTAAATGCTATAAGAATAATGAGCTGTATTGTGCAAAAATTAAATAAAACAAAGACTTGCAATTTCTACATTCAAACTAATACAGATGATGTTTTCGGCAAGACACATGCAAGCAGATACAGATCCAATGAATTAGGACATACATTTTTCTAGTGGCAACATATGGTTGTAAGATATGGACATTAAACAAATCAACTGCAAAAAAACCACATTTTTTGAAATAAAGTATTACAGAAAGATGTTACAGATATCGCAGTCAAGTTGTAAACTAGCGACACAACGCATTTCGTTTCCCAGACTACATCCTGCTACTTGCAAAGTCCTGTTCAAGGCTTTGTAGCGGGAGATTTAGAACGAATGCGAAAGAAGAGGAATAAGAAAACTTTATAAAACCCCAAAAATATAGAAATAGGACCGCTAGTGAGCGCGAAATTAATTAATAAAGGTTAATTTAAATTTTAAGCATTGTTTATGTATAGGTTAACTCTTCTGAGGGGGCAGAGAAGGCTAACGTCTGGACAGGCAAAACAAACTGATTGGACATGTTGGTCAGGGTAAGATAAAACATCCTGGCCAAGACCTCCATATAACTTCCATGCAGGTCTCCCTGGAAACATGCTGTTCTTCTTGGCAGTCTGGCTAATGCGGTGGGGGATTAATGTGATCTTTACAGTAATTAGCAAATATGCAGATGAAGCCAAGCATAGTACAACTGCCTGTAGGATCCTGAATAACCTTCATCAGCACACTCAGGATGTGAGGAAAGCTACTGTGACCGTGCTACTGAATAGCTTTTTTAGGCTGGACTAAAGATTAAACTTACTTATTGCAGTCATGGACAACAACAACAACAACAACAACAACAACAACAACAACAAATCATTGGTGAGACCTAAATTAGAGTACTGTGTTCAGGTGTGGAGTTCATATCATAGAATGGATTTAAATATGCTAGAAAGGATACAAAGAAGAGTTACAAAAATGATCGTGGGGTTTCAGAATTATAGTTGTGAGTGTTTTGAACAGAGAAGAATTTGAGGTGACTTAAAACAAGTTCATAGATGAATAAATGGAAAGGATGAATTAGATTTTACTAAGTTTTTAAAGTAAAACCGGCTACAAGAACAAGAGAGCACGGCTTCAAATTGTTTAAAGACAGGTCAAGATTAGATATTCTGAAATATTTTTTAGTCAGATTGATGAGTTCTTGAAATGCATTGCCACATGATGTGGTGGAGGCAGTATATATATTCAAAAATAGATTGGATGTTCACAGTATTTTCAGCATCAGTGGAGTGGAATAAACTGGTTGTATACAGGCTCTGTAGAGTCTTCTTAACCATGAAGTTAAGATAAGTTAAATATTGGTATGTCATGGACAGATTGTCTGGCAAGCCTTGGAGTGGAATCCACATTATTAAAGAATTTGCAAATGAAATTGAATGATAAATACATGTCTGAACAAAAAGTCAGAGGCATCATACTTCATCTGTAGTCATGACAACTAAGCAAAAAAGTTATAAACAAAATAATTAAAGTCAAAGAATAGGACATGCCCTGGACATACGTTCTCACTGTTTCTGGAATAAGAACCGGATATGGACCTCCAGGCCAGCCATGGTGTGAAAACCATCTTTGTACTGCCATTAACACTTCCATGTAGAACATCCCGTCTTCTGAGTTTTCATCTGGAAAAATGCTAGATCCAGCAGAAAGAGCCACACTTTCAACTTTTTCCCGCTTGCTACCTTGTAATGGAGGTTTGTTCACAGCACCATATCTTGAACCGCCTGTAGATGAGCTAGAGTCTGAAACAAAAAATTACTTTAGGAAATTTCCATTTTAAAATAATCTACCAGCTTCTTTTTCTTTTTTCCTTTTAAACACTGGAATACTGGAGTCGGGGGACCCAGTGGTCTTGAGGTAAGGTGTTCGTGGAGGACACGGGTTCAAATTCCGGTAAAGACACCAGGATTTTATCACATGGATCATCCAGTAAATATTTCCCCTGATCTCTGAGTAGTGAGATCAGACACCTGTGTGGAGTGGCGCGCATGTTAAAAATACGTTAGCAGTTGGAAATCTAAAAGAGTAGGCCTAACGGCCGCTGCTCGGGCAAGATTCAAGTAAAAAATCTACTCAAATTATTCTAGGGAATATATCACAAAACAACAGGTCTTGGTTATGTGGTTAGCGGAGCGGTTTAGATGGCGCCTGACAGGATGCGGGTCTACCTTGCTCTAATTTACGCTTTCACCTTCACCAAGCTCAAAAATAGGCGATCACATATTCCAGGGGCTAACAGATGCAGGGATTGATCTGGCACCAGTGAATTTTCACCTGCCAAAAGATATGAAACAAAGGAGGTCACACCTCCCCACGACATCTAACGACATAAGTGGACTGAAGATAGATAGATAGATAAATGGAATACTGGAGTCTGAGTTTTCATTAAGGAAAAGTAGTGCCTATTAACAGGTAGACAAAAGCTATCCTTCTTCTTCTTCTCTTTTCGCTTATCCTGTTTTGCCTTTCAACGTCAGGTTACTGTGTGCTTTATGCACAGTGGTATTCACAGCCCCAAATATGTCCGCAAGCCACCTTTTCCGTGGACCCAAGTGGTCCTCCGGGGTCTTTGTGTAAGTCAAGGACAAGAATAGCACCACTGATCCACAGAGAGCATGTCGTAAGAGGCAACTAACTGTGTGACATGGCATAACTCCGGCCGTGGTTAGGTGGTTTGTTTAAAGCAGCATAGATGGAGCCTAACAGGCTGCGAGTCTACTTCGCTCTATTGTTTGAGTCTATTAAGATGGATTTGCACATCGGTTAACCACCCTCCGCAGCACTTGTCGCAGCAGAGTAATAAGCTGCTTAAGCCTAGCCCGCTAAGAAGGAAATCCTCTTCCCGGCTACATCCAGATGATACCAGAGCTGGAACCTGCACAGGGGCATTTGCCCCTGTAGAAGTACAGGTCGACAAAGAACTACGAACCTTTTCTGTAGTCGACCTTTGGCCTTAAATTCGTTGAATCTATATAGCATTGCATGTTGAGGATTGCTGTGTGGTGGTAGTCTTTTTAACGTAGCCACACCATTTTAGTTGATGTCTTTTGATGCAGTCTAATACTGGTGTTGTTCCCACCAGTATCCTGGGGTCATTGTTTCTGATCCTGTCTCTCCTTGTTACACCCAATATTTTTTGCAAGCATTTCTTTTTTTTGCTTTCGACTTATTTCTCTATTCCTCCAAGGTGGTGTGTGTTGCACTGCGGTTTTTATTTTGCACCTGTCGGCCCAGTGCATCCGACTTCAACATGCATTTTATGTAAGGTTCTGCTTCCTCCTGCATTTTCTAAGGGTTTGCTTCCCCGGGGTAACGACCAATGCTGTGATGGGGATCGAACCCAGCACCTCCTGGTTGTGAGCCGTGTCACTTAACCACTAGACCACGCCGTCCCCGATTTGTTATTTTTCTATCCCTTTGTTCTACACATCCATTTGGTCAACCCTTAGAAGGTGCCATTTCATTTATTGCCAGGTTTGTCATCCAGATTCACATTTGACTAATAATAAGTTTGTGGATGGTTTCCTTCATGTGGCTTACAAAAGTAAAGATAAGTCCCATAGCAATAATTGCCGCAGATGACTCATATTTCAGGTACCCATTTACAGCTGGGTCAACTGGAGGAGCAGACTCACCAGGCACAAACCACGGCCCGGATTAATTTTTTTGGTCAGTCCATGAATTCAAGTATTTTTTGAGTACCGGGTTAGCATTCCCTCTTTGATCCCTTCTCCTTTGCCAGTTCGCCCTGCTGCAGCCTGTTATCCAGGATCACCGCGTGGAGGTGTAGAAGGGTCTTGGCAGCTATGGGTCGTTGACCACCGCAGCTCATGCGCTGCTCAGCTTCTTGATCCCCTTGTTGGGAATGACGACAAGTATTTTAAAATCATCATCTAGTGATCTTCATCCTGCGTGGTCCCTGTCTTGCTTTACAGCTCAGAAACCTGAACATTACTCAAACATGACATGTCAAGACTGGAGGCCTTCCACATGCGCAACCAGGGCATCCGATTGCACGACTACATCTGCAGGTCTCTGCTTAGACAGACCTCCTTGCAATTTCAGAAACACTTGAGTTTCTTTGTTCCATCATGTTGTACGGCTAGGAGAGGAAACCCCGGCCCACAAGATCCTACCAAAGTTGTTCCTCAGCGCCAAAAATCTGACCCAACCGGCTGGAGATGCAGAAAAGGCCACCCCCGCACAGTATGGCTTCAGCAAATAACAACTTCCACTTTCCCTCTGGACAAGGCCTGGGACCAGGCCTCAGCAGTGGGTCATGGATGTGGCCAAGCAGGACAATAAACCTCAGATGCCTAAGCGAACATTATTATTATATCGTGATCGCATCTTTGATGAACTAAACCGTTGTTTTGCGTTCCACTTTAGCTCCGTACAGTTAATGTTTTAGTTTTGAATTATTGGAACAGGGTATCTTTTTTGACTACCCATACAGGAGACATTCCTGTGACATATGCTCAGAAGTTTGTTCACTTAGTCCACATGTGCATAGTGGTAAGATAGGCAGTTCAAGCTTGTACATGTTTGTGTTCAGTCTATTGCGCCCTGTCCTGGGGCAAAAGAATTGTGAAAGTTGTGATTAAGTTGATTCTGTTCTCTTTTGACAACCTGGGTGGCTTTATTTTCTCAAAGAATATGATTTCTTTATTTTCTTGTTCATAATCTTCTTCTCTTTTTACAAACCTATCTGCTTTTTTGTTCACTGGTATGTTACAATGGGATCGTAGCTACTGAAGTATGCCCCTTTTCTAGCGGCTACCTTGCTTAGTTACTTCCTCAGGTATGGGAGTTTGCGGGATACCTTGCAGTACAGACTGTAAAGATGACTACTTGATGGCAATAAGAATAATTGTTATAAACCATTTATGCAGTTTGTTCTAATGATTGAACCTCAGCTGTATAGTTAGAGGAGAATTTAACAGTGGGAATATTCCTTGCTTCACCTTAACTTCCGTGATGATGTAAAGATACCAGCTCCCCCAATCTTCCCAGCATGTGTTGCTGTTTCATCTGTCTGGGCATCCATTGAATCCAATTTTTGCGGGGAGGGGTGACGGATAACAGTTTTCTTACTCAATGTCTTGCCTTCCGTAACTTTAATAGA
Source organism: Ariolimax columbianus (assembly GCA_036924085.1). NCBI lineage: Eukaryota > Metazoa > Mollusca > Gastropoda > Stylommatophora > Arionidae > Ariolimax > Ariolimax columbianus. The sequence continues at coordinate 11,543,672 of JAVGWX010000011.1, read as the reverse complement.
ATTAAGTATGTATTTACAGCAGACGGAATTCAAACATATTACATCTGGGAGTGGGGACGGCGTGGCCTAGTGGTTAAGTGGCATGGCTCACAATCCGAAGGTGCTGGGTTCAATCCCCATCACAGCACCGGCCGTTACCCCGGGGAAACAAACCCTTAGAAAATGCAAGAGGAAGCAGACACTTACATAAAATGCATGCTGAAGTCGGATGCACTGGGCCGACAGGTGCAAAATAAAAACCACAGTGCAACACACACTGCCTTGAGGGATTAGAGAAATGAGGCGAACGCCAAAAAAAAACAAAAAACATCTGGGAGTGTGTAGTCTAGTCGTCAGTGAGCTGGCTTGCTAAGGCTGGGATTACACCGTGCCAGGGTTTGAAATCACAGACAGACAGAAAAAAAAATAGGGCATGGTTCGTTTCTGGTACGACCGCTCATCCAGTCAACCCAGCCGTAAATGGGTACCTGACAAATGAGGTTGGGGAAGGTATGAACAGCAAGGAAGGGAACTGGCCACTCCACCACAGATAGGCTGTGGCTTAGTCCATGAAAAGTTATCTTCATCACCGATGGCAATTGTTGCCATGGTACCCACCTTGACCTTTACCTTACACCTGAGAAACATTTTGTCAGTTTTACCTATAGAGACAAGCAATCTAGCCACTCTATTTGCAAAATATTTGCATGTATCAACAAATCAAAAGCCATATAAGTGCTTTTATCAGCAAAGAACTTTTATTCCAAAAATGGTTTATTTTTTATCCAACAAAGCTCTGTGCTATAATGATTAACCAAAAAGCTAAATGATATATCATTAATATAACAAAGACAGTCATTGTGATAGACGCGCAAGCCGTACTTCAGAAATTACAGAAGGGATGGCTTAGGTACGAGTGGATAGCTGCTGTTGAGGCCTCAAACCTCCAGGCTTTGACCTGGATCTACTGTCCTGCTCATGCTGGGGTTCAGGGCAATGAAAGAGCTGACATCTTGGCTTCACAAGCTCCCATCATGGGCACATTAGTGATGGGTAGAAGTGACATTTTGAAATAAATCAATGACTGCCTGCTGGATGAGGACACCGCAATAGATGAAGCAGCAATCCACAGACTGCAAAGTTTTGACAATAAATGAGGTTCTAGCAAAGTGGGGCGCATGAGAGGACGGCACATGAGAGTGTACAACCAGCGAGCTACAGGGACCATCAGCATCCTTACCTTACGCCATTTGATGAGAGAGCCTGAGCATCTATGGGTACGCCCAGAGTGCATTGATGTCGATTCTTAGAAACAAAACCAGATTGCACTAGTTGGAAGTCATTTTCATCAAACATTTTAAACCTTTCTAGAAAGCTTGGAACAGAAATCTAAAAGAACTACTGAATTGAATTTGCTCCCTCATTTAAAATAGAAACTACATATATTCAGAGCTTTAAAATTGTAAACAGACAAAATAATGAAACTACAAAAAAGTCTTGTCTCGTATTCAAAACAAATGAAACATAAGGTTGTGGTAGAGAGGTAATGCACTAGCCTCTCAAAGCAATGAACGGAAACAGCGTGGATTTGAGCCCCACAAGTTTCAAATGACCCCTGGTATGGTCTCAAAGGAGGTGGGACCAGAGTGCCAGCACACTGGATTACCACCAGTCCTCTTGACTTATGTCTTGCCACTAGCCCAAAGTAACTAGGGACCAGAGAGTGAGGTTGATGACCAGCATATTTTTCTCCTCACCATAATTCAAATACAGCGCAAGTTACATCCCCAATACAAAACCGCCTGATGACGTCGCCATCATCACTTTCGATGGGCAACTAACCTTTACAGGAAGTTTATATTAAAACACTAAAATCCACACTTGCAATAATGGTTTCTGTAGCAATTCATTTGATATTTTTTCGCCCCATTCACAACCCTTTGTAGTTGCCTTTTTTTATACATGCTTGGAAGGTTACAGAGAAACTATTCTGTCCTCTCAAGATATTACTCGGATTCATACAACCATTTAGAATCGTGGAAAGTGCATTTCTGATTTCCCAATTCATTAAAGGATCACAGCTACCCACGCAAGGGGATCTGGGTCATGTTTACGGTCAGAAAATCACCGGTGCATGACGCGATAACGACCCTGCCATGAACCGACCAGCGGGAGAAAACAGTTTAACAGCAGCCGTGAAATCCGTAAAATATTCAAGAACCCATCTCTTAGGGCTACGACTCACAATATCATCATGCACAAACAAAATACTCAAACATCTGCGGGAACACAACATCCTCAAAAAAAACAACTCGTCCGCACAAAATAGAAGGACAAGGAAGCCAAAAAACAAAAGGGGAAAAAGAGGAGCAATAAGAAAATTTAGAAAAATCCACACGGTACTCGGCACTACAAAGACAGCCACAAATATCACACCGACACATACGATAAGGAGTACTCGTCAAACTCTCCCTCCTCGCGAGGCAGTGGAGTATAGGGTTCCCTCTCTGGATCCCACATGGACCTTGGTCAACACACCCTCCGTCCAGGCAACACAGTTGCGCACAAAATATGAGACTAAAGATAGGCCTAAAATAGGGTGCTATAGAGGATGTAGTCAAAGGGGAGAGTTTAGGTCAGAGAAGTGGGAATTAAGTAGTGGAAAACCAAACATTAAAATTATGCAGCAAAAACAAAAAGTGGAAAAACAACAAATTTGCAAACTAAAATGTTTTTATGCAAATGTGAGAAGCATTGTAAATAAAAGAGAAGAATTGGAACTGTATGTAGAGGAAGAAAAACCAGATATAATAGGGTTAACAGAATCATGGGCATATGAGGACATTGCAGATGGTGAATTTGAAATAGAGGGATATACAATGTTAAGGAAGGATAGGGTAGTTGGAGACAAGGCTAAGGGGGGTGGTGTTTTATTATACTGTATAAATTCTGTTAATATAACTAGCAGAGAGGATTTATCATGTGGTAACAAAAATGAAAGTGTATGGGGTGAAATAGAAAGTGGGGGTGCAAAAACAGTGATTGGAGAATGCTATAGAGGTCCATCAAGTCAAAAGGAGGAAGATGAGGAGCTGATTAGTAGCATAGTAAAGGCAAGTGATAGGAAATTATTATTAATGGGGGATTTCAACTTTCCAGAAATAAAATGGGATATGGCAGAAGCACTTGTAGAGCCAAAACCTTTTGTTAAGTGCATAACTGAAAATTTTTTAATTCAACATGTCGTAGCAGCCACCAGAGGCAAAAACATACTCGACCTAGTTTTTACTACAGAGGAAAATATGATTGAAAACGTTACCGTAGGGGAACTGTTTGGCTCAAGTGACCATCAAATCATCCGATGGGATCTTATTGCAGGGAAAGAAGTGAACATAAACACGCGAACATATGACTACTCTAAGACAGATGTTAAGAGGATGAAAGAGGTAGCGAACCACATAATCTGGGAAGATATTGTCAGAGGAACAGATGTTGAACAGGAGTGGGTGAGTTTTAAAGCAGTTCTCGAAACGCTAAAAGAGGAATGTGTTCCATATAGGGAAGTAAACCCCAAGCGTAAAAAGTGGATCACTAAAATTGTAGTTAAATGTAGAAGAGCTAAAAATAAAGCATAGAAAAAATATATAGAGGCAGGTAAATCAAAAGAAACATATTTAAAATATTTGGACAAGCAGAACATATCTCAGAAAGCAAATAAAACAGCAAAAATAGACTTCGAAAAGAAACTTGCTCAGAGGATCAAGACTGATAGTAAAAGCTTCTTCTCTTATGTTAGAAATAAACAAAGATCAAAGGACAAAGTAGGCCCTCTCATAGACAGCACAGGAACAAAAATAAGTGAAAATAGGGAGGCAGCAAATCTACTCAATCACTACTTTGGCACAGTGTACACAAAAGAGGACTGCTCCAAGATCCCAGAGCCTGTAGATATTTTTCAAAGAGACATGGATACAGCAGGATTAGGATCAATCTGTATTACAGAGGAAATGGTTTTTAAAAAATTGGAGGGGTTGAAAGTGGATAAATGTCCAGGTCAAGATGGTATTCATCCAAAATTGCTGTTTGAAATTAGAGACCAATTAGCAAAACCATTGGCTATATTATGTTCTCAATCACTTGCACAAGGGATTGTTCCACGGGATTGGAAAGATGCGGGAGTGATCCCCTTATTCAAAAAGGGCAAAAAGGCAGATCCAGCAAACTATAGACCTGTGAGCTTAACGAGCATAGTCTGTAAATTGTTAGAGTCAATAATCAAAGAAAACATTGTAATGCATTTAGACAAATTTAATCTAATTAGAAATAGTCAGCATGGGTTTACCAGAGGGAGATCATGCTTAACAAATCTATTAGAATTCATGGAGGAGGTTACCAAAATGTTAGATAAAGGGGAGCCAGTGGATGTTATTTATCTGGATTTTGCAAAGGCTTTTGATAGAGTACCTCATCAAAGATTATTTCGAAAATTAAAATCACATGGAATAGGTGGGGAAGTTGCCAAATGGATTGAAAATTGGTTAACGGGAAGAAGGCAAAGGGTGGGTATAAATAAGGAGTACTCTGAGTGGTGTGAAGTGAAAAGTGGAGTGCCACAGGGCTCGGTTTTGGGACCAATTTTGTTCTTGATATATATAAATGATTTGGACATAGGTATGGGATCCATTATTGCAAAATTTGCTGATGACACGAAACTATGCAGTAGTGTCTCATCTAAAGCAGAAGTAGATATATTGAGGTCGGATTTAGATAAAATTCGAGAATGGTCTGTAATCTGGCAAATGGAGTTTAATGTAGATAAATGTACAGTCATCCACATGGGTAGATCCAATATGGAACATAATTACAGAATGGGAGAGAACAATATTAGAAAGATAGATAAAGAAAGGGACTTAGGGGTTATAATAGATCATACATGTAAGGTGAGGGAGCAAGTTCAGGTAGCAGTAAAAAAGGCAAATGCAATGTTAGGGATGATAAAAAGAAATATCAAACATAGAAGCAAGGAAGTGATAGTCAAACTGTATAAAGCATTAGTTAGACCTAGATTGGAGTACTGTGTACAGGTGTGGAGTCCTTATCAGAGAGGGGATATAGACATGCTGGAGAGAATACCAAAAAGAGCGACAAAGCTGATAGTGGGATTCCAGAATTACAGTTATGAAGAAAGATTTAAAAAAACCGGCTTACAGTGTCTAGAAGAGAGAAGAATTCGTGGTGACTTAATACAGGTGTATAAGATGATCAGAGGAGTGGATAAAGTGGACTATAACAAGTTTTGTAAAGTACAACCACCAACAAGGACAAGAGGGCACAGCTACAAGTTGACTAAGGAGAGGTCCAGATTAGATATTAGGAAGTATTTCTTTAGCCAGAGAGTAGTGAATGTTTGGAATGCATTGCCAAGTGAGGTGGTGGAGGCTGGGACAGTCAATGCATTTAAGAACAGATTGGATGCGTACAGCTTCTAGAGGAAGGTGTTGTAAATGGAACTGGTTGTATACAGACTCTGCAGAGTCTTCTAAACCAGTATAAAGACGTTAAGTTAAGTTATGATATTCACACCTTCCTGCATTTAATGATCCAAATGATAATTTTAACCTACCAGATAGAACTGTGGAGCTCTCATAGCTTGAAGATGAGATTTGGAAGTTAGAGCTGGTAAGAGTTGTACTATTTCTACTATATGCATGATGTGGGGAAGTGATTGACACAAGTACTGCCTCTCCCGACTTTAGAGATTCTTTGTCTCTGTTCATATCTTTAGCATCCACTTTGCAGCCTTTAGGCAAGAAACCCTTAATAAGAAATAACATGTATATTTTAATAAGCAACATCAGGACATTGTGATATCTTCTTCTTCTTCTTTGTACGCTGGACATTGTGATATGAATTAAGTTTATCAAGAAAAATTTGTATTTGATGGTGAATAACGGCCAATATAGTCTGAAATGTTAATTTGATACAAACAAGAGCAACAAAACTGATACTGTGATTTCAGAATTATTATGAGGAAAGACTAAAAAAAACTATCCTACAATGTCTAGAAAAGAGAAGAATTTGAGGTGATTTAACAGGTTTATAAAATAATCAAGGGGGAAGGATAAATTAGACTATAACTTGTGTTTCAGAATACAACCACCTGCAAAGAACAAGAAAGCACAACTACAAATTAATTTAAGAAAAACTCAGATGAGATATTAGGAAATATATTTTTAGGCAGAGAGTGGTGAATGCCCGAAATGCATTGCCACAAAAAATAATGTGGACAGGGTCAGTTAATGAGTTCAAGAATAGATTGGATGCACATAGTTATTTTTAGATAATGTTGAGTAGAAAAAACTGGCTGTATACTGACTGTGCAAAGACTTTTTAACCAGTATTTTTTTTAAAAAGCTATAACCCATAACAGCAAAAAAAATTCAAGTTCATGGTCTTCCCTTTGTCAAACTGTTTCTACTAGTCCTTATGGATCTACTGTCCTGGGATTTGATGAATTGAAAGAGCTGACATCCTGGCCTCAAGGGTTACTCATAGTGGGAATACTGGCAATGAATAGAGGTGACATTTTGAAGTTAACAAATGATGACTTCTTGAATGAAGACGCTGTAAATATACAGATTGCTAAGTTTTGAAATCAAACAAGCCTCCAGCAGACAGGGGCACTTGAGAGGTAGGAGCAAGAGTGTGTACAATTAGCAAGCTACAAGAACTATAAGTAGCTACACTCTATTTACTGGGAGGGACAAAGCACCTATAGGCCTGCTCTTGAGTGCAATGACGTTAATTCTTAATACAACAGAACTGTTCCCATCAACAGGGTAAGGAACAAGGTGCAAGTCTCTAGCATTATAAAACTAGAATGCACTTGGTAGATCTTCTTCTTATTATTATTATTAATAATCAGCTTTCCTGCGCGATTAACTCTTGAGGATTTTAGTTAATAGTGTGTCCCATGGCTTTCCTTCCTACCTCTGGCAGAAGCCAGAAATGTATCTAACTACTTCCCGACCACTGAGGGAAGTGTGACATATTCGACAGCGTGCAATGTCTAGTGTCGAGCTAAATGAATTCTGAGTAACCCCTGGTAGGCTTACCATTTCCTCTAACAAATAAGGCCTTAGGAGGAGTCCCATGTCCATCAGTTCTGCCATGTTTCAGTTTTGCAATAGGACACAGGACACATTCTCGATGTGAAATGCCAAGTTGGGTATACTCAGCTCTCTGCAATTCTGAGTTGAGCACCCTCAGCATAGTGCAATGTTGAGTTGATTATACTCTGTTCAGTGCAATGCTGTGTTGATTATACTCTGTTCAGTGCAATGCTGTGTTGATTATACTCTGTTCAGTGCAATGCTGTGTTGATTATACTCTGTTCAGTGCAATGCTGTGTTGATTATACTCTGTGCAGTGCAATGCTGTGTTGATTATACTCTGTGCAGTGCAATGCTGTGTTGATTATACTCTGTGCAGTGCAATGCTGTGTTGATTATACTCTGTGCAGTGCATTGTTGTGTTGATTATACTCTGTGCAGTGCATTGTTGTGTTGGGGAGTGAGACAGATGACCAAGACGGCTATACTGTCTGTTGTTATACTGTCTCACACAATCAGTGCCCCTGTTAAAAAGGTCTCAGATAAATATGTCAGAGCTGCAATCCCTGCTTTCATTTCCATTCTTTTACTGTAGGTTGCTGTTCTGTGTGAACCATTCTGCTCAGCTGTCCTCTCACTATAGCCAAGAAACCCCAACCAGATAACTTAGTGTCTAGCACCAATTCATCAGTATATATTATGGCATTACTATTCTGCATGTTATCATTTATCGGCTGAATAACCTCAAGCTCTGACCTCTATTGCACCCCTCTCTGCATTCCCTGCTCAGAGTTTTAACGACCCTGTGATGATCCGTCTTTGACCAGTGTGAACCCTTTCTTCTCCCCCGACTATTGTCTCAACTGTGCCCACCTGTCCAATTGTTCTCTCTACTCTACCTGTGTCATCCATGATGCTTCTCACTTGTTTTCTTAACCCTGATGTATGTGGTGTTATTGTGCAATTGTGCAGTGGGTACCACCTGTCTGCAGTAACCTTCATATAGGCTTTAGATTATGCCAGAATACGTCATATTAAGATTATTTTTTTTACTCATCCTCGTAATAAAACAAAGAAAGCCCCAGAGTTCATTTGAAGAGTAAACATAGCAAAAATGAAATACCAGAACTAAGATATACAGATGATACAGCAGTCCTTTCGCAGGTCACTGTGGGGCAGGAACAGATGATACTGTTGATTAAAACCACACAGTGAGGAGTAAAATCTATAAACATCAACAAGACCAAGATAATGAGCACTGATGAGACAAAAACGAGACATAAAGTTATCCTAGAGAAGCAAGAAGCTAAAAACTTGACAAGTTTTGAATAGTTCGATACGATTATAAGCAAGAATGGAGATTTGCCAAAAAGAAGCCAGAAGAAGATTGGCCATGACATTGCAGAGATTAACTAAAATGAAAAACTTATAGCAGAACATTAATAAATGAGAAAAATAAAGATCCTGGGGACTTGCATCTTCCCAGTGGCAGCATACAGATGTGAGACGGAGAAGGGAGAAGATTTAATCTTTCAAACTAAAATGCTTCAGGAAAGTGCTCAAAATATCATAGATAATATGAAAGAAAAACAGAAGTATCTTAAAGGAGCTGAATATAAAACAAAATTTACCAGTAAACAATATTACTTCTCAGAAACTGAAATACTTTGGCCAAAGACCACAATGGTCTAGATAAAAACAAAGCTGGAGGGAATCTGGCAAGCAAGGCAGAGACATACAGAAGAGAAGATGGACACAGGACATTCAAGAGGTTCTGAGGATAATGGTGACAGAAGCAAGAGAGGTGACCAGAGGTTGAGGGTCTTATAGATCAGCTATTATGAGAGCGATGTTATGCAAAGAACATGCTACATGATGAGGATGAGTCCTATAGCAGACACTGTTGTCAAGGCTAAAGTGTTAGTGACTTCATTGAACTGGACATCAGCTTTTTATAAGGTGGAGTGGCCATTTTATGAAGTAGGGTGGCAAGTTTCCTTCTTCGTTGCCTTTCCTTTCCTAACTAACATTTTCAACAGGGCTGGCTGTAGTGCGGTGATAACGGCAATTGAACCTGACACTTTAGCCATGAGAAACAAGCACTCTACTACTCTGCTACTCAGCCACTCATACAATATAACAGAGATCGTAAACCAAAATAGGCCTAAGACAGCCAATGCAATGCTTGTCACAAATGGTCAGAAAAAGTCTTTAAATAAGATATCTCATCACATATGATAATCTTCGTATGATAATGACATTACCTGCTCACAAATAATCTGATGGTCTGCTCTGTGCAATGATATAAACGGATATGATGTGAGCAAGCAGTTGTCTGCTGTAGCTGTCACTTGCAGGCTGAATCTGAAAGAAAAAAATAGTTCTTAGTTCTTAAATGACCTGTGCAACCATTTGGGGCAGATGCCCTTCTGCAGGTCCCAGCTCTGAAATGAGCTGGATGTAGTTGGGAGCAGGATTTCCTGCTAGTGTGCTAGGCTCGAGCAGCTTATTACTCTGTTGCGCTGTGACAAGCACCGTGGAGAGCGGTTAACCGATGTGCAAGTCCATCTTAAAAGACTCTCAATCACTAGAGCAAAGTAGATCCGCAGCTTGTTAGGTGCCATCTATGCTGCTCTCAAGAAACCACCAAAGCATGGCCAGTTTTATGCCATGTCACACAATTAGTCGCCTCTTACGACATGCTCTCTGTGGGGAAGTGGTGCTAGTTATGTCCATGTCATACACAAATACCCACGCAGACTCTGCTTAAATAGACAGACATTTATTTATTTCCTGTTGTTGTTGAATGCCATGATGTGCAAGTTTACGCTTTTGTTTGTCCTGAAAAGAGAGTTAAGTGGCGGATTGCAGTAGCATTCCTCACATCCCAAGCATGCTGATGAAGTTGGATTGGTTTCCTCCAGGCTGTTGTGCTATGCTTGGCATCATCTGTGTATCACTCATTACTACGTTCATCACTTTGATTCCCACCATATTAATATTGTGTCTTTCTTTTAAATTACAGAGCATATAGAAAAGTTTGGATTGTTTAGGACAATGTTTATGTGGTTGCTGTACACAAATGGTGCCGAACAGGATATGAAAAATACGAAGAAACTGAAATGAATTAGTGACAAGTACAATGTTGTCACACTCAAAGCTAGCATATTCGGGTCTAGTGAGATGCATAGTGTGATGGGCCAGATGACGCTGGAAGAGATGTGCAGGTGTGTGGGTTGAACGAAGGAGAGATGGGCGTCTTAGAAGGAGAGGGATGTGAGGTGTATGGGAAAGGTGAGAGCCTTTAACTGTTAAACTGGCATTGATTCTTTCATATTGTGCGTTCGATTGATGGAGAGACCTTCTGCATGGACATTGCAAGTAAAGTAATAACTCACAGCAAACAAAATGTATCAACAAACTGCAAACAATACATGAAACCATAATCTTCCAACCTAGCACAGAACACATCACACTCAATAAATACTTCTACAAATTAGACACTACGGGTGCCTAACAGCAGCAACTGCACGTATCAATACAAGACAGTGACAAATTTGAAACGGCTGTCGTGCACAATACTTATTACACTTCACTTGGCCACACCTCTTCTACTCCGGGGGGGGGGGGGGGGGGGGGGTGGTGGGGGTGTGGAGGTCAATTTTGTATGTACTTGAAATTTACTGTTTTCTTCTTCTTCGTCGTTTGTTCCCAAACTACCCCTACCAAGCCGCGAAAAAAGCTTTGCAAGTAGAAAGTTGTAGTCCGGAGAACTTACTTACTTAGTCGCTCCTCTTCTACCGTGAGGTGTAGAGGTATTTTTTTTACTTGTAATCGTTATTTTAAGACAAACAAGTGATTAGCCTGTTGTACTCAAAAAAGTCGGATATGTTGAACCGATAGGTACAAATATTGCAGTCAAGCTGTAAACTACGACACAACGCATTCCATTCTCTGGACTACGTTCTGCTACTTAAGCCCTGTCACGGTTTGGTAGCGGGAGATTGAGAACGAACAAAGCCAAGCCAAGCCAATCTCTTCTCCTTAGCCAGTCTGCCATTTTGCAGCCAGTTATCCAGGATCACCACGTGGAGATGGAGAATGGTCTTGGCAGCTCTGGGTCCTGAACCTGACGTTAGCAGTCAACTTTAGGTCGCTGACTACTACAGCTCATGCACTGCTCTGCTCTGCATCTTGATTCCAATTGAGTGTGATGACAAACAAATGATTGACCTGTTGCATCTTTGTATGATGGAGAAGTCTCCTCCTTATTTGACCAGCATGCAGGCCAATATTGAACAGAAATTTTGTTACCTTTAGAATTTTTGCCATGTAAGCAGGTAACAGTCTGCTCTTAGCAGAGAGACATGTTCAAATGAAACCGGACCAAACTGCAACAAGTGAACACTATAGGTGTTAACAGCACATACCAACTGTCAAGTTTGCAAAATTTTAATATCCTCCGACTCATAGTTTCATCAGCACACCGTTGAAAACATGACAAATGTTATACGGAATCTGTCCAGAGTTGATCAGCAAGCGGTGATTAGGTTTCAGGCAGCTGAAAGATGTTGACCAGTTGACATTCATTGCAGAATACAGGCAGTGTATGGTGACAAAAAAACAGTGAAGAACTGGACAATGATGTTTAAAGAATGACGTGAGTTAACGAAAGATCGTCCAAGACCAGGTCAGATGCTTATTGTTGCGTTAACTCACGCCCTTCTTGAGACCATAGTATGCTTGAAATTTGCGAGATTTTAATACCAACCATTTGATGCTTCTGTTTCTTGAGCGGCAAGTGCTTTACCTATCTTCTTCTTCTTCTTCTTCTTCTTCTTCTTCTTCTTCTTCTTCTTCTTCTTCTTCGTACGCAGTCAGACAGTAACCATTATTTTTTCGAAAAAAGCAGCGGTCATCCTGAGGCTGTCAACACTGCCATAGAGCTTGTCTAGTGTTGCCACTGGTGATGGCCACAACTGCTCTCTCTGATCCTCGTATGTCGGGCAGTTTTGCAGCAAATGCTCAGCGGTCATTTTGTCGGTACCACACGGGCATTCGTCGGTGCCACCTATCTTCAATTTGTTGAATAGGTGGTACCTGAGTCTATTGTGGCCAGTGTGAAGTCTGAAGACCACGACCTGCTCTTTTCTGTTCAACTGGTAATAGGCATCGTTTTTGGTGTAGCCAGTATGTTCGGTTTCCCATTTGGTCATGTATCTGGCTATAATAAGCCGTTTTGACTCTTCGTATGTGATACTAGTATCAGGTTGTGGTAGTTGTGGTAGTTTTGCACTTTCTTTTGCCAGTCTGTCTGCCTCCTCGTTGCCTTGGATGTTGCAGTGAGATGGAACCCATTGCACCACTACTCTTTTTGGTGCGGCCTGCTGGCATAGTTGACAGAGTACTGCTCTTAATTCATTAAGTTCAGTATTTTTCTGGCTTTTCAGTGATGTGACTACGGCCAGTGCATCTGTAAGCAGGACTATGTGGCTTTCATTCCTTTTACCTGTCACCATTTCTTCCACTGTCGCCCTCAGTGTCTCTGCCTCCGCTCTGTAGTTGCTTGTGTATTTTCAAGTAGCGAATGACAGTGTTATTTTTCTGCCATTTGGTAGGCTCAGGAATGCTCCTGCCCTCCGTTCTGTGTTGTATTTGTTACGGAACCGTCGGTGTATGCATGGGTCCAGTCCATGCTTGGGTAGTTTTCCGTAATGAAACTCAGGGTAGTATCTCTTCTTTCTTTTTCAGACTGGCAGTTTTTGTTTCTAATACCTGGTATATTTTCTACCACCTCTGGAAATATATCCTGCCTCCAGGTAGGTTTTCGTACAGTAGGGATGGGCTTTGGTGTGGTTAGTGCGTTCATAGGGTCTTCGTGCATCTTTGCTTTGGCTATTTCTGCAAAGTTTCTTCGCTTTAGCTTCCCATTTCCGAAATTGTTTAGTCTCTGGTGCATTGGGTGGTCAGTCAGTCTTCTGAGTTTCTCTGATTGCAGCTGGGCTCTGCAGTCTCTTCTGTCGGTCATGGATTGCAGTTTTGTAATATTTTCAAGTTCTACAATTGGCGTTGACTTCATGCCTCCTGTTATAACTCTCATGGCTTGGTTTTGGAGTTCGCCAACTTTATCGAAGTTCGCCTTTGCTGCTGTTGTCCATGCCGCAATGCCATACTCTAGAACTGGTCTCACTCTTCCAGTGTACAGTTTCTTTAGTATGCTTTCGTCTGCTCCCCAGCTTGTGCCAGCAAGTTTCCTCGTGATTGCCATTCTTTCTCAGATAGTTTGGGTTGTCGTTTGGCTGAAGGTATTTGCCGTTTAGACTTAATTTGGTGTTTTGGGGTTTGATTGATGCTTTACCTATCAATTATTGCAACCATCTTACTGATTACAAGAAAGAAATAAGTTATTGCTGTGTCCCTCAACATTTATTAACACTATATAGAGCACCATCTGATCTGGGCTGTCTGCAATAGTGTTTGAAAGCGAGAGAGTCTTGTTCTGCTGAAGATTACAGAGCTGGACACTCTTTCCTGCCAACCAATCCTAAGCAGTCTGCAGAGACAGCTCAAGAATAAAAGGTTGAGACCCTTGACATGCTTGCTATAGACTGTCCATGTTTTGCATGCATATAGAAGGGCAGTTAGCACAAGAGCATGTTGTTAGCATGCCCAACGAGCGCCTCTTATGCAGTTTGTGCTGTGAGCTCAAGACAGACAAATGCTCATTAAGGGGACAGAAGAAACGATACAAAGACTCTGAAAGTCTCTGAACAGTTTCTCCATTGATGTCGCCTCCAGCTCCTAGAAGTGCTTGTTCTGAACCACTCAGCCTGGTGCACTGTCATCCTGCATGGTGCTTGCAATGCTGTAAAGAGAACTATTACTGAGGCGCAGAAGAAGCAAGTTGCATGAAGTGATGGAATGCAAGACGACGCAATTCCTGATGCTACCCATGTGTCCCCCACATATGGTAGAGCCTGTCGCGCTCATATCAGACTGTATAGTCTTATGTAGTCAATCTGAATAGACATGTCTGACGCTGTCTCCATCTTTGCTTGCGATGGACAACTATTATACAGCACCTATATATCAACTAAGACAAACATGCAAATTTCTCACTATGGCATTGACTGCAAAAGAGCAAACATCTCAAAAGCTCTGGATAAACAACAACTGCATTGAGTTTCTTGCAACTTCTTATCTCCATGCAAGAACCACAACTACAGACCTTATTTATGTCCCAACCACAATTTCCCATCTCCAAACAAGAACTACAACTACAAACCTTATTTATGTATTTATGTCCCAACCACAATTTCCCATCTCCAAACAAGAACTACAACTAGAAACCTTATTTATGTTCCAATCACAGCTTCCCATCTCCATACCAGAACAACTATTACAGATTTTATTTATGTGCCAACCACAATTTCCCATCTCCAAACAAGAACCACAACTACAGACCTTATTTATGTCCCAACCACAATTTCCCATCTCCAAACAAGAACTACAACTACAAACCTTATTTATGTCCCAACCACAATTTCCCATCTCCAAACAAGAACTACAACTACAAACCTTATTTATGTGCCAACCACAACTTCCCATCTCCAAACAAGAACTACAACTACAAACCTTATTTATGTCCCAACCACAACTTCCCATCTCCATACAAGAACAACTTTTGCAGACTTTATTTTCACTGTCTGCTTGTCAACTTTATCATCCTTATTTGTACAGAAATTCATCACTCCATTCAACTCTGCACACTAGTACTGTAAACCTATCCCATGCAACTTTGTCACATAAATGTAAATACATGTATACAACATCACATAAAGAGTTATAAAAATCTAGATCTCTTCTGTTCTTACTTATTTTTTATCTCGTCACTGAAGACAATTGGCTGGGAGAAAGATATTGGCTTTGGGCTAGAAAAAGTGACTTTGCACAGTAGGACACATGGATCCATTTGAAACTCTGCAGTGTTGCATGGTTTGATAACTGAAAACAAATGTATTAGAATTAGCTTTCTGCATAATTTTCATAGGAAAGATCTTGCTCAGATGGTAAATATGAATGTTCTCCCATTTCTGCTAATTTATTCACTCCTGAATATTTTAAGTTCCTTGGCGGATTTATTTTTACAAAGTGGTATTCCCTGGCAAGTTAAGTAATTTAGACATAGCTACATACCTGCCAACTGATACACCATCATATTATTTGGTACTAGTTTTAGGGTTTTTTAAGTGACACGCCGTTTTTCAGAAATTAAACGCAAAAGTCCCAAATCTGTAAACTTTAAAATAAAATATTTTTTTGTTAAAATATCTGATTAAGCATATATTATGGTATAATACACTGCACATATTAATTTACAAATATATCAAATTGATTGATTTATCTAAACCAATGCTTTTCAACTTTTTTATATCTGGTGCCAATTTTTAAAACTTTCAAAAAGTTAAATTTTTCTTACCACACACTAAAATTTAAATTGAAGAACATTCCGTGATTGTCCACTGAGTCTGTGTATTTTTTATGTTGTCAATCATCAATATAGCATCTCTTTTGCAGAACGTCATTCCCATCACTGCCTGTCTGAAAGAAACTCAATCTCTTGCCAAATCTTCAGCCTGCTCTAGAGTCATGCCCAAGCATTCATTGATATCTTGGTGCCATCACCTTATTGGTCTGCCTATATTGTCCAGCACAATAACTTCCATTACCATTCTCTCAAAACCATTGTGTCTTTTGATGTAACAAAAGTATGTCAATTTTCTGTTCATGATGCAATTTATGAACCATTTCTCTTCTATGCTCAATTCAGGTTGAATGTCTGCATTCTTTTTTTTTTTTCCGATCCACGGTAATCTGAGGACTTTTCTATATCATTTCAACTCAAAGAACTCGACGTGTGGATAACTGTACATGTTTCACAGCCATATGTTGCCACGGGAACTCATAGGTTCTCAAAATTTGCATTTATGTTGGTTTGCTAGTATTCTACAATAGTTTCCTCAAGCTGTGTTTTGAATACAGTATGTCATTATTCTGTTACCGCTCACCTGAAACCCACAATCGTCTACTAGTGAGTGGTAGCATGGAGGTTGGAGAGCATTGATCTACACAATAACCACTTCTTGGAAATTGCCTACTATTTCTTTGTACATTTATATTGTTTCTTACTGAGAATGACATGTTGTACTCAAAATGTGTCAAGGCCCAAGTAGGGTTGACAGGTATGTAATTAGCTCCAGGAAATTTGTTCTAAAGTATCATATACTATATAGCAAACTTTACAGAACTTTTGTTGTTGTTTCAAATGCCCACAATGAGTAGGTTTACTTAGTTCCTTTCCTTGTTACTTTTCCTTCCCTAACTGTATGTCAAGTGCTCATTTACAGCTGGGTTAACCAATGTATACGAATAATGAGAGTTGAATCCTGTACTTTTGCTCTACCCATTGATAAACCAGACACCCTATGTTTGGCAGATCTGAAAGATTGTTTCAGGAGACCCGGCTGGATGAAAAATCAATCCAGACATTTGGAATTTGAATAAGACAAAGATGTGTATCAAGCTTGCCTTCTGACTGAATCCATGTTATGTGTAAATGCAATTTCTAACAAAAATTATTTTTAAGGGAAAGAAAAATTGTACAAAATGTATGCTTCATACACTGAAGAAAGTACAAAAACATGCACATTATGGGTAGCCCATAAAAGTTAATGTTTATGTCTTACCATCTCCTTCCAAAAATGTTACAACCAGTGGAGAAACCTGCATCTCATCCTCGTATTCAACCACTGGTGTTGACACCGATATCTTGCTAGGCCTAGAAAAATTCAAATGATAATTTCAATAATATGTCTTGTAACTAATGTTCCCTCAAAAAATGTGTGATTTGGGTGCACGATTTTCAGTCAGAGTGAAAAAATTGTCAAAGACTAAATCTGAGGGCAACCTAATGCAATAACTTAACCTGACTTCATTTACTCCTTCTGGTTAATCCTTTAACAATACAATAGTACGCTTAGGTTACTGGAGTCAGTGGCGTCGAATGACAATGTCCATGATGTCGTCTGATGGCTGCATCCCTTGCGACCTGCAGTTCTGTTGGGGAGGTAGCAATCTGTTTTAGCCAGCTGTTGATAGGGATTAGCATGTTGATAGTGTGTGTAAATTAATGAATCCTACATGAGGTTTCTCTAACTTTTTTATGGGATATTTTTTACTGGTTTACAGGTTTACGTATCAACAGGCCGATAGTTAAGTCACTTACTTTTTGTAATTTGCAAAGAAGATGGAGAATTCAGCTGAGACCTCAGTCTTTAGGGGCACAGGCATCAAGGCAATGCTGCTGGGCTCAAACCAGGCCGTAGGAGCCACCATTTCTCCTGATATCTCAAGAAACTGAAAAGGTTTGTCCCAGACTGAATTTATCACAACTGGAATAATCATCCGATAGTGTCCAGATTTCCCTGGAATCCATGTAAAAAAAATTAACATTATTTTAAAAGATACAACAGCAGTGTGTAAAACTGGTAGAGTTGTGGCCCCTAATAGTATTTATATTCAATCACGATATTCCAGGTACTACTTCATAGAAACAAATGTTTCAATTACCCCCAGTTTATGATCCAATGAAATATAAAGGGAGCTTATATATAATAAAATGAAGAGAATTCGTCTTCTTTGTTCACCTTCAAACATCAACATTTATGACTGTAATAAAAGCAATAGTCAGATCAAAATTCCAGATATCTCCATACAGTTTTCCGTTGATTGGAGGAGGGTGCTGTCAAGTATCACTATTTTCCCCACTGCATGCTGGGTAGGTTTATAACAAATGCTCATCTATCATGGGAGCAGTGCCAAGTGTACACAGATTGAAAGTACCAATCTAGAATTAACTAAAGAAAGATCAAAATTAGATATTAGGAAATATTTTTTTAGTCGGAGAGTGGTGAGTGTTTGGAATGCATTGCCACAGGAAGTAGTGGAGGCAGGGACAGTTAATGCATTTAAGAGAATAATGCAGAGTCTTCTGAACCAGTATAAAGACGTTAAGTTAAGTTAAGTTAAGTTAAGTTAAGTTAAGTTAAGTTAAGTTAAGTTAAGTTAAGTTAGGTTAGGTTAGGTTAGGTTAGGTTAGGTTAGGTTAGGTTAGGTTAGGTTAGGTTAGGTTAGGTTAGGTTAGGTTAGGTTAGGTTAGGTTAGGTTAGGTTAGGTTAGGTTAGGTTAGGTTAGGTTAGGTTAGGTTAGGTTAGGTTAGGTTAGGTTAGGTTAGGTTAGGTTAGGTTAGGTTAGGTTAGGTTAGGTTAGGTTAGGTTAGGTTAGGTTAGGTTAGGTTAGGTTAGGTTAGGTTAGGTTAGGTTAGGTTAGGTTAGGTTAGGTTAGGTTAGGTTAGGTTAGGTTAGGTTAGGTTAGGTTAGGTTAGGTTAGGTTAGGTTAGGTTAGGTTAGGTTAGGTTAGGTTAGGTTAGGTTAGGTTAGGTTAGGTTAGGTTAGGTTAGGTTAGGTTAGGTTAGGTTAGGTTAGGTTAGGTTAGGTTAGGTTAGGTTAGGTTAGGTTAGGTTAGGTTAGGTTAGGTTAGGTTAGGTTAGGTTAGGTTAGGTTAGGTTAGGTTAGGTTAGGTTAGGTTAGGTTAGGTTAGGTTAGGTTAGGTTAGGTTAGGTTAGGTTAGGTTAGGTTAGGTTAGGTTAGGTTAGGTTAGGTTAGGTTAGGTTAGGTTAGGTTAGGTTAGGTTAGGTTAGGTTAGGTTAGGTTAGGTTAGGTTAGGTTAGGTTAGGTTAGGTTAGGTTAGGTTAGGTTAGGTTAGGTTAGGTTAGGTTAGGTTAGGTTAGGTTAGGTTAGGTTAGGTTAGGTTAGGTTAGGTTAGGTTAGGTTAGGTTAGGTTAGGTTAGGTTAGGTTAGGTTAGGTTAGGTTAGGTTAGGTTAGGTTAGGTTAGGTTAGGTTAGGTTAGGTTAGGTTAGGTTAGGTTAGGTTAGGTTAGGTTAGGTTAGGTTAGGTTAGGTTAGGTTAGGTTAGGTTAGGTTAGGTTAGGTTAGGTTAGGTTAGGTTAGGTTAGGTTAGGTTAGGTTAGGTTAGGTTAGGTTAGGTTAGGTTAGGTTAGGTTAGGTTAGGTTAGGTTAGGTTAGGTTAGGTTAGGTTAGGTTAGGTTAGGTTAGGTTAGGTTAGGTTAGGTTAGGTTAGGTTAGGTTAGGTTAGGTTAGGTTAGGTTAGGTTAGGTTAGGTTAGGTTAGGTTAGGTTAGGTTAGGTTAGGTTAGGTTAGGTTAGGTTAGGTTAGGTTAGGTTAGGTTAGGTTAGGTTAGGTTAGGTTAGGTTAGGTTAGGTTAGGTTAGGTTAGGTTAGGTTAGGTTAGGTTAGGTTAGGTTAGGTTAGGTTAGGTTAGGTTAGGTTAGGTTAGGTTAGGTTAAGTTAAGTTAAGTTAAGTTAAGTTAAGTTAAGTTAAGTTGGCAGCTGTTGATAAGCATCATTTTCTTTTTTGACCAGAGTGTTCTCTTTTTCCATTTTGATCTAAGGGTGGTTTTCTACAATTGTTTTGGTTTCTCCATACATTGTTACTGTATCATTTTGCTGTACAGTTTCTCCTTTATGGCAAGCTTTGGTATTTAAAAGCACATTGATAACAACATTTTTTGTGAAAGTGTATATTTTTAATAGTAAAAAAAAAACTATGGCAGCTAAGGTCAACCTACATAACAAAAGAAAATGGGGATTTTCACATGAGCAGCCTTCGGTTCCCCAAACCCTGGTCAAAGAGAAATTCTTGACATCACAGGAGCAATTTATCAATTATACGAAACTGTTTACTGACATACAATCAGTGAGAATTATCGTATTTAATATGTGTTCAATAGATTCAAATTTAGACGTACAACATATTCCATATTGGAGGAAATTATGACCAGTCCGTTTGATTTCCACTTATGAGATCCACAACGCTTCTATAATAAATAAACATAACTAATAAAGTAAAGAAAAAGCTTACCTGGGTTAAAATCGAAAAAAATTGTCTCTGTCTCGCCAGGAAGCAACTGACCCTCAATAAATTTTTTCCCATGGTCAAAATGAAAAGGGACATGGTATTGTGTTAGGAGTTTGAATATGCCCAAATCAAGGACATCCATTGCCATACTTAGATCCAAGCCCCAGGTCAAGCTGTCAGGGCTAATGTTGGTGATTAAGACATCCTGCAAAGTATATATATATATATATATATATATATATATATATATATATATATATATATATATATATATATATATATATATATATATATATATATATATATAAACACACATATACACTTGCACAAGAATAAGTCAGTAAGTATGTCACATCTCGATATTGGATAGCTGTATATGTAGTTGATAGTTCCTAAAGGTGCCATAAGGTGGCAGCAACATCCAGTTTTGTGATTACTGTAGGCAGCAGACGCATGGTATCATATGCACAGCTGCGATACAAAATGTCATCCATGCTCACAAAGTCTAGTCTGTTTTGTGGTTTTTGGGAGGGGGGGGGGGGGCAAAATGACTTTCTGCAAAGGATATTCATAAGGAAATACTTCCTGTTAATGGTGAGAAGTGTTTGTCACGTAAAGTGATGCATAACTGAGAAGCTACATTTTCCCATGAACACTCAAATATTGCAGATGAAGTCAAACCTGCTAATCCAGTTTAGATTGTAACAGAAGCATATGTGCAGCGTGTGAGGGAGATGATTCAAACTGATAGGATAGTAAAGATAGACAGTTTAGCAATGGCAATAGGGTGTTTGCATGGTTTAGCCTACAGTATAATGTACGGTCCCACCTTGGCGGGAGACATTTTGCAAATGATAAAGAGGTTGAATGTGAAATGTGAAGTGAAGTGTAAATAATAGTCTAAAGACTTCCATGCTGCAAGCTTTAGTGCACTGATAAGGAAATGATAAAGAAATGATAGTAGGACATTCCTAAGCCTCAGAGAGTTTGTTGTTTAATGTCCACAATGAGTAAGTTTACTCTGTTGTGCGCCATGAAAAGGACGTTAAGTGGCAAGTTGTAATAGCTTTCCACACATCCTGAGCATGTTGATAGAGGTAGACCACAGTCCTCCAGGTGGTTGTGCTATGCTTGGCTTCATCTGTGTGTTGCTCACTACTACGGGGATCACATGAATCCACATCTTGTCAGAAAAGCTGACTTAAAAACAGCCTTTTTCCAGGGAACATTACATGGAAGAGAGATTGTGGTCTTTGTCAGTGTATTGTGCCTGACCCTGGTGCGACGTCCTGATCAGTATGTTGTGCCTGCCTGGACTAGCATCTCAGTTCCCTCTCAGATGGTGTAAATCAACATAAGAGAGTACGGATTGTTGAGTATTGGTAAAACTGATTCACAATGGCTTGGCTTCATTTGTTCTCAATCTCCTGCTACCAAACCCTGAAAGGGCTTAAGTAGCAGAATGTAGTCCAGCGAATGGAATGCGCTGTGTTGTAGTTCACAGCTTTACTGCTATAATTGCACCTTTCGGTCCAACACATCCGACTTCAGCAAGCATATTTTGAGTACCGGGTTGCCTTCCCTCTTCGATCCCTTCTCCTTAGCCAGTCTGCCCTGCTGCTGCCTGTTATCTAGGATCACCACGTGGAGGTGTAGAAGGGTCTTAGCAGCTTTGGTTTTCAGGTCCTGACGCTAGCAGTCAACTATGGGTCACTGACCACTACAGCTCAAGCGCTGCTCAGCATCTTGATCCCTGATTCAGAATGATATATATTTGATAAATATAATTTAATTTGAAGGTGAACATTAGTGGTCATCGCCTCGCCCTCACACTGTGAACACTATAAACTTTTATTAAGATGTTATTTGTACTTACCAACTGATGATACTTTCCTAGATTATGTAAATATTGATATATAATGAATATAAATTGGAGGTGTGAGTTGCTGATGTGGAGGATTCATTCTTCTTCTTCCTCGTTCATCATCAGACCTCAACTTGAATGACTCTAACGAAGGCAGCAGTCGACTCAAGGCCCAGTAAGCTTCCGTACAGCTTCTCGTGGAAGGACACTGGCTGTTGCCAAATGCTACTTCTTTTGTCTGTGTACAGTGGACACGACTGAGAATATGTTCTGTCTTCATGGGGGCTGTGCCACAGGCACAAAGGTCTGTAGTGCCAATCTTGAACTTGTTGTACAGATGGCATCTAAGTCTGTTGTGACATGTGCGTAGCCGGAGAATTATCACCTGGTCTCGCCTGGACAGTTGATGGTAGGCATCGTTTTCTATGTGGCCAGGGTGGTCTTTTTTCCATTTTGCACTTTCCGTTGCCCTGATGAATGCTTTTGTCTCATTGTATGTGATTTCTGTATCACTCTGCTGCAGCATTCCTCCCTCTCTGGCGAGTCTGTCTGCCTGGAATGTTGCAGTGGGCTGGTATCCACTGGACTGTACTTTTTTTAAGCACTGGGGCAGGCGTTCAAGCGAGTCTGCCAGAGCACCGAGTTCATTTTTATGCTGGTTATTGAGCACCATTAACACTGCGAGGGCATCTGTGAAAATGACCACTTGCTTTTCTGCCTGCTCCTTATGGTCTATTCATTCAAATTGGACAGTAAGAGAAAATTTTATTTCAATTAATTTTTGTTATCTTATTTATTTACAACACATTTCCATTAACATTTTCAATTACAAACATTGCTTGTTATTGCAAACATACACATAACTCATTCTTGAACATTTTCATAAATGGAATATTTTCGGGGTCTCAAATCACAAAATCTCAAAACTATGGTATTCAATCAGGTACGTGTGTCTGATGCCAGGTAGCCAAATGTTGAGTAAACTCATTTCGCTCTTTTGCCTAGGTGTACCATGTTGGACCCAGGGCTTCCATTATGCCATCTCTCCACCTCAGCCTTGGTTGCCCACGAGGGCAGCTTAAGTTGTAGGGCCACCACGATGTCACTCTACATGTGCATCTGTTATCCAGAATATGCACCACATGGCCAGCCTATCTGTATTTTTGTAACAGCACATCATCTATGATGTCAGAGAAAGAAGTTCGACGTCTGATCTCTGCTTTGCGGATTTGGTCTCGAATGGAGATCTTCAATGTTCTTCGCTCCATCGCTCATTGGACAATGCTGAGTCTATCTGCATCAGCTTTCCGTAGGTTCCACAACACGCAGCCATATACCATGGCTGGAATAACCACACTGTTGAAGGTGTGAGCCCTAGAATTGTCGTTTCTGTTGCAGTGTGAGTTTAATACAGTTCCGAAAAGAAGACAGCTACTTTAACTTAATTAGAGAAGAGCAAGTCATCATCTTCAGACTGAGAACTGGGCATAACAAACTCAAGGGTCATTTTTACAACAAAATGAGGATTGGGACAGATGACAGGTGCCCATGTGAGGAGCATATCATGACTGTGGAACACCTCCTGCAAAGCTGCATGCTGACGCAGGGAGAGAGAGAACAATACTGGCCTCATGAGACAGATGTGAGACAAAAGCTGTATGGAGATGAAACAGCCTTACAAACAACGGTGTCCTTTGAAAGAGAAACCAGAACTTTGATCTGAGGATGAAAGAAGAAGAAGAAGAATACAGTTGAAACTGAGCCAACCGACTGTTATTCTTCATGAGATCTCTCGATTTATTCAATGGGAGTTCGTGTCTCTTGGCCCAAGTAGATATACGAATTCACGAATTCACAAAAATCTCCAAGGCGCATATGTCCTTTTGGGCAGAAGGTGTTGTGCATGAACTGGATTTAATTTCTATTGCTATTCTCTGCTGAGCTCATTCAGACTTTTCTCCGCTTCTTTGACATCGTGGGTGAGGATCAGTGGAGTGGTCAGTGGTGAGTGGCTACTGAGTTTGGAGGTCAGTGGCAACAAAAGATAATTAAAGGGAGACCATAGTAATGAAAGGGTTAAGGGCCACTGTTCTATTATAATATGTTGTTCGATACTTTATAAGGAGCAGAAAGGGAACAAGAAGATTAAGAATCTTAGTTAGAACGTGACAAATTGAGATGCGTACCTTCGCAGATCTTTTTGAAGCAGACGTTTCATCGACACCACATTGGAGCAGGAAATCAAGTCGGTTAGTATCAAGTTCTAGAGGCTGGCGCATGGCTGTAGCAATCACTTGCTTTTGTGGCATAATTGCAATAGCAGGCATAGGCTTTGGTTTAACAATGTGCTGCACTGAACTATGGCTAGGTGACGCTGATAAAGGAAGGGGCTCTAACTGTTCCATGCTTGGTGGTTGCAAGTAATTGACTGATACTGCCAGGAAGAAGTCATAGGCAGCCACCTGCAATAGAACAACACACTGACATTAGCTTTAGCAACTGAAAATTAATTACCAACATAGTGGTATTTGTTTCCTCTTCATGTTCAATGCCAAATGGTGACAGCAATCATCAATCTCTATTGGTTTTTTTTTTTTTACTTTAGTGATGTTGATCACATATTAGTGCTGTCTTTTTTTTTTTTATATTCCCCACCGCGGTTTTTTTTTTTGTTGTTTTTTTTTTGCATTTGCTTATTTTTTTAATCCCCAAGGCGGTGTGCGTTGCACTGTGTTTTTATTTTTGCGCCTGTCGGCCCAGTGCATCCGACTTCAGCATGCATTTTATGTAAGGGTCTGCTTCCTCCTGCATTTTCTAAGGGTTTTCTTCCCCGGGGTAACGGCCGGTGCTGTGATGGGGATCGAACCCAGCACCTTCGGATTGTGAGCCGAGCTACTTAACCACTAGACCACGCCGTCCCCTACACTGTTTTTATTTTGCGCCTGTCTGCCAATCCTCATAGCTACAAGTTGACTAAAGAGAGGTCCAGATTAGATATTAGGAAATATTTATTTTGTCAGAGAGTGGTGAATGCTTGGAATGCATTGCCACAGGAGGTAGTGGAGGCAGGGACAGTTAATGCATCTAAGAATAAATTGGATGCGCATAGCTTTTATATTATTATAGCAAAGTGATGTAAATGAAACTGGTTGTATATAGACTCTGCAGGGTCTTCTAAACCAGTATAAAGACTTTAAGTTAAGTTAAGTGCATCCGACTTAGGCTTGCAATTTATATAAGGGTCTGCTTCCTCTTGCATTTTCGAAGGGTTTGCTTCCCCGGGGTAATGGACTATGCTGTGATGGCGGGCGGGTGGGAGGGGGGGCGGGGTGGGGGGGGGGGACCCAGCACCTTCGGATTGTGAGCTGTGTAACTTGACCACTTGCCCACGCTGTCGCTTTCTTTTAATTTAAACCTATTCAGAATCTTTCTCATTATTTCAATTCCTTAATTTAAACCCTTTTCAGCATGTTTATAAGTATTTCAATTCCTTAATTTAAACCCTTTTCAGCATCTTTCTCATTATTTCAATTCCTTAATTTAAACCCTTTTCAGCATCTTTCTCATTATTTCCATTCCTTAATTTAAACCCTTTTCAGCATCTTTCTCATTATTTCCATTCCTTAATTTAAACCCTTTTCAGCATCTTTCTCATTATTTCCATTCCTTAATTTAAACCCTTTTCAGCATCTTTCTCATTATTTCAATTCCTTAATTTAAACCCTTTTCAGCATCTTTCTCATTATTTCCATTCCTTAATTTAAACCCTTTTCAGCATCTTTCTCATTATTTCCATTCCTTAATTTAAACCCTTTTCAGCATCTTTCTCATTATTTCAATTCCTTAATTTAAACCCTTCAACATCTTTCTCATTATTTCAATTCCTTAATTTAAACCCTTTTCAGAATCTTAATCATTTCAATTTCTTAACTCTTAAGGCCATAAGAACACTGTCTGCGTTCTTCCTAGCATCCACTTGATGTCAGAAAAACGCTCATATCGTGAACGGCACATTGAACTAAATTTGTTTTGTTTTTTCAGTGTTTCTAGATTTTAATTGACATTACATGGCAAGGGGAGTGATTCTTATATTTACGTTTCATTTTTCAAAACGTGCTTTTGTGTGGAAATTCAAAGTTGGAAAACATTTGTCATCTTTCCTCAGCCAAATTTTTGTTGTTTATCACAAAAATGTGTAGCAAACCTAGCATTTCAAGATTGTTTAATAGTAAATTGTTTTTATCTGTAGAAAAAGGCTAGGGAGTTGTGTACTCTAGTTGAATTCAGTGACGAGGATTCACATTTTTCTGATGTTGAATCGGAGTCAGACATAAAATATAATATTATTCAACCTGCTCAGTCTACTGAATCTGGTGATGAAGATGAGGAGGCATTGTCACAGCCAGGACCTAATGCTGCTAAAAGGCAAAAAAAGTTTGACTGTACCATGAACAGAAAAACAAAGATGCAATATTTCTAAAGCAAACTCGAGAGAACATGATAGCTAATGGGTTTCAGTACCAAATTCCATCCCCACTGACTGACAGAGACCCAAAACTAATTCAGATTGCTGCCAAAATGTGGTTGATGATGTGGAGTGAACAGAGACCTGCGACTCAGTGACACATCAACTCCATTTGACTGCTACAGAAAATGATTTTCTTGTAGATATTATTCATATGTGGATTACTGTTATTCTGAAGTACACTAGACCAATCTGCATTATGTTTCAGTGGTTATTTATGGATTGGTGACATTTTTGTGTGTGAAAAAATAGTTTGTATTATAAAAAAAGATGATATAATTGTTAATAATTACTTGTAATATTTTATTAAATTCTACCTGACCTTAATAATCTTATTGCACATTCCTTTTCCTTTAATTTGATATATAACATGTTTGTCTTCCTTGTGAAATAATTAAGAAACATCAAGTTTTATGAAGAGACTGCTTTTGTAGAAAAAATAATTCTGGCAAAACTAGTTATAAAATTATGGCCTTTAAGAGTTAATTTAAACCATTTTTAATATTTTTCTCATTATTTCAATTCCTTAATTTAAATCCTTTTCAGAATTTTTCTCATTAATTCAATTCCTTAATTTAAACCCCTTTTAAGCACCTTTCTCATTATTTCAATTCCTTAATTTAAAATATTTGAGTCCTTTTCAACTTATTTTCATTCCTTAATGTTAAACTTTTTAATTATTTTTTTGCTTGTTATTTTTTTCCATTTTCTGATGTTAAATATTTCCGCCTTTGTGTTCTTGTCACTTCTATTTGTGGAAGTTAAACTAAAAATGTTTCTCCTGGTTGCCCTCTGTTGCTCGTTCTTTTCATTTTTATTGATTTTTTTATTAGGTTTTAACACTACTCACCTTATTTTATGTCGCAAAAACTATTATTATTTCTTTCTCGTGTATTTAGTAAACCTTCTTTGTCCATTGACTAACAACAGCAAACACTCGTTTGTCTTTGACCTGTGTATGGGATTCTTCATTTTTGTACCAAGATGGAGAAAACCTACAACATCCCCTGACCTATCTCAATTTTGCTTGTAATGAATCTGAAATGAAGATCAACACAGACAAGACTATGATGATATTGCATGAACACGTGCAGAAAAGGTTTCCACATCAATGATAAAAGTATCCAGAAAGTAAGGCAGTTCAAATACCTAGGTATAAGTACACAAGCAATTTCAGAGCGGAGGCAGAGGCACTGAGGGCGGCAGTGGAAGAAATGGTGACACACAGTGAAAATGAAAGCCATATAGTCCTGCTTACAGATGCTCTCGCCGTAGTCACAGCGCTAAAAAGCCAGAAAAATACTGAGCTTAATGACTTAAGAGCAGCACTCTGCAAACTGTGCCAGCAGTCCGCACCAAAAAGGGTAGTGGTACAGTGGGTCCCATCACACTGCAACATCCAAGGCAACGAGGAGGCAGACAGACTGGCAAAAGAAGGTGCAAAACTACCACAAACAGATACTAGTATGACGTACGAAGAGTCAAAACGGCTTATCAAAGCCAGATACATGACCAAATGGGAAACCGAACATACTGGTTACACCAAAAACGATGCCTATTACCAGTTGAACCGAAGAGAGCAGGTCGTTGTCTTCAGACTTCGCACTGGCCACAATAGACTGATGTACCACCTATTCAACAAATTGAAGATAGGGTGTACCGACGAATGCCCGTGCGGTACTGGTAAAATGACCGCTGAACATCTGCTGCAGAACTGCCCGACACACGAGGATCAGAGAGAGCAGATGTGGCCATCACCAGTGGAACTGCAAGACAAGCTCTATGGCAGTGGCGACAGCCTCAGGATGACCGCCGCTTTTTTCGAAAAAATAATGGTTACTGTCTGACTGCGTACGAAGAAGAAGAAGAAGAAGAAATACCTAGGTAATATGTTCACTGATGACAGCACAGTGGATGGAGAGATTGCATATAGAATTCAGAAGGTGAATAGTGCCTATTATAAAATTGCATCGATTTTAAAACACTCCAGAGTGTCTCTTTCAGCTAAGAGGAGGCTGATAAATGCACTGTTTATTCCTACTGTGTTACCAATGTCAGTCTTGATCCTTACTAGAAACACAAGAATAAGACCCAGAGCTGTGAGATGCACTGTGTGAGAAGTGCAGTGGGAAAGACAATTCATGACCAAATGCACAACACTCCGCTGAGGCAGATAGTGGTGACAAACCCTGTTAGTGTCTAAACTGACAACTAAAAAATCAAGTAGTTTGGTTAATTGGTTAGAATGTACTATGACCAGCCTGTAATGAGAGCATGCCAAATGCAGGTCTCCAGTCCATGTGCAAGGAGCCGACCACAACGTAGGTGGATCAAGGGTGTCTCTGACACACTCAGGAAGTTAGACCTAACAATAGCACACATGTCAAATCTGATGATAACAAGACATCTACACATCCAGCCTTTCTGCAATTTCCCTTGGGAAGGGCAGTAGGGCAAAAGAAGAATAAGAAGAAGAATAGGATTCTCAATATCTCTGTGATCTGTAAAAATAAAATATTAAGTTAAGAAGTGTTTTATAGATGTACGGTAAAATTGTCCCAAGTGATCCACCGTGGTCTTTGTGTATGGCAAAGGCAAGAATAGCACCACTGCCCCACAGAGAGCATGTCATAAAAAGTGACATGGCATAACACCGGCCATGGTTAGGTGGTTTGTTAAGAGCAGCATAGATGCACTTAACAGTCTGTCGGATCCACTTTGCTCTAGTGTTTGAGTCTTTAAAGATCTAATAACAAATATGTTAAACACCCTCTAAGAAACTGGTTGTATACAGACTTTGCAGTCTTCAAAACCAGTTTAAAATGTTAAGTTATATAAGGACCAATTCTTTGAGTAACAAGTTCTAATCAAGGAAAAATTAAATTAAAGCAGTTCAGAGACTCAAGCACATATTTCTGCAAAAGTGAAACAACACCTGTTTTGGAGTAAAGATGATCTCCCCTTCAATGACCTCTTCTGGTTCAAGTGTTACAGATGATTTGCCTAGGTTCAGAAGGTGAAAGTTCAAGTCCTCTGTAGAATGTAGGTACCTCAATGTCTTAATATTAAGTGTATACATCACAAAAAACAGTAGATTTGAAAAACAAATTGAAATGCAAAAATACTTTATGGAACCACATATTAGTTAATAATAATATAATAATAGTTTGCTTAGTCGACTGAGGCCCATGGCGTCAGTCGACCACCTCCAAGGCCCACTGCTGTGGCATGGTTCCAGGCGTCATCCAGAACGGAGGTGAAGGTTGCTATCTGCTGGAGCCATATTGTGTGGGGACGGACTCTTCTGTGCCACCAGCCAGTTGTGGCAAGCCCTTTGGCGCTAAGGAACGACCTATGGAATATTATGTGTGCTGGGGTTTCCTGGTCCAGCCGTACGACACGACGGAACAAAGAAACTCAGCGTCAGTCAAGTGTTTCTGAGATTGGGTGGAGGTTTGTTTTAGCAGAGATCTCCACATTGCGATTTGTAATCATGACATCGAATGCCCAGGATACGCCACTGGTTGAGCATGTGGAAAGCCTTCAGTCTTGACACGTCATGTTTCAATAATGTCCAGGTTTCGCAGCCGTAAAGCAGAACTGGTAGAAGCAGATTTTTGTTTTAAGGGAGATCTTGCCGTTGCTACATACAAGTCGGAGGTCATGCATAGCAGATGCAACTAGTCCTATTCGCCTTGACATATTGGGACTACTTTTCCCATACAATGATATCATGTTACAAAGGTAGACAAATTCTTTGGAGCTCTCCACAGTGTGGCATTGAGTTTTAATACCCTGAGGTGCTGTGTTGGGAACGAGGTTCTGAACTTTGGTTTTGGTCCAGGATATAAACATGCCTAGGATGGGTATTTTGCTGTCTAGGAGTTTTATGGGCCAAACAGAACAATGTTGTCAGCATAAACAAGATCAGTGAAGATTGACTGGTCGATAGCAATACTTTCTTGGTGTGCTCTTAAGGAGTAAAGAAGCCAGTCAGCGGCCCGGCAAAATAGGTCGGTGGCAAGAACACAGCCTATCTCACACCTGAAGTCATGGGGAATCTGTCCAAGAGAGAACCACCTTGATCAAGTTTAACAGGAAGGCCAGGGCACCTATTCTTTGAAGGGCTATCCAAAAAGCTGACCGATCAAACAGGTCGAAGGCGGACTTCAAATCTATGTATGCAGCACACAAGGGGTGATTGAAGGTGTGGTGCAATTTGGCAAGGAGCCCCAAAAGCAGGGATACCAGTTGGCAAGTTTTAATAGTTTGAAGATCTACTTGTGGCCTATGTTCTATGAGGTCTGATCTAACAGTAACCAACCTTACTTTTTTTCAGCAAATCAATAGCTGCTTTAGGACGGGCTAGGTTAGTGTAGCTAGGAATCTTGAAATCTTCTGTGCAAATACTACATCTTCCAATTCTTTCTGTCGATTCATCTTGAAAAGGACGTTTTGTTAGGCTGTGCTGCAATTTACTGTGAGGATGCAATACCTCCACCCTTCAGGCTCACTCATCCAATTTATTGTGAGGATGGAATACCTCCACCCTTCAGGCTCACTCATCCAATTTATTGTGAGGATGCAATACCTCCACCTTTAGAGCTCACTCATCCAATTTATTGTGAGGATGCAATACCTCCACCCTTCAGGCTCACTCATCCAATTTATTGTGAGGATGGAATACCTCCACCTTTAGAGCTCACTCATCCAATTTATTGTGAGGATGCAATACCTCCACCCTTCAGGCTCACTCATCCAATTTATTGTGAGGATGGAATACCTCCACCTTTAGAGCTCACTCATCCAATTTATTGTGAGGATGCAATACCTCCACCCTTCAGGCTCACTCATCCAATTTACTGTGAGGATGGAATACCTCCACCCTTCAGGCTCACTCATCCAATGTATTGTGAGGATGCAATACCTCCACCTTTAGAGCTCACTCATCCAATTTACTGTGAGGATGGAATACCTCCACCTTTCGAGCTCACTCATCCAATTTACTGTGAGGATGGAATACCTCAACCTTTCAGGCTCACTCATCCAATTTACTGTGAGGATGGAATACCTCCACCTTTCGGGCGCACACATCCGGTTTCAGTACATTTATTTTTGTAACTATAAAATACTGAAAGACTACAAAATGACATAATTATCTACTTCTTCTTCATCGTCTTTGCCATTTATTTCCAATCTCCCCAATCTCTACCCAGGCCTGAACAGGGCTTTGCAAGTAGCAGGATATAGTCTGGAGAATGAAATCCATTGTGTTGCTTGTTTATAGCTTGACTGCGATATTTGCTCATTTCGGTCCTACAAACCCGTCTTGTGCAGGATGTACTTATCTACTGATACACACTCAATTAAATAATCATCACGAATTCAATCAAATATGTTCACCTTGAGTTTGGCATCCAGGAAATGTTACAGAAAAGTCTGTGTATCTTGTAAGGTCCACTTCAAATCTACTTTTGGAATTGGCCTAAATTTTAGCACAGAAAAATGGGCACATTAAAAATGTTATATTACTTTATTTTAAATATATATAAAATGATAGCAATAAACGTTAGCTCTCTGTGACACTTCACAGGAACAGTGGACAGAAAGGTACAAGTGAGCAAACAAATGTATTTTAAAAGAAACACATTTTGTAAATGGCATCTGTCATGTGAGCAATGTGCAAAATTGGCAGACAAAAATTAATTAGGAAACTATTAACTTAACTTAAAGTATTTATACTGGTTTAGAAGACTCTATGGAGTCTGTATACAACCAGTTTTCTTGGAGTCCATTTTAATAGACTCAAACATTAGAGCTAAGTAGACCAGCAACCAGTTAGGTGCCATTCATAGCTGCTTTTAACAAATCCCTTGGGGAAAGGTACAAATGACTTGGGTAGATTATTAACTTGAATATTGTCCAGGCAGCGGCAGATAAGCCTGCTCTGTTCGATTTCTAACTGCCAAGCAATTTTTACTGTGCTCTACACTGGACACGGGAGTCCGATCTCACTTCCCAGAGATCAAGGAAATTTTTACTTGTACTTGTACTTGTACTTTTACTTGTACTTGTACTTGTACTTGTACTTGCAATGCAAATTTACCTTGTTCTGTAAATTGAAGGGTATAGTTGCAGATGATCCACAGTAAACTCCGCCAAAGTTGAAAGACAACTGCAAAAATTGGATAAAGTTGAGTAAACATGTGCAATTTGTAGAAAAGGGGATTTGGTGGTCTACTAGTTGTGAACTTGGTTTACAATCCCAATGTACCAGGTTTGAATCACATCATGCCCAGTTTACAGACCGGGCATGTCATGGTATGACTTCTTCCAGTCAATGCAGCAGCTGTAAATGGGTACCTGACAAAGGCATGGGAAAATTTAGGACCCGCTACAAGAGCTACAAAGTTCGTGCTTTGTTGCCGGCACTTTCAATAATGAAAGGGACTGAGCACATATGTGGGTGCCGAGGTGTAATGAGGTCAGTTCTGTGAACCATTTTCCATTTTAAGATTTAATTTGTAGAAAGCAGCTAAATACTGTGCGAACTGTAATTCTGCATTTATAAATTGATTTGTTTATACAAAAATGCAATTGCTGAATCATATACAATCAATAAACAAGCAAGAAAAACAATGGAAGCCACAGAGATGCAGTTTTATATAAGAATGTTAAGAATTTAAAGGACAGCAAAGAATATTAATGCTGACATGCCTCCTAGAGGTGATGGTGGGAAATGCCATGTAGCATGAACTCACACAATGAAAGCTTAATGGCTACCAACAGCCAAAATCCTTGTGGCTAGATACACCAGAGCTATACCTTCCCCAGGCCTAGTAAGCCACAAGAAGAAAACCACCCACAAACTTACTACTAACTGCCAAATACGAGTCCAAATGGTGTCAGTAGAGGACAGCGTGATAAAATGCTGGACTGCTTAACATGTGGCATGGAAGGTGGTCAACATGAGAACTGATACACAGCAAACAGGACAGGAACGTATGGAGATCCATGAGTGTTGATGTCAATTAGCATGGCACATGATGAAATGATGAATTCAACATTGCTTAATGAGGGCTCTACCGAAGACGGATGTGTTGGACTGAAAGGTGCAAATATCGCAATGAAGCTGTAAACTAGCAACACAACGCATTCCATTCTCCAGACTACATCCTGCTACTTGCAAAACCCTGTTCAGGGCTCGGTAGCAAAAGATTTTTTTTTTTTTGCGTTCGCCTTATTTCTCTAATCCCCAAGGCTGTGTGCGTTGCACTGTGGCTTTTATTTTGCGCCTGTCGGCCTAGTGCATCCGACTTCAGCATGCATTTATGTAAGGGTCTGCTTCCTCCTGCATTTTCTAAGGGTTTGCTTTCCCGGGGTAACGGCCGGTGCTGTGATGGGGATCGAACTCAGCACCTCCTGGTTGTGAGCCGTGCCACTTAACCACTAGGCCACACCGTCCCCTGGTAGCGAAAGATTGAAAACGAACGCAGATTAAGAAGAAGAAGCTTAATTAGAAACATAAAGATGACACTAGTCACAGAATGTTCAGATTTTAAGTTTCCTGATCTTGTATTTATTTATTCTGTACATGAAGTGTGTTAAGGTTCCTTAGCAAGGAGGTATAGGGGGGCCTCATGCGAATGTGTGAATTTTTTGCATCCCGCAGATTGCATCAGTCGTTGGCAATCAGCCTTTCAGTGTTAAGTGTAGTGAGCACACATTGGGTTTTCTTTCACCACAAAATTATGTAATGTCAAAGTCATGTTGACCGTTTTATTTTACTCTCGTGGGGTTGTGTATCATGAGTATGCACAAAAGGTTACCAAAAAGTACTACCTGGAGGCAATCCGTCACCTTCGTGATGCTGTTCGGCACAAACAACCAGACATGTGGACAAAGGGAACTTGGCAGCTCCATCATGACAACACATTCGCCCATTCTTCGCATTTGATTCAGACTTTCTTGGCCGAACGCAACATTCCTCTGGTTCACCAAACTCCCAGTTTTCCCAACATGCTGCATTCAATTGTTGGCAGTTCCCCAAGCTGAAAATTCCACTGAAAGGGACCCGATTTGAGACATGACCTGCCTCCATTCCAAAAGAGGCCTTCCTAAAATGCTTCTAACAATGAAAGAACCACTGGGAAGTGTGTGGAGTCCAAAAGAGAAGTGTGTGGAGTCCCAAAGAGAAGTGAGTGTGTGGAGTCCATAAGAGAAGTGTGTGGAGTCCAAAAGAGAAGTGTGTGGAGTCTCAAAGAGAAGTGTGTGGAGTCCAAAAGAGAAGTGTGTGGAGTCTCAAAAAGAAGTGTGTGGAGTCCCAAAGAGAAGTGAGTGTGTGGAGTCCATAAGAGAAGTGTGTGGAGTCCCAAAGAGAAGTGAGTGTGTGGAGTCCATAAGAGAAGTGTGTGGAGTCAAAAAGAGAAGTGAGTGTGTGGAGTCCCAAAGAGAAGTGAGTGTGTGGAGTCTTAAAGAGAAGTGAGTGTGGGGAGTCCCAAAGAGAAGTGTGTGGAGTCCCAAAGAGAAGTGTGTGAAGTCCCAAAGAGAAGTGTGTGGAGTCCCAAAGAGAAGTGTGTGGAGTCCAAAAGAGAAGTGTGTGAAGTCCCAAAGAGAAGTGACTGTGTGGAAACCCAAAGAGAAGTGACTGTGTGGAGTCCCAAAGAAAAGTGTGTGGAGTCCCAAGAGAAGTGTGTGGAGTCCCAAGGAGAGTACTTTGAAGAAGATTAGGGTTTCAAACCTCTCGATATCCTACAAATGACAGGGCGTTGCTACGGAAATCCTGCTCAACTCGAGAGGAACCGCAGACATTTGGATCACGTACCAGGCTGATAAGCCAATGGCGCGAGGCTACCATGTGAGGGATTACGGCCGGACGCTTGTTAGCCGGAATCCCGCCCAAATTCTCAGCACCACTGCAATGGGAGGCTTCGATATGGTCGGGACCTGGGGATCGCGCCTCAACCCAACCAGGTCGAGCCACAGAAAGAGGTCTCTTCCATCCGCTGATCAAAGCGGGCGGATAGCTGCTCGATATTCACCCTATACGGCGATGGGGTGCGAAACCACCAACATAAGACTTAGTTCTTGGACGGGGTGTCGAAAACAGTAGAGCAGCCACCTCACTGTGAACTGTCGAGACTCACTCCTTGACCACGAGATATGTCCGCAAACCAGGCGAACAACATCTCCGTGACATTACCAGGCTTGTCCCCTGGTTAAATGCACTTCTGCCTCGATATCTACCTCTGTACGCTATCAGCCATACCAATGGATGCAGAAGAGATGCAGACTAGTGGACATTGCACACCTGCCCCACTGTGTCAACATCCCAGGTGGCGGGGAATGCTAGGTGTACCATCCCTGCATAGAAGCCAAGAAAATAAAGGGAGCAAAGAGATACCCCACTCACATGCAAATGCTACGTTTCTGGCAGGACGTGATGATCCTGGGGTACAGACACACTGGACTGCCTCTCTTCTGGGTAAACCAGTCCATATCATATATCATCTCATATATCATCTCATATATCATCACCGCACCCTATAGACACGAGTAGTGAAGACTCGTTAGTCTGGTAAGACAACTTCCATAAGAGAGACAACTCTGATCATAAACAACTGCTGCCTTGCAGATAGGCTGGGGACAACCAAAGGCTAAGGAGGGCATCCCTACAGAAACGCCTGTTGAAATCGGATGCACTGGGCCGCAAGCCTAACAAAACAGTGCAACGTAAATCGCAGTATGATGACAGTACAACCGATCAGAAAAACGTATGGCGCTCATCCTGCGGAGTCCCGCCAGGCAGCGATAGTGCCGGGCCTCACGCCTCGAAGGGGCCCACCTTTGACTACTGGTGGTCACCCACCCATGTGTCGTGGAGTCAAGGCACATGGCTATGGGGCAACTTTTATTGACCAAAAATTCAAGACCCTCAAAATACTACAGTGGAATGCGGAGGTTTTCGTTAATAAAAAGCTTTCCCTAACACATCACCTGCATGAAGGTAAGATTGACGTGGCATGTATCCAGGAAACGCACCTCAACAAAAACCATAAATTCTCAATCAGAGGATACCAGACCTTCCGTCTCGATAGAGAAGGTCACAAAGGAGGGGTCCTGATACTGACCCGAAACTGCATACCGAGTAGCGCGGTATCTGTCAATCACACCGGACAAGCAGAAATTGTAGGAGTTGACATAATGGCTCAAGAGACGAAGCTCTGCATTTTCAATCTGTACGGATCACCAAATAAATCCCTATCGCTCTCGAGTATGGACGTCAGAGACTCCCACTGCATAGTAGTTGGAGACTTCAACAGTCACTCGGAGAGATGGGGATACTCGGACACAGACAGCAGAGGTGACGAAGTGGAAGATTGGGAGATAGACACAAATCTCTCCCTAATCAATAGGCCGGAGGATAGCCCTAGTTTCTATTCTAGAACATGGCATACCACCTCGACTCCAGATTTGGCCTTCTCCACACAGGACATGCACCATAAAATAGACCGCCAGGTGCTAAAGCAACTGGCAGGTAGCGACCACAGGCCGATCAGGCTAGACATTGATATGGAAGTAGGCCCACAGGAAACAAAACCGCTCCCACGTTGGAATTACAAACGAGCCGACTGAGACAGATTTGCAATCCTGACAGACGGGCTGTGTGAAACCATCAACACACGAAACAACAAAATGAAGCCCATGGTGGAAAGCCTAAGCAAGGCAATAATGCAAGCCGCCACTGAAACCATCCCAAGAGGGGCTAGGAAAAACTATAAGCCCTATTGGAATGATGAGTTGCAGAAAACGGAAGATGCAGTCACAAATGCTAGGAACATGGCAGAGCGAGAACAATCGATGGAGGCAAACATCGCCCTCAAAGCCGCCACGGCAAAATACAAATACACTCTCAAGCAAACAGCAAGAGAGAGCTGGAAAAACAAAACGGAAAGCCTAAACCTGGACAAAGAAGGGAACAAGCTATGGAAGCTACTCAGAGCCATGAATGACGAAACCCCGTCAAACAAACAAATTACCATCAAGCAGGGCGAAAACTTGCTCACTGGTAAAAAAGCTGCAAACGCTTTTGTCGATCACTATGCCAGAGCAAACCACATCGAGGTCCCTGCAGATAGGCATACAGACATTAGTGAAGAGCAAAAGGGGCACGACAACATCAGTACGGCACCTGAAGAGCATATGATGGCCAAATTAACAATGAGCAAAATGGAAGAGGCCGTGAGAACATTAAAGAAAAGGAAATCTCCCGGAAAAGATGGGATAACAAACAAAATGCTGATGGGGCTGGGCCAAACAGCGAAGAGGAAGCTGCTATCGGTCCTGAACCAAAGCTGGAAAAGGGGAATTGTACCCCAGGCATGGAAAGACGCAGTACTGGTACCAGTACCAAAAAAAGGAAAGGACAAAACAGATCCAAATGGATACAGGCCTATCAGCCTACTGAGCTGTGTCGGCAAGCTGATGGAACGTATGATAAACACCAGACTGATGTGGCATCTGGAAGAAAAACGAATACTAATTCCACAGCAAGCCGGCTTTAGACAGCACAGATCCACTGAGGACCAGGTCATCCTCATAGCCCAGGAAATAGAAGATACCTACCAGGCACAGAAACACACAGTAGCGGTTTGGGTGGACCTGGAAAAGGCATTTGACAAAGTCTGGAAAGATGGACTTAGAGTCAAGCTAAGAAGAAGTGATGTCTGTGGGAAAATGTACAAGTGGATCAACCACTACCTCAAAAACAGAACGGCCAGGTCCAAGTACAAGGGCAGATGAGTAGAAAGGTGACACTCGAGCAGGGAGTACCCCAAGGGGGAGTACTGTCACCCACACTCTTCCTGGTGTATATAAACGACATTACAGAGAATATACCAAGAAGAGTCCATAGCTCAATGTTTGCAGATGATCTGGCTATGTGGACCTCTGAAAAGAATCTCACCATAGCAAGAAATCGGATGCAGCAGGCCCTAACATCGCTGGAAGAGTGGGCGAACTCATGGCTGGTCAAAATAAACGAGGAGAAAACCACATGCACAATATTCTCGCTTTCAATCAAACCCCAAAATACCAAGTTAAGTTTAAATGGCAAATTCCTGCAGCCAAACGACAACCCAAACTATCTGGGAGTCACATTTGATCGGCGCATGACATGGAAAAGTTAGATCGAGAGAAACCGAATGAGAGCCAGAGAAAGAATGGCAATCATGAGGAAACTTGCTGGCACAAGCTGGGGAGCAGACGAAAGCATACTAAAGAAACTGTACACTGGAAGAGTGAGACCAGTTCTCGAGTATGGCATTGCGGCATGGACAACAGCAGCAAAGGCGAACTTCGATAAAGTTAGCAAACTTCAAAACCAAGCCATGAGAGTTATAACAGGAGGCCTGAAGTCAACGCCAATTTTAGAACTTGAAAAGATTACAAAACTGCAATCCATGACCGATAGAAGAGATTGCAGAGCCCAGCTGCAGTCAGAGAAACTCTGAAGACTGACCGACCATCCAATGCACCAGAGACTAAACAATTTGGGAAATGGGAAACTAAAGCGGAGAAACTTTGCAGAAATAGCCAAAGCAAAGATGCACGAAGATCCCATAAACGCACTGATAGTTGTCCATCACAAGTGATGAAGACCACTCTCTTTGTTCAGCCGTGTGGACAGTCGTATCGCTTGCTGTGTCCGCTGAAATGGGTGACTTGCGCGGAGATTTGGATTAAAGTGAGGAAGAAACTGCAACTAACAACACCAAAACCCATCCCTACTGTACGAAAACCTACCTGGAGGCAGGATATATTTCCAGAGGTGGTAGAAAATATACCAGGTATTGGAAACAAAAACTGCCAGACTGAAAAAGAAAGGAGAGATACTACCCTAAGCTTTATATCGAAAAACTACCCAAGCATGGACTGGACCCATGCATACACCGACGGTTCTGTAACAAACACTACACAGAACGGAGGGGCAGGAGCATTCCTGAACCTTCCAAATGGCAGAAAAATAACACTGTCATTCGCTACTGGTAAGTACACAAGCAATTTCAGAGCGGAGGCAGAGGCACTGAGGGCGGCAGTGGAAGAAATGGTGACACATAAAGAAAATGAAAGCCATATAGTCCTGCTTACAGATGCTCTCGCCGTAGTCACAGCGCTAAAAAGCCAGAAAAACACTGAGCTTAATGACTTAAGAGCAGCACTCTGCAAACTGTGCCAGCAGTCCACACCAAAAAGGGTAGTGGTACAGTGGGTCCCATCACACTGCAACATCCAAGGCAACGAGGAGGCAGACAGACTGGCAAAAGAAGGTGCAAGACTACCACAAACAGATACTAGTATGACGTACGAAGAGTCAAAATGGCTTATCAAAGCCAGATACATGACCAAATGGGAAACCGAACATACTGGTTACACCAAAAACGATGCCTATTACTAGTTGAACAGAAGAGAGCAGGTCGTTGTCTTCAGACTTCGCACTGGCCACAATAGACTGAGGTACCACCTATTCAACAAATTAAAGATAGGTGGTACCGACGAATGCCCGTGCGGTACCGGTAAAATGACCGCTGAACATCTGCTGCAGAACTGCCCGACATACGAGGATCAGAGAGAGCAGATGTGGCCATCACCAGTGGAACTGCAAGACAAGCTCTATGGCAGTGTCGACAGCCTCAGGATGACCGCCACTTTTTTCGAAAAAATAATGGTTACTGTCTGACTGCGTACGATGAAGAAGAAGAAGAAACCTCTCGATGAGTAATTGTATTTTTCTGGCCAAAAGGTCGGATACGTTTCGAGCACACCTCATACCTTTTTAAAATTCATATCTGGCAACAAAGTCTTCCCATTTGGTTAATACTATTTTTGTAGATGTTGCCAAGAGCATATTTGTGATCATAATTATTGAGATAATGCTTATTTTTTTTTTTTTTTTTTTTTTTTGCGTTCGCCTTATTTATCTATTCCCCAAGGCGTGTGTGCGTTGCACTGTGGTTTTATTTTTGCGCCTGTCGGCCCAGTGCATCCGACTTCAGCATGCATTTTATGTAAGGGTCTGCTTCCTCCTGCATTTTCTAAGGGTTTGCTTCCCCGGGGTAACGGCCGGTGCTGTGATGGGGATCGAACCCAGCACCTTCTGGTTGTGAGCCGTGCCACTTAACCACTAGGCCACGCCGTCCCCTGGATAATGCTTATGATTGCAATGAGTACGGTCGGCTGTCATTACTTTCTGTACGTGGAGGAGCAATCTCACCGAGAGAAATACTGTGTCTGTCATTCTGGACACAGCGGGATTCAAACTCGGTGTGCTGGGATCATGAAAGAGATGTTTCACCCCTAAGCCACACTGTCTCACTTGTTATCCAGAAGGCTTTCCAAATGTGTAGGATTAAGTTATAGGGTCTATTTCAGGAATTTTCACACCCTACAGAGTCCCTTTCCAACTCTTCTCCCCAGTTGTTGAAGAATTATTGGGACTTCCTTCATGCATTTAACCAGAGAAATGTGCCTCCCAAAGTCTATGTTGTTATCCTAAGATGTAAAGTACAATGCAAGGTACTTAACTCAACAAGGGTCATCATTATGTTGGGCTGCTATAGTGCTTTTTCTCAATCCTTGAGCATTCAGATCATGTCATCATGCAACTG
This sequence comes from Ariolimax columbianus, assembly GCA_036924085.1. NCBI lineage: Eukaryota > Metazoa > Mollusca > Gastropoda > Stylommatophora > Arionidae > Ariolimax > Ariolimax columbianus. The sequence goes on along the minus strand of JAVGWX010000011.1, from coordinate 11,502,531 downwards.
GTGAGGTTGTCGGGGCACCAATGAAGACACCCTCACACCCCATCCCCACAACCCCCCCCCCCCCTCTCAGCAACCACTTCCTGTGCCTCCTCTGGTCGGAGATTAGTCAATTCTTTTATGTTGTCCTCCCACCTCTTTTTAGGGCGACCTCTTCGTCGTCTGCCTTGCACCTTTCCATGCAGGATCGTATTTGCAAGACCGTTTGATCTCAATATGTAGACGTGCCAAGTGAGTTTCCGTCATTTGATCAGTGCCAAGAGGTCATATTGCTGTTGTAATTCCTTCTCCCTATTTCCTCATTTGTAACTCAGTCTTTGTATGTGACATTTAGAAGCAATTTTATCACCATCAATGTTCTTTAAGTGTCATATACAGCACATAAGGCAGAAACCAGTGCTCTCCAGTTTGAACTGTATGACGCCACTTTTTTCAATTCATGTATGTTGTTTAAGCCCATAATGGAACCCTCTCTGACGAATGTTCTGGAGAGAGTTTCTTTCAGTCTTCCTCTTTTCCTGCTGCCACATGGTGACCACATAAATGCTTGCAGAGGGAGTCTGTTGCTGTCCATTCTAAGAACATATCCGATGTATGACCACTGTTTTTTGCTGATGAGTGATGAAACATATTGTTGATTGGTGACTTCTCTTATTGTTTTGTTGGTTATAAATGCCATAGTCCCAGCCAATGTTCAACAGTTTTCTACGACACATATTCTCAAATGTATTTAGCCTCTTTTCCAATGTCTTTGTTATTTTCGAACATTCCCATCCATATGTGTGTATTGGTAATACGTTGGAGTTAAACAATATGAGCTTCATGTGCACGCTGAATGATAATCTTTATGATATATCTGATATATTTACAAAGGACACCTGAAATTTATTTAGCAATTTTAGTCTCCATTTTTTGTCTTGAAAAGGATATTTTATTATGTTTGTTGTAGTTTACTGTAAGGCTGCAATATCTGTGTCTTTTGACTGGACACATCTTGTTTTAGCATGGCACATTTGTGTGACTCAGTTTCCCTTTCCTCTTCGATCACTCTTTCAGACAGGCTGCAAAGATGCAGCCTGTTTATAGGGTCACCACTTGGAAGCTAACTCAGATCTTGGACAGATCTGGTTCACTGACCCTGATGCAAGCAGTCAAACTGCTGTCATTTCCTTCACTGCATCTTCAACCCCAATTTCCTGTGCTCCAAGATGCAGAAATGGTGATGCTTTTGTGTTTTGGTTATTAATATAACACTGACCTCGTACAAATATCTTCTTTGTGATTTGGTTTCCATCCCCAACAGGTGGTTTCATTAGAGAATAGAGCGGCCATACATGATGGTGGAATAGATTAATAAATAGATACTCACCGACTGCATTCCAAGGTCCTGTACTGGGGAGGAAAGAATAGGACCATTGCACTTCAATGTATGTAATAAAAGACAACTAAAGGAATTTGTGCATAGGCCTAGCAAGCCCTACAAATCCCTACAAAAACTACCCCTGCAAAAGCATGCAAAGTGCTTCAGTGCAGACATTCTTAGGGAAGCCAACTGTAGTGGTGTCCCTATACTCCGACTGGAGTGAAGAAGGGACAAGAAGAAGAGGAAGTGTACTCACTATATCAATGTTTACGTTTGGAGATTCTACACTTCCTGCAATTCTCAGCTCAAGAGTTTTTCCCCCTCTAATAGAAACTTGAACTCTAGTGTCAAACTTGATGATGGAGTCTGGGGTCAATGACACTTGAATCTCTGCACTGCCACCTATTGGTATAACCCCACTGATTGGGGTGACGTCAAGGCCTGGTAGTGGGTGTGGATCAGATACCTGAAATAGAAATGCATCTTGTGGAAATTATAAGCCCCAAAAGCTTTAACAAGTGTGGACAAGTCAACTATAAGTTACAAATGTATTTCAACTATCCACAAAAAATGAGATTATGAACACTTGAAGAGAACTGAAAAGAATGGCTCTTGTCTAGACAACAGGACATAGTATGTCTTTGTTTAACACCTGTGCTTGATGGGAAGTTGAATAGTTTTGATTTGTTTGATTACTTGGATACTTCGAATCTTGGTATTCAAACTGGCAGGTGTTTACCGACTGCCAGGTTGACAAAGGCTATCCACAGCAGATCCATGTTGTGATTATTTTACTGCCTGAGCCTTACTAGACCTGGGGGAAGGTAGGTGACATATTGGGTAGCAATTTCATTATTATTTTCTAAATTTGTACCCAGACAACAGCTAACAGTCTGGTCTCTCAGATTTTCAACTGCCAAGTGTATGAGTAAACTCTGTGTTTATCATCCATCTCCAATTGGACAAGGTGCCAAATCTCATTTCCCTTGAGACCAGGATCATTTGGAACTTGAGGATTTTAAATGCTCACCATTTCATAATTTTGTTTGTTTTTGAGGGGCAAGAATCGTGTCTCTCTAATATAGAGAGCCCCTTGGATTCAGGCCTTGGAGATGAGATGTTTCCGAAAACTTTTAAAAGTCACGTACAAAGATCGAGTTACAAACGAGGAAATATAAGATAGAATTATAACAGCAATAGGGCCTTTCGAAGATCTCTTGGCAACTGTCAAAAAAAGGAAACTCACTTGGTACGGTCATATATCGAGATCAAGTGGTCTTGCAAACACAATCCTCCACGGGAAGGTGCATGGCAGACGACGAAGAGGCCGGCCCAAAAAGAGATGGGAGGACAACATAAAAGAATGGACCAGTCTCCGACCAGAAGAGTCATGAGCAGCGGCATCTGACAGAGAGGGATGGCATGGAGTTGTGAGGATGTCTTCATGTGTGCCCCAACGACCTCACCGGTTACGGGATGACCTGATCTGACCTGACCTGAAGGTCAGTAGGGATGGGCTAAATTAAAGGATTGTGTTATTGCTTTAGTTTCCTACTCAATTAACTTCAAAATTTCAACATCCTGGTATTCAATCAGGCACGTGTGTCTGATGCCAGAAAGCCAAATGTAGAGTAAACTCATTTCGCTCTTTTTACCCTTGTGTACTATGTTGGGCCCAGGGCCTCCATTATGCCATCTCTCCACCTCATCCTCGATCGCCTGCTAAGACAACTAAAGTTGTATTGCCACCACAACCTAACTCTACGTGTCCATCTGTTATCCGGCATGCACACCACATGGCCGGCTCATCTGTATTTTCATAACAGCACAACATCTATGATGTCAGAGAAAGAAGTTCGACTTCTGATCTCTGCGTTGCAAATTTGATATCAAATGGAAATGTTCAATGCTCTTCGATCTATTGCTGGTAGTCTATCTGCATCAGCTTTCCATAGTTTCCACACCTCACAGCCATATACCATGGCTGGAATAACCACACTGTTGGAGGTGTAAGTCCTAGCATTGACGTTTCACAACTGCTGCAGTATGGAGTTTCCTCCCAACATAACAAATGCTATTATATTTGTATCTAGTGCATTTGTTGAAACAATAAAATCAGAAATGTAAAGCCCCACCTTTTTCTTATTCTTCTTCTTCTTCTTCTTCATTCATCCTTAGATCTCTTACATTGGACACTGGAGTTTGTAAGGCTCTTTTATTTTCATACAGCTTTTGTCTCATATCTGTATCAGATGACCAGTATTGTTCTCTCTTTTTCTGAATGAGCATGCAGCCTTGTAGGGTGTGTTCTATGGTCATGGTATTCACCCCACGTAGACACATGCCATCTGTCCCAATTCTCATGTTATTGTAAAGATGACCTTTGAATCTTTAATGGAAAGCCATATAGTCCTGCTTACAGATGCTCTGGCCGTAGTCACAGCACTAAAAAGCCAGAAAAATACTGAACTTAATGATTTAAGAGCAGTACTCTGTCAACTATGCCAGCAGTCCACACCAAAAAGGGTAGTGGTGCAGTCGGTTCCATCCCACTGCAACATCCAAGGCAACAAGGAGGCAGACAGACTGGCAAATGAAGGTGCAAAACTACCACAACCAGACACTAGTAAGACATACGAAGAGTCAAAACGGCTTATTAGAGCTAGATACATGACCAAATGGGAAACCGAACATACTGGCTACACAGAAAACGATGCCTATTACCAGTTGAACAGAAAAGAGCAGGTCGTGGTCTTCAGACTTCGCACTGGCCACAATAGACTAAGGTACCACCTATTCAACAAATTGAAGATAGGTGGCACTGACGAATGCCCGTGTGGTACCGGGAAAATGACCGCTGAGCATTTGCTGCAAAACTGCCAGACATACAAGGATCAGAGAGAGCAGATGTGGCCATCACCAGTGGCAACACTAGACAAGCTCTATGGCAGTGTCGACAGCCTCAGGATGACCGCTGCTTTTTTAGAAAAAATAATGGTTGCTGTCTGACTGTGTACGATGAAGAAGAAGAAAAAGAATCTTTAAATGCCCAGTTCTCAGTGTGAAGATGATGACTTGCTCTTCTCTAACCCAGTTAAAATAGTTGTCTTCTTTATGGAATTGGAGGTGTTGATCAGCCCATTTTTTCCTGGTTGGCTTTAATTATGGTCTTGGCCTCATTATACATGATGCTCAGATCTGTTTGTGGAGAAGCTCCTCCACACTTTGCTAGTCTCTCTGCAGCTTCATTGCCTTCAATATTGCAGTGGGAGGGGATCTATTCTCTTCTTCTTCTTCTTCTTTTTCTTCATCGTACGCAGTCAGACATCGGGGATCTACTCAATGACTAACATTGAGTGTTCTGCTGAGAGCTGTGTCAGAAAGTAGATACATTGTTTGACAAAGCCTAAATACCTGGGAGCACTGATAGATGTGGAAGGTTCCAGAAATGAGATTCAGGAAAAAACAGCAATTACCATGACTGCTCTGGCCAAACTGAGGCCGCTACGTTAGGACATAAATATAAACCTGAAATCCAAGGTGAGTTTAATGTATGCATTTGTCACTTCTGTGTACCTTTACGCGTGCGAAACTTGAACTCTGACAGCAGTTCTACAGCAAAGAATTTGTGTACTGGAGATGGGATGCCTATGTCGAATCCTCTGCATTTTGTATCTAGACCTCATAACAAATCAGGCAGTTTGGGACACCAATAAGAGAGAGGTCTGCCAATATAAAGACCTTTTCTTAGCTGACCTGTACTTCTACAGGGGCAGATCCCAATTGTGGTGTGATCTGGATGTAGCCTGGATGAGGATTTCCTGGTTAGCAGACTACGCTCGAGCATTTTATTATTCCACTGTGTTTGGACAAGTGCCGCTGAGGGTGGTTAACCGATGTACAAGTCCATCTTAATAGACTCAAACACTAGAGCAAAGTAGAGCTGCAGAATGTTAGGCACCTTCTACGCTGTTCTTAAAAAATCACCTAACACCTTATGGTATGCTCTCTGTGGTGCTATTCTTGTCCTTATCATTCACAAAGACCCTGGCGAACCACTCAGCACTTAGGTTGTGAAGGGTTAAATAATATAATCTTAAAGCAAGGCCCTAGAAATGTGTGCACAAGTATAACTTACACGAAAATAAGCATGGTTGCTGCCGCTGTTATGAAGTAGGCTGCTAATAACTGTGGTCAAGTTCACTGGCGCTGATCCAAATGAAATCCGCTGGTCTAAGAAATATACGTTGGTGTTTCCTACCTGTGAACAAAATATCATTGATGTCTGTTTATGTGTGTTATGTTATGTTTGGGTAATGGTTTTCTATCCAAGTGGACATAAGTTTAAAACCCCAGTAAGACAAAGTGTGCTTTTGTTTCTTTTGGAAGTGAAATAAATTATATATCCTGCATTCTATATTGTGAATCACTTAACATGAGGGGAAAGCATGGGCTACTGGTTATGTGACACAGCTCATAACTCAAAAGTGCTGGGTTTCCTCCCCAATCACAATACCGGCCTTTACCCCAGGGAAGCAAATCCTTAGTAAATGCAGGAGATAGCAGACCCTTACATAAAATACATGACAAAATCGAATGCACTGGGCCAACAGGTGCAAAATAAAAACAGTGCAACACACAGTGCCTTGGATAAAATAAGGCAAACACAAAAATTTTAAAAAATATTTTTTTTTAAAAACAACAAAAATCATTAAACTTAATCACGTGGTTCATCAAGGATATCTTTTATCACCTTTTCTGTTCATGCTTGCAGTTTATTTGATAATTAAAGAAACTACAGCATAGGAGAGAAGTGGAATCAAGTAGACCATTTTCAAATAGCTAAAATACCTGGACTTCGCAGATAACATAGCTCTTTTATCTCATGGTCAATTCCGATAGGACTAGGTGCCAATCTCACCTCCTTTAAGACCTCGAGGTGCTAGAAACTGAGGGTTTCACCCACCATTTTGTACTTCATTTGGTCACTTGTATATCTAGAGAGACGAGCACCTTACCTCTCAGCTATAGCAATGTCTTTATTCTTGAGCCCTATAAATAAAGACCCCCTTCCCCAAGCAGTCATTTGGGTAACAAAGTATCTGAACTGTATAATTGTTGAGAAGATTCTCAATCATTGCTTACCTCGGCACTACAGATGAGTTTACGAGATTCAACATCAGCAATAGGAGCTCGAGCACTGCACAGCTCCCAAATAATTGGGCGCCAAGTTAGACCGCACACTGTCTTACAGGACACACTGCCAGGAAACAAAGCGCAAGATACACGCAAGAAACATCATTATCAGAAAATTGACTAGTGGGGAGCACAGCCATCTGTCCTTCATACATTAGCATTTGCTCTGTGCCTCTCAGCAGCGGAATACGCAACGCAGCCTGGAGAAACTCTGCAAACGCAAAACTCTATTGATATTGCAACAAACAAGGCAGGCAGGACAGCGTCGGGATGCTTAAAACCCACTCCCACTCCACGGCTAAAATATATCCTATAATTGGCACAGCTCCTCCTGCCATCAGACGAAGTGTGGCTGCTGAAATTAAACGAGAGAAACAGGAAAATGACCCTAGACACAATGTTTGGACACCAGGAGCAGATCACAAGACTCAAATCCAGGCATAGTTTCCTTAAATCAACAAAGCCCATACAGTCAAGCCCTGAAAGTCATCTCACTGAATAATGGGACGAAATGATGCAGGACCCAGGGATCTAACTTCAGGAGGAACCTGCCCCTGGATATCACTTACCCTACTCTCTTTGGAAGGCAATAAATAGACTTCGAACTGGCATATCACAACGTAGGAGGAACATGAAGAAATTGGGTCTCGTGGATGGCGATACAAGTGACTGCGGTGCAGTACAAGACCCAGCTCATCTGATCATTTGTCCCAACCTTCTGGATACATGTGATGAGAGCAACATACTTACCTTAACTTAACGTCGTTATTCTGGTTTAGAAGACTCTGCGGAGTCTGTAGACAAGCAGTATCATTTACATTTCCTTGTTTTAAAAGCTATGGGCAATAAATCTGCTGAAGGCAAATGACAGGGCAATTCAAGTCACTAAACACTGAATGAACACTATACGATGTGGTGTTTGGACACGAAAAGTAAGTAAGTATCCCCATCAGTCATTTGAGTAACAAAGTATCTGAACTGTATGGTTCTTGAGGAGATTCTCAAGTTTTGCTCACCTCAGCACTACAGATGAGTTTACGAGATTCACCACCAGCAATCAGCAGGGTGAATGAGCCATCTTCGGGAGCCATAAATGATGAGTGCCACACCACTTCACAATCCAGGTCGTTGTTTGGATCAACCACACCTACAGGACATAGAAGTGTTTACAAGTCAATCAGAAATCATAATCCCAATTCATTCATTTTATTCCCAGTGGAACAAAATGATGCAAGTGTTACTTGCCATCTATATCCTTTTAGAACTTTCTTTCATGTTTTCATCGATCTGCTTCTTCTTCTACAAATCTTCTCAAGGTTCTTTGTCTCTATGGAGCAAGGAGTTGTGTGGGCATCTAATTAAGTGCGAGCTTGGTTTGCAACCCCAATATACCGAGCTATAAATCACTTGATGTTCAGTTTGACTATGCATGTGTGTGGAACACATACAACAGCACGATACAAACAGATACACACACTTAACTTAACATCTTTATATTGGTTTAGAAGACTCTCCAGAGTCTGTATACAACCAGTTTCATTTACATCACCTTGCTCTAAAAGCTATGCGCATCCAATTTATTCTTAAATGCATTAACTGTCCCTGCCTCCACTACTTCCCATGGCAATGCATTCTAAGCATTTACCACTCTCTGACTAAAAAAATATTTCCTAATATTTAATCTGGACCTCTCTTTAGTTAATTTTTAGCTATCCATATACTGGACAATATGTCCTGATATAGCCTAAATGACTGGTCTGGAGTTGAATAGGGGGTTCCTTCACCAGTGGAATCCAGAAAGGTAAACCTTTAACAAAACCCAACAAAAATTTTGTGTCTCCATATTCGTGCCTCTCTTGTGAGATCAATTCAAGTGAATGTGTAGCTAGTTAAAATAAAATATTCAGTCCAAATAATAGATTGCTTTCTGAGAACAAGCCTTTAACATCTCCTAATGATCTTTTTTGACGCAATGCATCAGAAGTTGAATGGAAAAAGCAGTCCACTTTTTTTACACAAACCAGAAAGAGGATAGCTGAAATCAAGGAAAAGCTTTCTACAAACTATACAGCCCTGGGAACAGAACCCTGAGAGAAGCTGCACTAAATAGTGGTGCAAAAAGTGAGGTGAGGACGGGGTGGAGATGAAAGAAGAACTTGCTCCAGGACATAATATGTTTAACACTTTGTGGGCATCAAGATGCTGAGCAGCGCATGAGCTGCAACGGTCAGCAACCCATAGCTGACTGCTTGCGTCAGGGCCAGCGAACCAGAGCTGCCAAGACCCTTTTACACCTCCATGCGGTGATCCTGTATAACAGACTGCAACAGAGCAGACTGACCAAGTAGAAGGGACCAAAAAGGGAAGGCTAGCCCTGAATTAAAAAATACCTGCTGAAGTCGAATGTGTCAGACTTAAAGGTGCAAATATCACAGTCAAGATGTAAACTATGACACAGCGCATTCCGTTCTCCGGACAACATCCTGCTACTTGCATAATCCTTTTCAGTACTTGGTAGCGGGCGTTTGAGAACGAATGACGAAGAAGATAAGAAGAAACACTCTGTGAAGAGCCCAAACCAGATTAAGAACAGGTGTGTCCAGGTATAGGTTAGACTAGATTAGACCTGAAAAAAATGGGGTTATGCTGACAATAATGCATGTCAATCTGGGAGACCCAAAACCCAGAACATCTGCTTAACTGTCCCAGAATACAGGAATCCTGTAAAATGAAAGATCTGATAGTGACAAATGAAAGAGAATACATAATGGCTGGTGTATGGCCTTAACTATCCCAGAATTCAGAAATCCTGTAAAATGAAAGATCTGATAGTGGCAAATGAAAGATCTGATAGTGGCAAATGAAAGAGAATACATCGTGGCTGGTTTATGGCCTTAACTGTCCCAGAATACAGAAATCCTGTAAAATGAAAGATCTGATAGTGGCAAATGAAAGAGAATACATAATGGCTGGTTTATGGCCTTAACTGTCCCAGAATACAGGAATCCTGTAAAATGAAAGATCTGATAGTGGCAAATGAAAGAGAATACATAGTGGCTAGTTTATGGCCTACCACTTTATGAGCTTGCCAAGCACAGATAGGATCCTTTTTTTTTAATTTCTAAAATACCTCTGCAGGCGGTAGGACCATTCAGCCAAGTTGTTGGTTATATTAGGGCAATATTGTACATTGTTCTGTTTGCTGCATGCTGCTGTTGATTGGTATGTGTTTCTTGATGTGGTTCGTAGCTTTTTCAGATCACTTGTCATTTCTCTTAAGTTTTTGTTTTACTTTCTTCTTCAAGAGCACAATCACCCTACTAAATCATTGCTGCCCTATATGGACATATGATCCACCTTGCTGAGGACGTCCCCATCCACCAGCTCTTCAAGTAAGCCATGGATAGGAAACGACCCTCTCCATCACGGTCTCAGTTTCACACTTTGTTTTTGGTTTCCATTCTGAGTATAAACATATTCTTTGTATTTCTAGTTTTTTTTCTGTGTTTTTGGCTTTCAAATATTGTTTATTTTCATGCCTTTTTCTTTCCCGTTATTATTATTTTAACTTCTTCTTTTCCCCAGTGTGTGTTCTTTACATCCGTCTCGGACTTCATCATATGTTTCTGCTGCGGCTAACTTGAGGATGGTCTTGAATTTTAACCAGAGATCTTCTAGATCATTGGGTGTTTCCTCTGCACCTTCCACTGCTGTCAATATAAGCCTCTCAGACAGACTGGCAAAAGAAGGTGCAAGATTACCACAACCAGATTCTAGTGTGACCTACAAAGAGTCCAAAAAGTCTATTAGGGCCAGATACATGGCCAAATGGGAAACAGAGCATACTCGCTATGCAAAAAATGATGCGTATTACCAGTTGAACAGAAGAGAGCAGGTCATGATCTTCAGACTCCGCACAGGCCACAACAGACTGAAGTACCATCCATTCAATAAACTGAAGATAGATGGCACTGACGAATGCACCTGTGGTACAGGGAAAATGACCGCTGAACATCTGCTGCAAAATTGCCCAACATACGATGACCAGAGAAAGCACATGTGGCCATCACCAGTGCCAACACTAGACAAGCTCTATGGCAATGTCGACAGCCTCAGGATGACAGCTGCTTTTTTCAAACAAATTAAAGTTGACGTCTGACAGCGTACGAAGAAGAAGAAGACTATAAGCCTCTGGTTGTTGTTGTTATTGTTGTTGAATGCCCACAATGGGTAGAATTACTCTTTTGTGTGCCCTTAAAAGGATGCTAAGTGACGGTTTGTTGTAGCTTGCCTCACATCCCAAGCGTGCTGATGAAGGTGGACTAGGGTCTTCCTGGCGGTTGTGCTGTCCTTGGCTTCATCTGCGTGGTGCTAACTACTATGGGGATCACATCAATCAATATCTCGTCAGCCAGGCTAGCTTGAAAACAGCCTTTTTCCAGGGAACACTACATGTAAGAGAGATTGTGGTCTTGGTCAGTATATTGTACCTGACCCTGATGGGACGTCCTGGTCAGTGCCGGACTGGACTTGCGTCTCAGTTCCCCTCCATATAAGGTAAGCATACTTGATATTTAATATGTTTCTTATAGCTAAGTTTTATGAGGACCTTGAGGCGCTCATCGCTGCAGTGCCCAAATTTGACAAACTGGTCATCCTCGGTGATTTTAACAACTACCTGTCCGAAATAGAACCACATGGATGCACCCAAGGTCCCGCCACTGGCACCTCATTGACTATATTATCATCAGACGTAGGGATCGAGCGGATGCTATGGTAACGAAGAGCATGTGTGGTGCAGAATGTTGGACCAACCATCGACTTGTCATTGCCAAGCTAAACTTCAAGATCCAGCCCAAAATGCACCCCCAGGGAAAGAAACCACCGAGGAGGCTAAATGTCTCTCAGCTGAAATACGAACCCACGAGAGGAGGCTTCCAGGAAGAGCTTGAAGGTAGACTGTCTGAGCTTCGTTTTGAAAAGAATAACATCAAAAAGAACTGGGCATCATTCAGAAACACACTCTACGCTACAGCTGTTAAACACATTGGCCCACTCACGCGCAAGCATAAGGACTGGTTTGATGAGAACGATCTAGAAATACAGGGCCTTCTCGATGCAAAACATGAAGCGCATAGGGAATACCAGAGGGACACACCATCTCCGGCAGCAAAAGCTGCCTTCAATACTGCTCGCAAAGCTGTCCAGACCAGGCTTAGAGAGATGCAAGACTCCTGGCTCAGTAAAAGAGCTGACGAAATTGAGATGTTCGCCGAGCGTCATGACACCAAACGGTTTTACGAGGTACTGAAAGCTCTCTACGGCCCGCAGCCCTCTAGTAATACTCCAGTTCGCAGTGCGGATGGGGTACTGCTAACAGATAAGGTTCAGATTCTAGACAGATGGGCAGACCACTTCTGCAAAATACTAAACCACCCATCGTCCATAAATGAAGAGGCCATCCGGCGAATGCCGCAGGTGGAACTGAACCTGGCGTTGGATGAAGTAATTACTGAGGAGGAAGTCGACAGGGCAATCAGTTCACTATCTATAGGAAAAGCTCCAGGAGCTGATGCAATACCAGCAGAGGTATATAAGACAGCTGGCCCATCCCTCACCAGAAGGATCACTGAACTCTTCTGTTACATGTGGGCTGAAGGTAAAATTCCGCAGGAGCTAAAGGACGCCTCAATCGTTCACCTATACAAAAGAAAAGGCAATCGTCAGGAATGCGACAATCATCGTGGAATATCGCTACTCTCCGTAGCAGGCAAGATCCTAGCGCGCTTACTGCTAAACAGGCTCAACAAACACCTTGAACAAAGCCACCGCCTCCCAGAAAGCCAATGTGGATTCAGAGCCGGAAGAGGAACAGTGGACATGATTTTTGCCGCTTGCCAAGTACAAGAGAAGTGTCGAGAGCAAAATCAGGCCTTGTACACCACATTTATTGATTTGACAAAGGCATTTAATACAGTAAACAGAGGAGGGCTGTGGATGATAATGTCTAAGTTTGGCTGCCCCAACAAGTTCATAACAATGGTGAAACAGCTACACGAAGGCATGTGTGCTCGTGTACTGGACAGCGGTGCAATCTCTAAAACGTTTCTAGTATCAAACGGAGTAAAACAAGGATGTGTACTCGCCCCGACTTTGTTCAGCATGATGTTCGCGGCCACGATGACAGACGCCTTCAGATCATTGGAGCTTGGAATACCCATAAAGTACCGCACAGATGGCAAGTTACTCAATTCCAGAAGAATGAAGGCCAAAACCAAAGTGGCTGGCGACATAATCAGGGAACTTGTATTTGCTGACGACTGCGTTCTAATGAGCAACTCAGAACTGAACATGCAGGTTGGAATGGACCAGTTCTCTCCCGCATGCAAAAATTTTGGCCTGACCATAAATGCCAAAAAAACAGAGGTCATGTACCAACCAGCACCAGGCATGCCGTACACAAAACCAGAGACTACAGTCAGCGGGCAGACGTTGAATGCCATAGACAAATTCACATATCTGGGCAGTACGCTGTCGAGATCTGTCAGCCTAGATGATGAGGTGGCAAGCAGAATAGCAAAGGCCAGCATAGCCTTTGGTAGAATGCGCTCGATGGTCTGGGCACGTCGTGGCATCAGCGTCAAGACCAAACTCAAAGTCTACCGTGCAACCATCATTCCAACCCTACTATACGCTTGCGAAAGCTGGACTGTATACTCTGGACATGCAAGGAGGTTAAACCACTTCCACACAGGTTGCCTGAGGCGAATATTCTACATCCGATGGCAAGATCGTGTCACTGACATCGAGGTTCTCTCGAGGGCTAACATGCCCAGCATCCATGCACTGCTAGAAAAAGCACGACTAGGATGGGCCGGACACCTCGTCCGTATGTCAGACGAGCGGCTCCCAAAGAAGCTTCTCTACGGCAAGCTGAGAGAGGGATGGCGCGAGAGAGGGCGCCCAAAGAAACGTTTTAAAAACGGTCTGAAGGACTCACTAAAAAGTTGCCAGATAGACATCGACACCTGGGAATGTCTTGCGAAAAACAGATCTGACTGGAGAAGCGCAGTCAAATCGGGTGTAGCTGCCTGTGAAGATGACCGTGTTGTGAAAGCACAGAACAGACGCGAGACGCGGAAATCCCGAGCAGCGGGAACACCATCCCCTTCTACAAACCTTGTGTGCCCGATATGTAGCAGATGTTTTCGTGCTCGCATTGGCCTGTTCAGCCACATGCGCACCCACACCCAACAGGGAAATCTGTGACAAGGATGATGTCGGCGGTCCTCATCGACAACGATGGACAGCTATTATAGCTAACAAAACTTCAGATCTCCATATAAGGTAAACATACTTGACATTTAATATGTTTCTTATAGCTAACAAAACTTCAGATCTACATATAAGGTAAACATACTTGATATTTAATATGTTTCTTATAGCTAACAAAACTTCAGATCTACATATAAGGTAAACATACTTGATATTTAATATATTTTTTATAGCTAACAAAACTTCAGATCTCCATATAAGGTAAACATACTTGACATTTAATATGTTTCTTATAGCTAACAAAACTTCAGATCTACATATAAGGTAAACATACTTGATATTTAATATGTTTCTTATAGCTAACAAAACTTCAGATCTACATATAAGGTAAACATACTTGATATTTAATATATTTTTTATAGCTAACAAAACTTCAGATCTCCATATAAGGTAAACATACTTGACATTTAATATGTTTCTTATAGCTAACAAAACTTCAGATCTACATATAAGGTAAACATACTTGATATTTAATATGTTTCTTATAGCTAACAAAACTTCAGATCTACATATAAGGTAAACATACTTGATATTTAATATATTTTTTATAGCTAACAAAACTTCAGATCTACATATAAGGTAAACATACTTGATATTTAATATGTTTCTTATAGCTAACAAAACTTCAGATCTACATATAAGGTAAACATACTTGATATTTAATATATTTTTTAAAGCTAACAAAACTTCAGATCTACATATAAGGTAAACATACTTGACATTTAATATCTTTCTTATAGCTTATAAACACTTCAGATCTACAAATATTTCTCAAAATTATTAAACCTCTTTTTTATCTGTAATCTACTATTTATGCATACGCCCTCCAATTGTTTACCTTACCACAACAATATCTTAATAATGTAGCTTCCTGTAAGAGTGTTTTCTCTTGTGCAACATATCCATCAAAATTAAGAGATACGCTTTCTCCTTATCTATTTTTTTTTAATCCTGCAGATAATCTTTGTCTACCAGCATGAGACAGCTCTGATGGCCTCTCTCATGACCTATCAGACCTAACACCATGCTATAGTATAACTTAGGAGATGAGGTACTACATAATGAGGATTTTATTCTTAAAACCTTACCAGTAATCCATCTGTTCAAATGGGTCTCCTATTGGACAATTCGCATGCACCCTCTGTGGTTAGGAAGGATCCAGCACAGTGCTGAACAGACCTGGGAAAAGATAAGCTGCATTCATCGCACCATGACACCAGGCCAATTGTAAAGGCACAGTGGCTCAGGACGTGACGATCCAATCGTCTAGAACTTTTGGTCACAGGACTAGGAGAACTCAGCCTAACCAGTAGATAATTGGTGGCAGGGAATGAGCACAGTGGACCCTACCATGGCTACGGTACCTTGGAGCGTTACTAATGCACCCTCTCAATTACTTAATGTCAGGACAGTACATTGCTGACCTGCTTGGAGTGGGAAGTAAATCCACAGACTCACCAGCCCGACAATGCCATCTCTATCTACCATTGAATAATTAATGTAAACCAAACGCCTCATTAATTTAATTTTGTTTTTCAATATTAACTTTCATTTTAAAAGTTGTAAATGAAACAAACCTTTGGCTGGTCTGATTGAAAAAGCTGTCCCCTTATCTCCTAGGTCAGGTGACCAAGTGAACTCTGCTGGGTAATTCAGTTTATTCTGGAGTGTAACTACACCACGGAAACCTGGTTTGGAAATCATGATGTAATTTCATGTAAAATGATGATAGGAAAATCTTCAACAAATTTGTACCCAAGGCTTGAAAAATTAAAACCACTGTAACCTTCCAAGCATCTTGCATTGACTGAAGAAGGATGTGCATTGAACTAGCAATTTCATATTGTAAAACAAATTTGTGCAGATCTTAATCTTGATCTTGATGACCCATTCCTCAGCGTAGCTTCGGGTCCCAACTTCATCTCCAGCGGACCCCGTCTTGGACCACGGAAGTCCAGTGCGTGGTATGTGGTCCTCTAGAGACATCTCAGATGTTGCAGCGTACAGCAAGGGAGTCTGACCAACACATTGGAGGTCTTCCCTGCGATCTCTTCTTACCTCAGGGGTACCAGACCGCTGTCGCTGTACTCCATTGACCATTGTTTTGTCGCAACATGTAACCTGCCCATCTATGTTTTGCCTTGTCTGCATGGATTGTATAGAAACCACTAAAATGCTTGATACAAACTTCCTGTAAGAGGGCCAGCCGCAGAGGTTGCCTCATGCTCTACATAAAGGAAAAAGGAGAAAAAAAGATAGGAAACTCTATCAACAACATTTAAAAATTGCTGAAACGAAAACAATTGCTTCTCCAAACACTAATTTTATTAGCAGACAGACAATAAATCTGACCACATGACTACCTTATCTGAGATTGAAATGGAGATGCTGCCTACAGGATAATAGCATGCTGCTCATGTAATATGGTATTTGACTTGGCTTGGCTTCGTTCGTTCTTAATCTCCCACTACCAAACCCTGAAAGGGCTTAAGTAGCAGAACGTATTCCAGAGAACGGAATGCGTTGTGTCGTAGTTTACAGCTTGACTGCGATATTTGCACCTTTCGGTCGAAAACATCTAACTTCAGCAAGCATTTTTTTAGTACTGAGTTAGCATTCCCTCTTCAATCCCTTCTACTTAGCCAGTCTGCTCTGCTGCAGCCTGTTATCCTGGATCACCGTGTGGAGGTGTAGAAGGGTCTTGGCAGCTCTGGTTCGCTAGCCCTGCCGCTAGCAGTCAGCTATGGGTCGTTGACCACTGCAGCTCATGCGCTGCTCAGCATCTTGATCCCATATGGTATTTCTTCTTCTTCTTCTTCTGCGTACACAGTCAGACAGTAACCATTATTTTCTCGAAAAAAGCGGCGGTCATCCTGAGACTCTCGCCACTACCATAGAGCTTGTCTTGCAGTTCCACTGGCAATGGCCACATCTGCTCTCTCTGATCCTCGTATGTCGGGCAGTTCTGCAGCAGATGTTCAGTGGTCATTTTACCAGTACCGCACGGGCATTCGTCGGTACACCCTATCTTCAATTTGTTGAATAGGTGGTACCTCAGTCTGTTGTGGCCAGTGCGAAGTCTGAAGACAACGACCTGCTCTCTTCGGTTCAACTGGTAATAGGCATCGTTTTTGGTGTAACCAGTATGTTCGGTTTCCCATTTGGTCATGTATCTGGCTTTGATAAGCCGTTTTGACTCTTCGTACGTCATACTGGTATCTGTTTGTGGTAGCCTTGCACCTTCTTTTGCCAGTCTGTCTGCCTCCTCGTTGCCTTGGATGTTGCAGTGTGACGGAACCCACTGTACCACTACCCTTTTTGGTGCGGACTGCTGGCACAGTTTGCAGAGTGCTGCTCTTAAGTCATTAAGCTCAGTGTTTTTCTGGCTTTTTAGCGCTGTGACTACTTCGAGAGCATCTGTCAGCAGGACTATATGGCTCTCATTTTCACTGTGTGTTACCATTTCTTCCACTGCCGCCCTCAGTGCCTCTGCCTCTGCTCTGAAATTGCTTGTGTACTTACCAGTAGCGAATGACAGTGTTATTTTTCTGCCATTTGATAGGTTCAGGAATGCTCCTGCCCCTCCGTTCTGTGTAGTGTTTGTTACAGAACCGTCGGTGTATGCATGGGTCCAGTCCATGCTTGGGTAGCTTTTCGTTATGAAGCTTAGGGTAGTGTCTCTCCTTTCTTTTTCACTCTGGCAGTTTTTGTTTGCAAAACCTGGTATATTTTCTACCACCTCTGGAAATATATCCTGCCTCCAAGTAGGTTTTCGTACAGTAGTGATGGGTTTTGGTGTTGTTAGTGCGTTTATGGGATCTTCGTGCATCTTTGCTTTGGCTATTTCTGCAAAGTTTCTCCGCTTTAGTTTCCCATTTCCCAAATTGTTTAGTCTCTGGTACATTGGATGGTCCGTCAGTCTTCTGAGTTTCTCTGACTGCAGCTGGGCTCTGCAGTCTCTTCTATCGGTCATGGATTGCAGTTTTGTAATCTTTTCAAGTTCTACAATTGGCGTTGACTTCATGCCACCTGTTATAATTCTCATGGCTTGGTTTTGAAGTTTGTTAACTTTATCGAAGTTCGCCTTCGCTGCGGTTGTCCATGCCGCAATGCCATACTCGAGAACTGGTCTCACTCGTCCAGTGTACAGTTTCTTTAGTATGCCTTCGTCTGCTCCCCAGCTTGTGCCAGCAAGTTTCCTCATGATCGCCATTCTTTCTCTGGCTTTCATTCGGTTTCTCTCAATCTGACTTTTCCATGTCATGCGCCGATCAAATGTGACTCCCAGATAGGTTGGGTTGTCGTTTGGCTGCAGGATTTTGCCATTTAGCCTTAATTTGGTACTTTGGGGTTTTAATGAGAGCGAGAATATTGTGCACGTGGTTTTCTCCTCGTTTATTTTGACCAGCCATGAGTTCGCCCATTCTTCCAGCGATGTTAGGGGCCGTCTGCATCCGATTTCTTGCTATGGTGAGATTCTTTTCAGAGGTCCACATAGCCAGATCGTCTGCAAACATTGAGCTATGGACTCTTCTTGGTATATTCTCTGTAATATCGTTTATATATACCAGGAAGAGTGTGGGTGACAATACTCCCCCTTGGGGTACTCCCTGCTCGAGTGTCACCTTTTTGCTCATCTGCCCTTGTACTTGGACTCTGGCCGTTCTTTGTTTGAGGTAGTGGTTGATCCACTTGTACATCTTCCCACAGACATCACTTCTTCTTAGCTTGACTCTAAGTCCATCCTTCCAGACTTTGTCAAATGCCTTTTCCAGATCCACCCAAACAGCTACTGTGTGTTTCTGTGCCTGGTAGGCATCTTCTATCTCCTGGGCTATGAGGATGACCTGGTCCTCAGTGGATCTGTGCTGTCTAAAGCCGGCTTGCTGTGGAATTAGTATTCGTTTTTCTTCCAGATGCCACATCAGTCTGGTGTTTATCATCCGTTCCATCAGCTTGCCGACACAGCTCAGTAGGCTTATGGGCCTGTATCCATTTGGATCTGTTTTGTCCTTTCCTGTTTTTGGTACTGGTACCAGTATTGCATCTTTCCATGCCTGGGGTACAATACCCCTTTTCCAGCTTTGGTTCAGGACTGATAGTAGTTTTTTCTTCGCTGTTTGGCCCAGCTCCATCAGCATTTCGTTTGTTATCCCGTCTTTTCCGGGAGATTTCCTTTTCTTTAGTGTTCTCATAGCCTCTTCCATTTCGCGCATTGTTAGTTTGGCCATCATGTGCTCTTCAGGAGCCGTATTTATGTTTTCGTGTCCCTTTAGCTCTTCGCTAATGTCTGTATGCTTATCTGCAGGGACCTCGATGTGGTTTGCTCTGGCATAGTGATCGACAAAGGCGTTTGCGGCTTTCTTACCTGTGATCAAGTTCTCGCCCTGCTTGATAGTAATTTGTTTATTTGACGGGGTTTCGTCGTTCATGGCTCTGACTAGCTTCCATAGCTTGTTCCCTTCTTTGTCCAGGTTTAAACTTTCCGTTTTATTTTTCCAACTTTCTCTTGCTGTTTGCTTGAGAGTGTGTTTGTACTTCGCCGCGGCGGCTTTGAGGGCGATGTTTGCCTCCATGGATTTTTCTCGTTCTGCCATGTTCCTAGCATTTGTTACTGCATCTTCCACTTTCTGTAACTCATCATTCCAGTAGGGCTTATAGTTTTTCCTAGCTCCTCTTGGGATGGTTTCAGTGGCGGCTTGCATTATTGCCTTGCTTAGGCTCTCTACCATGGGCTTCATTTTGGTGTTTCGTGTGTTGATGGTTTCACACAGCCCATCTGTCAGGATTGCAAATCTGTCCCAGTCGGCTCGTTTGTAATTCCAACGTGGGAGCGGTTTTGTTTCCTGTGGGCCTACTTCCATGTCAATGGTTAGCCTGATCAGCCTGTGGTCGCTACCTGCCAGTTGGTTTAGCACCTGGCGGTCTATTTTATAGTGTATGTCCTGTGTGGAGAAGGCCAAATCTGGAGTCGAGGTGGTATGCCATGTTCTTGAATAGAAGCTAGGGCTATCCTCCGGCCTATTGATTAGGGAGAGATTTGCATCTATCTCCCAATCTTCCACTTCGTCACCTCTGCTGTCTGTGTCAGAGTATCCCCATCTCTCCGAGTGGCTGTTGAAATCTCCAACTACTATGCAGTTGGAGTCTCTGACGTCCATACTCGAGAGCGATAGGTCTCTGTTTGGTGGTCCGTACAGATTGAAAATGCGGAGCTTCGTCTCTTGAGCCATTATGTCAACTCCTACAATTTCTGCTTGTCCGGTGTGATTGACAGGTACCGCGCTACTCGGTATGCAGTTTCGGGTCAGTATCAGGACCCCTCCTTTGTGGGCCTTCTCTATCTAGACGGAAGGTCTGGTATCCTCTGATTGAGAATTTATGGTTATTGTTGAGGTGCGTTTCCTGGATACATGCCACGTCAATCTTACCTTCATGCAGTGGTGTGTTAGGGAAAGTTTTTGTTAATGACTCCCTCCGCATTCCACTGTAGTATTTTGAGGGTCTTGAGGTTTTGGCCAATAGACGTTACCCCATAGCCATGTGCCTTGACTCCACGACACATGGGTGGGTGACCACCAGTAGTCAAGGGTGGGCCCCTTCGAGGCGTGAGGCCCGGCGCTATCGCTGCCTGGCGGGTCTCCTCAGGATGAGCGCCATACGTTTTTCGAATAGTTGTGCTGCCATCATACTGTGATTTACGTTGCACTGTTTTGTTAGGCTTGCGGCCCCGTGCATCCGATTTCAACAGGCGTTTCTGTAGGGATGCCCTCCTTAGCCTTTGGCTGTCCCCAGCCTATCTGCAAGCAGCAGTTGTTTACGATCAGAGTTTCTCTACCTATGGAAGTTGTCTTACCAGACTATCGAGTCTTCACTACTCGTGGTCTATAGGGTGCAATGATGATATGTGATATATGAGATGTGACTGGTTTACCCGGAAGAGAGGCAGTCCAGTGTGTCTGTATCCCAGGATCGTCACGTCCTGCCAGAAACGTATCATTTGCATGTGAGTGGGGTATCTCTTTTTCCCCTTTATTTTCGTGGCTTCTATGCAGGGATGGTACGCCTAGCATCTCCCCGCCACCTGGGGTGTTGACACAGTGGGGGCAGGTGTGCAATGTCCGCTGGTCTGCATCTCTTCTGCGTCCAGCATGATAGTTATGGCTGATAACGTACAGAGGTAGATATCGTAGCCGGAGTGCATTCAGCCAGAGGACAAGCCTGGTAATGTCACAGAGATGTTGATCGCCTGGTGTGCGGACAACTCTCAATGGTCAGTGGTTGAGTCTTGACAGTTCACAGTGAGGTGGCTGCTCTACTGTTTTCGACACCCCCGACCAGGTTCTAAGTCTTTTGTTGGTGTTTTTTTCGCACCCCCATCGCCGTATATGGTGAGTATCAAGCAGTCGGTCAGCCCGCTTTGATTGGCGGCGGCAAGAACCTCTTACTGTGGCTCTACCTGTTAGGGCTGGGGCGCAAGCCCCAGGTCCCGAGCATGTAGGAGCCTCCCATTGCAGTGGTGCTGAGATTTTGGGCGGGATTGCGGCTTACAAGGTTCGGGCGTAATCCCCCCACATGGTAGCCTCGCGCCCTTGGCTTATCAGCCTGGTACGTGAACCAAAGTGTCTGCGGCTCATCTCGATTTGAGCTGGTTTTCCGTAGCAACGCCCTGTCATTTGTAGGGTAAAACTGACTGTCTTCAGATGATCTATTTCCAGCACCCGTTCACTATTTGGTCAGACGAATTTATTGAGGGCTTTTGTTTGTCAATGACCAGGTATTTGAAATCTGCTGTTTCTGCGGAGTTAACACGATTTCCGTAGCGTTCTTTCATTTGAGTGTTTGCTGACTTGTCATCCGTGAGTCTAATACCAGCGTACGTTCATTATTAGACCCAAACGGCAGTGCTCTCGATTTGTCAGTTGTTCTACAGTATTGGCGTGTTCAGTCAAATTAA
Source organism: Ariolimax columbianus (assembly GCA_036924085.1). Lineage (NCBI taxonomy): Eukaryota > Metazoa > Mollusca > Gastropoda > Stylommatophora > Arionidae > Ariolimax > Ariolimax columbianus. The sequence goes on along the minus strand of JAVGWX010000011.1, from coordinate 11,480,683 downwards.
GCCGCAGGTTCCACACCTGGTGGTGCCCTTCCGTCAATTCCCTTAGCGAGACAATCAAGTTTCTTAGAGGGTAGCCCCAAAATTTTCGAGGGTCTAATTCCAGCACATGTTCTCTATTAGACCCCACGAAGGTGTACTTTTTGATAGTCATTCTGCAGTATTGGCGTGGTAAGTTAACTTAGGACTCAGGCTCCACTCCTGATAGTGCTCTTCCGTCAATTCCTTTATCAAACACTGGATGCAGACAAAACCGAGCCACAGGGGGCATAACCCCAGATTTCTGGGGGTCTAAGTCCAGCACCAGTTCCATATTAGGCCCCAGAAGAGTGGTCTCGGCATGTCAATCATTTCAGTGTTGGCCGTGTTGAGTCAAATGCCTGAGATCCAACTACGAGCTTTTTAACTGCAACAACTTTAATATACGCTATTGGAGCTGGAATTACCGCGGCTGCTGGCACCAGACTTGCCCTCCAATAGATCCTCGTTAAAGGGTTTAAAGTGTACTCATTCCAATTACGGGGCCTCGAAAGAGTCCCGTATTGTTATTTTTCGTCACTACCTCCCCGTGCCGGGAGTGGGTAAGTTGCGCGCCTGCTGCCTTCCTTGGATGTGGTAGCCGTTTCTCATGCTCCCTCTCCGGAATCGAACCCTGATTCCCCGTTACCCGTTACAAACATGGTAGGCATGTCACGTACCATCAACATTTGATAGGGCAGACATTTGAAAGATGCGTCGCCGGCACATGAGGCCATGCGATCAGCACAAAGTTATCCAGAGTCACCAGTGGGGACGCCGCAACCCCGCGAGGGGAAACGACGATTGGTTTTGAACTAATAAAAGCGCTCTTTCCGCGAGGGTCGGAGCTTGGTAAGCATGTATTAGCTCTAGAATTGCCACAGTTATCCAAGTAGGATCGTGTCATCTAAGGAACCTCGACTGATTTAATGAGCCATTCGCGGTTTCACCGTGAGACAGTGTGAACTTAGACATGCATGGCTTAATCTTTGAGACAAGCATATGACTACTGGCAGGATCAACCAGATATCTGTCGGAGACGTACGTACAGCACACACCGGTCGGCGGAGGAAGGGTGTGTAAAAAGCCTCACTGGGACGGCCGCAGGGACCGACTGACGGGACGGACGGAGGGTTGTTCCACCCGTCCCTCACTCCGTCTACCTAGGACCGCCTGACAGGGGCCTCCCACACGCACCAGACGACCGACCGACCGGGCTCGCTCGAGGAGGGATGGCAGCGCTCTGTGCAGAACGGATCCCAACGACCTCGGCTACGAATTTCACTGGGACTAGAGACACAATTTGGCCTGCCGGCCTGCCCTTCTCCGTAGGGAGAACGCAGGGCCTCGAGGCAACGATTCCTGCTTTCCATTTGCCGGTCACAAGCTCTTTGCGAGAGTCGGACCACCAGCGAGACGTACTGTCGAGCTCTGCTATAAGCCTTAGATAAATCACCACGGACGGACCACGTTTCCTGATACGGACCAGACTAGCGCACCTCGGTGGAGGAGCCACTACCACAAACCGCACCCAATTCGCACTACGGGGAAAGGCAGGCGAGCGTTTTCCGCAAGCCCGCGCTATCGCTCCGCCTGGCGGGACTGAGATCGCTTTACGAACACTGGTTGAAATTGAGTCGCCGCGGCGAGACAACTACCCCAGATCCATATGGTATTTGACAGCACTTATTAGCTTAATCATTGTAATATGATATGATTAATGCAAGTGCAGACTTATGTCGAATCATATTTAACTCATTCATTATGTGGAGCTGATACATCAGTTCTTGAATTTTTTCATAAATCCAATGGACTGACACATCGGATTTGGCAGCTGTGCACAAATATTTATCTTTTTCCATTCTAAGTTTTCCTAAATTTGTTGTTTCCTGGAGGACACTCAGATATTTTCATGTTCATTTCCAGAAGACTTTCTACGAACATCATGGGTTCTTTGCAATAACGTGTAATAAATTCTTACTTGGATTATATTTTTAGCACTTTTTCCAGTTTTATGTACCTTCAGTAAAATGTGAATATTGTAAATACTAGTGCATCCAATTAGGTAAAACGTTTTTAACATCTTTAAATGTGGATCACCATCAATGGAAGAGGTTCAAAATATTCCGGAGTAAATGAGTTGAAATTTGTATAACTATTTCAGAGCACAATAGTATAATAGTTTGTTGGGAAGGATACGATTAATGTATGTTGTGGGGAGGGAGGGACCTTGAAAAATTCAACATTGACCTTTCAATGTTCTAACGTAACTCACCTTAATGTTCTTTGAAGTGTTAAAGAGCCACACAAAGGTGTGAGGCCCTGCAGTGGCAGCCCACCTTCCCTAACATTTCCTCTCTAATTCCCCTTAGAACATAAGGCTGTAATAGGTCCCTTTTGCCAGTTTCTATTTTGCCCCATCTTTTTTATCACTGCCCATGAGACACTACTTGACCTGGCTTACTCTTTCACTGTTCTTTGCCAGGTATCCCTTGCCCTCTGCACTTATTGCTTCCCTCATGCATTTCTATGGGTCTTATCCATCTCCCGTAGCAAAACCAGATCCCCATGAACCAGCCAAGAAACTGAAATGAAGAGACCAGAGTTTGATCTTCAAGCTGAGAAAAGGCCATGCCCCTCTCAACAAACATCTGAATAGATTAGATTGACTACGTGAACCAAACTACAGATTCTGCCACGACCACGAGGAGTCAGTCGAGCACCTCCTGACTTTGTGCCCAAGGCTGGCCGATCTGTGGAACCTGTTGCTATCACCACACTCCACCACACAACACACTCTACACACCACTACAACAATTGAAGAGGACGTATGCTTTGTTTGAGAGGCATTGGGCTGTCAAGAGCTGTCAGCTCACAGCTCAAGGGATTATATCATCATCATCCATCTCCCGTACTCGCAAAAAGAAATGACGGTGATGATTATAATCTAACACAATAACTTCAATAGCAAATAAAATAATTTTTACAAAACACAACAAACATTTCTTGTTAATCTTTACTCTGCCACATTATTTTGTCAGCACATCACATTTTACTATGGTTGTTGACTTTGAGAGTCTGTAACCTTTTTATTTGTTGGTCTATAGATATGATTTTGCTGTGTGTAGAGACATAAATTAATAAAGAACTCATTGGTGTTACTGTTTTTGTTGCATGTGTGTTAGTTTCTTAGATACAAGAAGATGAAAATGTTGAAAAACAGCGCAAACATATTGACTTGTTTCCAATGTCCTGGTGTGTTGTAATTGTTTTGAAATTACCACAGAGGACGCATAAGTAATCTTTACAAGATGGAAATATTTGTTAGTTTCCACTACAAATGTATTTATTATATCTACATTAACAAACTAAACAGTAAACAGATCTACCTCAGAAAAATATGTTGCAAAAACTTAACTTCCACATTCTCAATAATGGGTGGATCTTTAAATCTAAGTGAAAAACAGAATAAATCATTTTCAAATATCTGAAACAAATTTTAAAATCGCCATTGTGTAACCAGATAGGACGGATGTGAAACTTTCTACAATTGAAAGAGCAGTATTTTCAGCCGATTTCCATGGTAGCCCGGTTGTATATCTATTATTAACATGCTTTGAAAAAAAGTCAGCCATGAAAGTAAATTCAGTCGGAGAAAAGCAACAGACAATGCCCCGGGCGAATTTGTTCGCCAATGGTTCAGTAAAAGCTAAAGAGCATTATCAAAATTCACCTGCTTCTGCTGGCATTCCCATCAAAGGTTTGAGAATAATTCGTCCTGGTGAGAGTTCTAAGGTTACAGGAACCACCTCTGCGTGTACAGATACATGGTCTTTGTAGAAACCATTGACCATGTATTCAACAGATCTGCCATGTGGTAAATACAAGTAATATATATTTAACGTGATAACAGTTACATACACATCAATTTTGACAGATTAAGGTTCATAAAACGGACTAAACAAAAACATGTACATGGGAAGACAACTATTTATGAAAAATGCCGACCTCAAAAATAAATTAGAATAGCTGTGAAATAATTGGCAAAATTTACAAGTCTGATCAAGTAGTTATATTTCTAACTGTAACACAGTTTTAAAATGCCAGTGATTAACAGCGGATTTCTTGAAATGTGTAATCAAAGCAGGTTATAAAAATATCTATTTTTTATAGTGAAATGATAAAATATTATAAATTATTGTAAAAAATATATATTATTTCTTCATCTTTTTTGGCGTTCATCCAGAAAGGATATTGTGACATTATGTCATAGTTTACAGCAAGGATGCAATATTTGTGCCTTTTGACTGACACATTCAATTTTAGCTGGCTTTTTTGGTGCCAGATTTGTCTTCCTACAGTGATCACTATTCTCTTAACATAACATAGTATAACATAACAAAACATAACATAACACAACCTGTGAAGTTAAGGCTATTTTAATTTAAACCAACATATTACCTCTGAAACGTTCCCTTTGAGCTAGACTCAAAGATGATAGGTATGACTGCCTTTGACAGTGGTGGAACTATTTGAGAGAGAGGACTGCTTTGTCTCAGTTCACTACAATCAATCTGGATACACGAATACAGATCAGGTTATGAAATCTTTAGTATATCATAAAATGTCACTAGGAAGGGTTATGTATGAGAAAAACAAACTCAGTATTCTCAATATTTAACATATCTTATCCTACAGAAATCCCATTAAGTGTTTTAGTGCTGGCTTTTCGTTGGCATTTCTCATGTCTCCACCTTGCCCTCTTCTTCTTTGTTGCCCTTATCACCTTGAGCTGCATAGACCATCAACCAACCCTTACCAAGCAGAATGGTCCAATAATATTTTCTACAATTCTTTCCAGCTTCTCCATTTTCCATGTATTGGTCTCTAGATCTCTTCTCCGTGTTTTCTTTGGTCTTCCTTTGCCTACTTTTTCGTTGTGGGTTCCATGATAGCGACTGATTCAGCGACATGCAATACATACTGACATCCAAACAGATAAACGATAAATTGAAAATGAGAATTGTCAGGTTTTTTTAAATACTATTTTATGGTGCAGAAACATGGACTCAAAAGTTGGAAAAGAGTATTAAAACCTTCAAAATGTTGGTTTTTAGAAGATTAGGTCACATTTTTTGGAAAGAGAAGAAAACAAATGTGGAGATATTGCAAGAGTCGGCAGTAAAAAGAGAATTACTGACCAAAACCAGGGTTAGAAAGTTACGTTATCTTGGTGATATAACAAAACATACCTCCTTGTAGAAAACCATAGTTTAGTTTACTTTAGTTTAGTCGAAGAATCAACGTCATTAAACACGGTTTAACCCATAAGTGCTCTGTTGTTCTCCGTATTTTTCTTCTTCATATTTGAAAACCACACTAGAGGGTGGGGTTGAAGGCAATCGTTCAAGAGGCAGATAATGTTATAAGTGGGTGGTTAACATCAGAAAATAGACCAGAAAAAGCCTGCCAGATTGCACAATTACAGCAAGAGATAGAGCACACTGGAGATCCATTGCAGCCGACCTTTGATGTAAAGATGGCACTTGATCTGACCTAAACTGAATCTCTCAAACTGAGTCTGGTCATCCACCATGTTTCTGATCCACATATTAAAGAGCCCTAGGCATCCAATGGTGTTCCTCTCAGTTTGATAAGAGCCGTGTTGTCTGCCGCATTTAAATAAAAAATTTGCGTCCATTACCTTGTTATGGTAGACATTTATGTAGTAATTTGTTTGATATATTACCTGAGTGTCTGATTAAAGTATTGGTAGAGCCCTCACTTTTCACAGCAAAGGTACGGGATTCAAATCCCACAACCGTTATACTCCAGTCAGCTAAGCTGTAAATGGGTACCTGATTTATGGTTAAGGAAGGAAACGGTAGCAAGGAAGGGAACTGGCCATCCCATCTCATACAAACTGTGGCTTATACTGAAATCTCTAATATTTCATTCTTGACCAGCAGCTAAGTCTGCTATGAAAACCCTTCTTTTTTTTTTTTTGCTTAAATGTTTGCCTCACTAGTTTCTACTGGCGGAGGCGCGCCATTTTCCACCCCAGACCGTAGTCCATTGGGCGATATCAGGACGCATAAACCAGTGCTTGGATGCATGTGTGCGTCTGTATGTACCTATGCTAGGTTTGTGCGCCCTCAGAAGCTAGCCCAACCAAAGTGCAATGGAAGGGCCTCACCATGAGGGCGCGTGTGAAAGTTGTGCAAGGGTGTGACTGTAGGACAGAGTCAAATGAAACAGAGTGAGGTGAGAAGGGAAGAGTGGCCCCCCAGGGTGAGCCTCTTCGTGTCCATCCTATGAGAACCTCTTTTCCTTGTTTATTATTAAAGCAAGTCAGTAGGTAGGTCACAAATTGATATGAGATAGCTGAAAAATGTAGTTGGTATTTTCTGAAGGTGTCATTAAGTGGTAGAAACAAACTGCAGGTAGCAGATGTCAGAGGTGGCATTCTCGTGCACAGCTGAGATACAAAATGGTGTATATGTTCCCAGAGTGTACAATCAAAGAACAAAGTACTGTTGTGCTTATTTGGGGGCAAAAACACTTTCAGCAAAGGCTATTCATTAGGAAGTGCTTATGGTGTGAAGTATTTGTTGTGTAAAGCGGTGCATAACTGGGTTGATTAATTTTCTCAAGGATGCACACAAATTGCTGATGAAGCTCGACTTGTTCAGATAACAACAGACGCATCTGTGGGGTAGATGATTTTAGCTGATAGGTGAGTAATGATAGACATAGTAGCATCTGCAATAGGGTGTTCACATGGTTTAACCTACAGCATAATTCCACTTTGGCTGGAGATATTTCATCAATGGCAAAGAAGCTGAAAGTTAAGTGCAAATGTGACTAAAATAGCATACCAAAGACTTCTATGCTGCAGGTTTTGGTGCACTGATGAAGTGTTTTGATAAGTGTATCAATGTTGGTGGAAATTATGTTGTGTAATAAGGGACAATGTAAGTGCAATAAAAAATGGTTCTCAAGTTTGTATCTCATTTAGGTTTTTCTTTATAGCTATTTGTGATCTATTTACTGACTTGGCCTTGTACCTATGCCAGCAAACATATACAAGAAGAAGAAGTTATGCAATATAAAAATAAGGATTGTAATAGCAATATATATTTCATTTACTAGCCGTAACGAGATTTAGTTATCTCTTTAGTTTACCTCTGCGACTATATGGATGTACTGTTCCAGATTATTGATCACATTCATTTCTTTATGGCAAATAGATCCCACACAGACTTTACCAAAGCTGATAACAGGTGGCCCTGGAATAAAATAATGTCACTGTTAGCTGTGAAGGTTGTAGCTGAAAGGATAAATCTTCTTCTTTTTTTCTTCTTCTTCGTTCGTTCTCAATCTCCCGCTACCAAGCCCTGAAAGGGCTTAAGTAGCAGAATGTAGTCCAGAGAACGGAATACGTTGTGTCGTAGTTCACAGCTTGACTGCAATAATTGCACCTTTCGGTCCAACACACCCGACTTCAGCAAGCATTTTTTGAGTACCGGGTTAGCATTGACTCTTTGATCCCTTCTCCTTAGCCAGTCTGCCTTGCTGCAGCCTGTTATCCAGGATCACCGCGTGGAGGTGTAGAAGAATCTTGGCAGCTCTGGTTCGCTGGCCCTGACGCTAGCAGTCAGCTATGGGTCGCTGACCACTGCAGCTCATGCGCTGATCAGCGTCTTGATCCCGAAAGGATAAATGACAATTGTATAAATAATAGCTTTTGTGTAACGCAGATACATGAAGAATTATAAATACAGATGAGCAAGACGTAGATTAGAATGTGACAGATTTGCTTTTATTGAAGGAAATTGACAACAATGTACACCAGGAGCATGATAATTCAAGAAGTGCATGATGGTCCAGGTACCTTTGTTCCTACTACTGACAGAGCCAAAGGAGAAGTGGGCTGTATTGTGTCCAGAAATAAAATGGACAGCATCAAGGGATGGAAATCTGTCTCAAAATGCATTTTGGTTCCGGACGTCAAAGAAGAAGACAAGTTAGTCCACATCATCATTATTTATGTCCCAAATGAGGGGATATTGAGCAGATGACAAGGCGAGTTCTTTGAGCTGCTTGAAAAGAGGGGATATTGAGCAGATGACAAGGCGAGTTCTTTGAGCTGCTTGAAAAGAGGGGATATTGAGCAGATGACAAGGCGAGTTCTTTGAGCTGCTTGAAATGAGGGGATATTGAGCAGATGACAAGGCGAGTTCTTTGAGCTGCTTGAAATGAGGGGATATTGAGCAGATGACAAGGCGAGTTCTTTGAGCTGCTTGAAATGAGGGGATATTGAGCAGATGACAAGGCGAGTTCTTTGAGCTGCTTGAAATGAGGGGATATTGAGCAGATGACAAGGCGAGTTCTTTGAGCTGCTTGAAAAGACACTGGAAAATTGTAACGACAAAAATAACCTCCTTGGATATTTCAATGCCAGAGTTAGTAAAGATAATTCTAGATCGGACGGAGTGATTGGGAGATATGGTGAAGATGTTTCAAATGACAATGGAAGGCAACTTGTGAGATTGTGCAGCAAGCAAAAGCCAGTCTTCACAAACACAAACTTCCCTCACAAGCTCAGATATTCATACACTCGTTGTGAAAAGAAAATGTAAAAGAAATAGATAACTGATTATGTCATCATGAGAAAAGATTAATTTAAGTATGTGGGGTAGCGAGATCTAAGCTGGAGGTCCAGTTCGTTAAAGGAATAAAGGAAAGTGAAGCATTTGATATAGCCTTTCCTTTCCAAGTGTAGAGATCGCCGCTGGATTCACTGTTCGGCTTGCCATTCAAGAGTTTCCATGCCAATATCCTCTCCTACATTATTGTGTCCCCAGCAGCACCTTCATAAGGAGCACCCTGTTTCTTACAGAGCCTGGTGAGAGGCGCGACCGAGTACCCAGCGGTATAACTGGGCAGGCAGACTGGGCTCATTAGCCTTGGTTGGCAGCCAATCTAAGAGAAGGTAAACTCTGACTCTAAACCCGGATAGATGAAGCTCGTTAACCTGTTCAAGTAGTACGCCTGGGAGACGAGTAACTCTGATTTTAAACCTACAAGTCCCGGGAGTGCTGGCTAGTCTTGAGACGATGAGAGTATTATAGAATGTTTCAAGTAACTATCATCTGCGGGCAACGACTTCACTGCCGTGTGGAAACCTCAGGAGAGGGTAGGGCTACAGGAGTAAACCCAGACAGAAAATCTGAAGTAGTAGCACCTAAGGCGGATGGTTTCAAAATTGAGCAAACTCATTCCGGCAGCTCCTGCAGCTGAGCTGGTGCCAAATTGTCATTCTTTGCATTCCTTTGGATTATACCAGCAAGGGATGACACTAGTGATGCCGAATGGGGATCCTGCAGTTTGGACAGCCCAGGGTCTCCATATTCATCGCCCAGGCTTGTGCCCTGAGAGGGTACTCACAGTGTGTCACGCGCATGGTCTGCAAAGACTGAGATGCCAATGAAGTATGTGAGAAATTGGAAGTGTCCACTACCACATGACAATAAAGAGAATAAATGAAAGAGTAACCCTACCAAAACAACATCCACATTAAAGTTAGAAGCCAAACATCAGAGGAGAAGAAGCAAGGAAAAATTATGCAAGCTAAGAGAGCCAGAAGTTAGGAAGTGCAGAGAAACTACTTGAGGATCTTGAAGGTCTCTGGTTAAAAATTCAAGACTATCTTCAAGTTAGCTATAGCAGAAGCATGCGGTGAAGTTAGAGCCAAGACAGATGTAAATAAGACACCCTGGTGTCAAGAAGAAATCAAAATAAATAATAAAGGAAAAGAAAAAGGCATATAACAAAAAAATTACTCAGAAGCCAAGAATACAGCAGGAAAAAAATGAAATACAAAGAATACGTAACACTCAGAACAGAAGTCAAGAATGCTAACAGCAAAACACAAATTTTGGGCGGACTTTGAAGAAAGACTGTGAAAAAATGCTGGATAAAACCAGAATCCAATGAGGACAAGACCATAGTTAAAGGCAACTTCAGGAAAAAATGTACTGATCAAAACCCCCACTTCCAAAAAGATGACGGTTGCTATAATTTAACTAGAGAGGAACAAGCCATCATCTTCAAATTGAGAACAGACTTAAGGGTCATCATTACAATAAAATCAGGATTGAGACAGATGACAGGTGTCCATGTGGGGAGCATACCATGATCATGGAACACATTCTACAAAACTACGAGCTCATACAGGAAGAGAAAGAACAATACTAGTCTCGCAAGACAGGTATGAGACAAAAGCTGTATGAAGATTAAAATGGTATCTTTTGTAAGAGAAACTGGGGCCTTGATCTAAGGATAAAGAAGAAAAAGAAACAAGAAGCTGTTTTACAGGACCCTAAAGAACATGAGGAAGGAAAAAGAGTGCCCTTTGAAATATGTAAAAGACTGGAAAATGAGACACATTTATATATCAAAGCTGGTGTTTGCCGATGATGTAGTCTCAATTACTAAATTAGTGGCACATCTCCAGACCAACCTTCACATTTTGAGAAAGAAGCAGAGGAATAGTGGGATAACCATTAGCATTTAAAAAACCAAAATCATGGTAGCCTCCAGAGAAGAGAAGAAAAATCAGATTTTCTGGATAAAAATGCCTCTGGAACAGGTTCAGCAGTTCAAATACCTTGGAGCTGTAATAAACCAGAAGAAAGGTGTTAAAGAAGAGTTGATTACGCAAAGGGCAGCATCTGGTTAGGTATTCCATGCCATAAATAGAGGATTCCTCAGCAAAAAAAAGAAAGAAAACTAAGAGGGCTGTTTACCACTCCACCTATGTACCGGTTTTTACTTCTGGATGTGAATCATTGGCAATGACAACAAAGCAAAAAAATCAGCTCCAAGCGTTAGAAATGAAGGTGGTCCAATTAACAAGAAGAGAGACAAGATCTCAAAGACCAGCTCTTACAGAGTCAAGTAGGACAATCTCAACTTCAATGGTTTAGCCATTGTCTGCAGACTGAAAGAAGATCGACTATAACAGCAGTCATAGTCAGCAAATAGTCAAGTATCCAGATCCCAAAGTTCGCTGAGATGGTAACAGTCTATAAAAGACCATGGCCTAGACTTGAATAGGCTAAGAAGCGACTAAGTAGGTAATTTAGAAAACTCTACACCACAAGGTAGAAGAGGAGCGACTAAGTAGGTAATTTAGAAAACTCTGCACTACAAGGTAGAAAAGGAGCGACTAAGTAGGTAATTTAGAAAACTCTGCACTACAAGGTAGAAAAGGAGCGACTAAGTAGGTAATTTAGAAAACTCTGCACTACAAGGTAGAAAAGGAGCGACTAAGTAGGTAACTTAGAAAACTATACACCACAAAGTAGAAGAGGAGCGACTAAGTAAGTAGGTTATAGCACATGATGTTGTTGTTCAAAGCTACTCATGCTGAGTTGGGTTAACGTTTGATGAAACTTCTTTGGTAACTAGTTTACAGTGGCTCTTCTGACATCAGAAAGCCTACTTGAGAAAGTGGGAAGCAGTTCTCTTGGCTGTAGTGCAATATGAGACTCCTCAGTATGCTCACCACTATATAGAAAATTCATGACCTTATGTCTTCCACCTTATATGGTGGAGTGTGGGGTGGCGTGGCGTGGCAGAGAGGTTAGTGACACAACTCATAACCCAAATTTGTTGGGTATGAATTCTCAAAACAGCAAGACTGTATACCTTTGAGAAGTTGTTGTTGTTGATTGCAGATGTCCAAAATGAGTAGGTTACTCTTTTGTGCGCCCTGAAATGGTCGTTAAGTGGCGAGTTGCAGTAGCTTTCCTCAGATCCCGAGCGTGCTGATGAAAGTGGACCGGGGTCCTCCAGGCGGTGTGCTATGCTTAGTTTATCTACATGTCACTCACTACTATGGGGATCACATCGATTCCTCATCTTGTTAGCCAGGCTGCCATGAAAACAACCCGTTTCCAGGGAGGGCTGCTAGGAAGCAGTATGTTTTGCCTGACCCTGACTAACATGTCTGATCAGTATGTTTTGCCTGACGCTGACTAACATGTCTGATCAGTATATTTTGCCTGATCCGATGTTAGTTTTCTTCCCCACCTTTGAGAAGTAAATTCATCTTAAAATAAGTGCTGAAGTTAAATGCACTGAACCATTTGGCACAAAACACAGTGCAAAACACACCACCTTTGAGAAAAAAGACAAAACCAAAACCAACAAAAAATAAAGTTCACTCTCACTGCTTCCTTCTCTAACTATGAACATGAGTATCGTAAAATCTTGCGTACAATACGCACTTATGTACAATATTCATGCGTGAAAAGTCCACTAATCACTCTACAATCATTTGTCAATATTTTTTTTTTGTTTTTTTTTTGCATTTGCCGTATTTCTCAATTCCCCAAGACCTGTGTGCACTGCACTATGTTTTTATTTTGTGCCTGTCAGCCTAGTGCATCTGACTTTAGCATGCATGTTATATAAGGGTCTGCTTCCTCCTGCATCTTCTAAGGGTTTGCTTTCTTGAGGTAATGGCTGGTTCTGTAATTGGGGAGCAAACCCAGTTGTGAGCCGTACCACTTAACCACTAGACCACGCAGTCCCCTATTTGTCATTTGAAATGGCTGCAATAAACAAATATGTTTGTAATGAAAATAGAGCGTTAAAAACTGTATAACCGTATTCTAACCAATGATAACTTTATGCAGTTCTTGAGGGGTAAGCCATCGAGCACAGTCCTTCTTTTCAACTTTTGTGGTGGGAACAGCATTAAGACCATCACAAATCTGGTTAGACATAAATTTATAATATCAGATAAATATACATACATATATATATTACACCGAAAGGTGTAAATATCACAGTCAAGCTGTAAACTACAACACAACACATTCCGTTCTCCGTACTACATCCGGCTACTTGCAAATCCCTTTTCAGGGCTTGGTAATAGGAGTTTGAGAATAAACGATTAAGAAGAAGAAGAAGAAGATAAATATTGAAAAGTAAAGGACAAAAATGAATGTTCTATTAAAATTGACAATATCAGACAAAAGTTAATAATATCCATTCATTCATAGGCGTCACAGTCTCTGTAGACCATGCACGTGGCACCCTGCACGTGGCACCCTGCACGTGGCGCCCTGCAAGCAGTCTCTCCAAGCCGCAAGCCTGTGCGCTGAATATAGAGATCCTGGGCAGCCCAAACTGCAGGATCCCCATTCGACATCACTAGTGTAGTCTTTTACTGGTGTAATCCAAAGGAATGCAAAGCATGACAACTTGACATCAGCTCAGTTGCAGGAGCTGCAGGAATGAGTTCGCAATTTTGAAACCATCCGCCCTAGATGCTACCACTCTTTTTCTGTCTGGATTTGCTCATATAGCCCTACCCTCTCCTCAGGTTCCCACAAGACAGTGGAGTCGTTGCCTGCAGATGCTAGTTACTCGAGACCTCCGATGACACTCTCATTGTCCCAGTTCTAGGCAGCACTCCCTGGCACTTATGGGTTTAAACTTAAAGTTCCCTCTTCCCTACAAACTGCCTGAACAGGCTAATGAGCTTAGTCAGAGTTTACCTTCTCTTAGATTGGCTGCCAACCAAGGCTAATGAGCCCAATCTGCCCGCCCAGTTATACCGCCGGGTACTCAGTCGCAACCTACAGCAGGCTCTGTAAGAAACAGGCGACCCCTCATGAAGGTGCTGCTTGGGACACAATAATGTAGGAGAGGCCATTGGCATGGAAACTCCTGAACGGCAAGCCGAACAGTGAATCTAGCTGCGATCTCTACACCTGGAAAAGAGAGGCTATAACATTTGCTTCACTTTCCTTCAACGAGTGGGTCGTCCAGCCCAGACCTTGCAACCCAGATATAGATTAATAGGTTAAAGGATCCGACTGTTGGCCAAAATTCATCGTAGGACTAAATCTTTTTTTTTTATTTGGGACAGCAACCCAATGTCATATTTTATTTCATGTCTTACACCAACTTATTTCATATAAAATAAGTACATAAACACACCTCTCCTAAAATGTCTGGTCCACATGACTTTTCGTAAATTCTCACACGTCAATTTTTGACTTGGTCATTATTGTTGGGTTCTCGGCTAAGTTATATTTAACTTAACTTAACCTAGCGTCTTTATATTAGTTTAGAAGATTCTACAGAGTCTGTATACAACCAGTTTCTTGGAGGGTGGTTTAACCGATGTGCGAGTCCATCGTAATAGACTCAAACACTAGAGCTAAGTAGACCCACAGCCAGTTAGGCACCAGCTGCTCTTAACTAACCACCTGGGGAAAATTACAAATAACTTGGATAGATTTGTAACTTGACTTTTGTCCAGGCAGCAGCCGATGAGCCTACTCTTTTCAATTTCCAACTGCCAAGAAATTTATAACGTGATCGACACATATGCGGAATGTATAATGAGAAATGAACGAGAAGATGAGAACATTGAAAGTTTCGACCCATTTACGATTGGGGGGTACGAGATTCCAGAGTTACGATACACAGATGACACAGTGATACTATCAAGAAGTGCGGAAGGGCTAGAGCAGCTACTTTCAGCCGTTAATGAACATAGTAAAGATGAAAATCTGTTCATAAACATAAACAAAACAAAGATAATGACCACTGATAAAACACAATGTCAGCATAAATTTACAGTGGGTGGTGAGGAAATAGATCAGGTTACACATTTTGAATATCTGGGCTCCAGAATTGACAAAAATGGTGACTGCTCGAAAGAAATCAGAAGAAGACTAGCTATGGCAATGCAGAGACTGAACAGCCTGAACAAATTATGACAGGGCACCAACAAAATGATAAAAGTAAAAGTCTTGAGAGCCTGTGTTTTTCCTGTGGCAGCTTATGGATGTGAATCATGGACGATTACCAAAACTTCTAGACAAAGAATCGAATCCTTCGAGTCAAAATGTTACAGAAAGATCCTCAGAATACCCAGGACAGAGAAAAGAACAAATGTAGACATTCGGCAAGAGTTGAGCATAGAGGAGAACTGGTTTATCAATTCCATTTTGGCTAGAAAATGCAAATACTTTGGTCACATCAAGAGACACAATGGTCTTGAGAAAACGGTGATGGAAGGTATGGTGCCAAGCAATAGAGGAAGGGGTAGACCAAGAAGACGATGGCACCAAGATATCCAGGAGTGCCTGAGTATGACAGTGGCGGAAGCTGGTGTTTTTGCAAGGGAACGAGTTTCTTTCAGGCAGACTGTGATGGGAGTGATGTTCTACAAAGGACATGCTACATGATGATGATGGTCGACACTGAACATGGGAGTCCGATCTCACTATGCAGAGATCAGAGGGATTTTTACCAGAAGTTTTATGTGAAAAAAATCCTGGTCTCCACCGTGATTCGAACAACCAACCTCCGGCATCTAACGCGGACACCTTATCTCGAGACCACTTAGTCCCCTGAGTCATACTTGTTTGTGTATTTTATTTTTAATGTTGTGATTTTGTTGCAATCACTGTAGAAGTTTATTATTTGATTTCAGTAATTAGAATATTTTCAATAAGGTTAGAATTAGACTATAACAAGTTTTTCAAAATTCAACCGACTACAAGAACAAGAGGGCACAGCTAAAAATTAATTAAAGAAAGGTCCAAATTAGATATTAGGAAATTTTTTTTTAGTCAGAGTGTGGTGAATGTTTGGAATGCATTGCCCTAGGAAATAGTAGGTCACATGATATCAGTAGATTGTGTTGGTGTTCCCGCTGCTCGGGATTTCCAGGTCTTGAGTCTGCTCTGGACTTTCACAAAACGGCGATTGGTGCTCATGCTACACCTGCTATGACTGCGCTTCTCTAGTTAGAGGTAAACACAACAACTGAAATAGAAACATTCAACAAAACCCAACTAACAGCAGTAGGAGACAATAGAAACATCATCTGGAACGGTAACATTGCATCATCATCATCAGTCTCATAACCTAGAAGGTCCTTGAGGTACCGTTATTGCAGTTTGTCGAACCAGTTCACGCCATACGTTACGATTTTTCGCCGGGGGGATTAATCTCACCCTGGGGGCAACTCCCCCTTCTGTCTCTTCTCTTACCTCACTCTGTTTCATTTGACTCTGTCCTACAGTGACACTCTTGCACAACTTTCACACGCGCCCTCATGGTGAGGCCCTTCCATTGCACTTTGGTTGGGCTAGCTTCTGAGGGCGCACAAACCTAGCATAGGAACATACAGACGCACACATGCATCCAAGCACTGGTTTATGCGTCCTGATATCGCCCAATGGACTACGGTCTGGGGTGGAAAATGGCGCGCCTCCGCCAGTAGAAACTAGTGAGGCAAACATCTAAGCAAAAAAAAAATTCTCTAGTTAGATCTGTTTTGCGCAAGACATTCCCAGCTGGTGATGTCTATCTGGCAACTTTTCAGTGAGTCCTTCAGACTGTCTTTAAAATGTTTCTTTGGGCGCCCCCTCTCGCGCCATCCCTCTCCCAGCTCGTCATAGAGTAGCTTCTTTGGGAGCCGTTCGTCTGACATACGGACGAGGTGTCTGGCCCATGCTAGTTGTGCTTTTTCTAGCAGTGCATGGATGCTGTGCATGTTAGCCCTCGAGAGAACCTCGATGTCAGTGACATGATCTTGCCATTGAATGTGGAATATTTGCCTCAGGCAACCTGTGTGGAAGTGGTTTAACCTCCTTGCATGTCCAGAGTATACAGTCCAGCTTTAAAAGGCGTAGAATCGGGTTGGAATAATGGTGGCATGGTAGACTTTGAGTTTATTTACCATATACAGAACTACCAATTGATCCGAGGAGGAAAGCAAAAGAGAGACAGATCTAAAGTAGTTTGGTAGAGATATGGAAGCTGAAATAAAAATCAGGAACCATAGCTGGAGCAAAATTTTTAGAATGGCTGGAGACCAAGTACTTACTTTCTGTGTCCAAGCACCATGCCACATAGCATTCATCCAGTGTTCAGAGACTTAAATTGCTCTGTCATTCACCTTCAGCTTGTCACTCTCGTCACATGTATTTGGAAGGTTGGGACAAATCATCAGATTACCTGGATATTTTACATGGTTCCCCCTGAAGCTCGATACCTGGGTTTTGTATCATTTCATGTTATAATTCAATGCGACGACTTTCAGGGCTTGACTGTATGGACTATGTTGATTTAACGAAACTATGCCTGGATTTAAGTCTTGCGATCTGCTCCTAGTGTTCAAACATTGGACGTCTCTGGTCGTTTTTCTGTTTCTCTCATTCTTCTTCTTCTTCTTCTTCTGCGTACGCAGTCAGACAGTAACCATTATTTTTTCGAAAAAAGCGGCGGTCATCCTGAGGCTCTCGCCACTGCCATAGAGCTTGTCTTGCAGTTCCACTGGTAATGGCCACATCTGCTCTCTCTGATCCTCGTATGTCGGGCAGTTCTGCAGCAGATGTTCAGCGGTCATTTTACCAGTACCGCACGGGCATTCGTCGGTACACGCTATCTTCAATTTGTTGAATAGGTGGTACCTCAGTCTGTTGTGGCCAGTGCGAAGTCTGAAGACAACGACCTGCTCTCTTCGGTTCAACTGGTAATAGGCATCGTTTTTGGTGTAACCAGTATGTTCGGTTTCCCATTTGGTCATGTATCTGGCTTTGATAAGCCGTTTTGACTCTTCGTACGTCATACTGGTATCTGTTTGTGGTAGTCTTGCACCTTCTTTTGCCAGTCTGTCTGCCTCCTCGTTGCCTTGGATGTTGCAGTGTGACGGAACCCACTGTACCACTACCCTTTTTGGTGCGGACTGCTGGCACAGTTTGCAGAGTGCTGCTCTTAAGTCATTAAGCTCAGTGTTTTTCTGGCTTTTTAGCGCTGTGACTACGGCGAGAGCATCTGTCAGCAGGACTATATGGCTCTCATTTTCACTGTGTGTCACTATTTCTTCCACTGCCGCCCTCAGTGCCTCTGCCTCCGCTCTGAAATTGCTGTTTCTCTCATTCAATTTCAGCAGCCACGATGAGAATGCAAGAGGAGTTTGTTGTTGCCCTGAAAGACACCCTTAAGTGTAATATTCACAGACTGTTTCATAAGCTATCAACCAAGATTCAACCAAGAATTCTAGAAGAATGTACCTTGTACAGGTGCATGTTAGTTCTATCCCCCCATATTAAATACAGTTTCATTAATCTGTCCAGTATACAATTCAGAAATAAAATTAGCTTACCGGTTTGGACGTAACCAGTTTTTCAGATTGTGCCAGTTCTTTTGTACTGAGAATTTTCCATTCAGTATTTGGTGGTAATGGGGCTAGAAAAAATGTGAATAAATATTGGAATGAACATTATGAATTTAAAGTTGAGTACTGGAGAGAGGAGATTAATGTCTGGTCAGGAAAAACATACTGATTGGACATGTTAGTCAGACCGAGACTTCACCTCACTTTTATTCAGTTCTCCCTGAAAATAGGCTGTTTCGGGTTTGCTTACAAGATGTGGATCGATGTGATCCCAGCAGTAGTGAGCATCACACAGATGAAGTCAAGCATAGCACAACAGCCTGGGGGATCCCAGTCCTCATTCATCAACATGCTCAGGATGTGAGGGAAGCTACCAGAACCCATCACAACACCCTTTTCATGGCACTCAAAAGAGTAAACATACTCATTGCGGGCACTAAACAACAATAACAACAAAGCTGACTGCTATGTAAGCTTATTCACAATAAGCAACGCAACATGTCCAGGTAAGTAGATTGTTGTTGTTGCTGTTGCTGAGTGCCCACATTGAGTTAGTTTACTTTTTTGTGTGCCTTCAAAAGGGCATTAAGTGGTGGGTTGCAGTAGCTCACATCATGAGTGTGCTGATGAAATTGGACCAGGGTCCTCCAAGCGGTTGTGCTATGCATAGCTTTAATTGTTGCTCACTACCCCCTCGTATGGCAAGGACAAGAATAGCACCACTGACCCACAGAGAGCATGTCATAAGAGGCGACTAACTGTGTGACATGGCATCACATCGGCCATGGTTAGGTGATTTGTTAAGAGCAGTGTAGACGGCGCCTAATAGGCTGCGGGTCTACGTTCTCTAGTGTTTGAGTTTATTAAGATGGATTCGCACATCGGTTTACCACCCTCCGTGGCACTTGTCCCAATGCAGCGGAGTAATGAGCTGCTCGAGTCTAGCCCGTTAAGCTGAAAATCCTCCCCTCCTATCTACATCCAGTTCATGTTTGAGCTGGGACCTGCACAGGGGCATCCAGTTCTGTCGAAGTATAGGTCGACTTTGACTAAGACTAAGATACCCGTAATAGTTACAGGCATTGTATCAAGGAATCAATCAATCAAAGCCTTTTGGCTCCCTGTGGAGCACTGGTCTTTAACAAATACATGTCAAGTCTTCCTGTCCTGAGGCATCACTTTCTTCTCTGACCATGTCTTTTTTATGCCTTTATGTTTGTTGCAAGCTCCCTTCTCCATGAGTGTTTGTCCATCTCTACTTCTCTTACCCCGAGGATTCCAGAACAAAAACCACCTTGTAGTGCTATCAACTCGTTTCTTAAATGTGTGTCCTATACAATGCCTGTATTTTCTGTTTACATCGTGGCCCACTAATATCTGTATGGTTCTTTACAACAGTTCCACATCAGTGATTTTATCATACCATTTCAGTCTCTCTATTCTGTCTGGTTCTGTCCAACAGTTCCCCATCAGTGATCTTAGCATACCATTTCAGTCTCTCTATTCTGTCTGGTTCTGTCCAACAGTTCCCCATTACTGATCTTAGCATACCATTTCAGTCTCTCTATTCTGTCTGGTTCTGTCCAACAGTTCCCCATTACTGATCTTAGCATACCATTTCAGTCTCTCTATTCTGTCTGGTTCTGTCCAACAGTTCCCCATCAGTGATCTTAGCATACCATTTCAGTCTCTCTATTCTGTCTGGTTCTGTCCAACAGTTCCCCATTACTGATCTTAGCATACCATTTCAGTCTCTCTATTCTGTCTGGTTCTGTCCAACAGTTCCCCATCAGTGATCTTAGCATACCATTTCAGTCTCTCTATTCTGTCTGGTTCTGTCCAACAGTTCCCCATCAGTGATCTTAGCATACCATTTCAGTCTCTCTATTCTGCATAGACACCCATTTATGAAAGTCTGTTTCAAAATGACATTTGTAGCGTGTCACAGTTTACAATGAGGCTTCGATATCTGTGCCTTTTAGCCTAATACATCCAATTTCAGCACAGCATTTTTGGGACAGAGTTTGCCTTCCCTCTTCTTTCCTTAATCTCCTAGTCAGGCTGCATGGTTGCAGTCTGTTTCCAGGGCCGTCAGTTGGAGGCTTAGAGTCTTTGTCCGTTATGAGTCACTGACCCTGATACAAGCAGCAAACTATGAGTCACAGACTGCTGTAAGCTCATTCACTGCTCTATCTTGAAAGAATGATTATTTCTTATGGACAAAAAAGCCTTAACCATTTATCACCATTCATTTTCTTTCATCACCAACGCATCTATATATGTGTTAATATCACCCCAAATATTATCACTAATCAGCTGTTTAATTTCAATATTTCAGTCTCCACTTTCCCATTAAAAAGGTAAAAGTCAGTCCCATGGAAACAATTGCCGTCGGGGATTTATTATTGCCCATCGCGAAGCGATAATGACCACAACATCAGACGGTTTTGTCTTAATAATGTGATGTCCGCTGTATTTGGATTATAGTGAGGAAGAATATGTCCTGGTGGTCATCAATCTCGAGTTACCTTGGATCAGTGGCAAGACTATTGGTCAAGATGACTGGAGGTAACTCAAGATGCAGGCACTCTGGTCTTGCCAGAAACCAGGAGTCGCTTGAAACTTGGGGGTTCGATCGCCCACTGTTTCCGTTCAACACTGTGAGAGGCGAGTGCCTTAACCTCTTGACTACAGCGACCCCCGTCGGAAATGAAGATAAATCTTCATGTACTAAATCACAGCCTATGTGAATTAGGGTGGCAAATCTGCCTTACTTGATGTTTATACCTTCCCCAACTTATATGTCAGGTACCCATTTATAGCTGGGTGGACTGGAGGAGCTGTCGTATCATGATCAAACCACGCCCTAAATTTTTGTTCGTTCCGTCTGTGGTTTCGAACCCTGGTACTCTGTAATCCCAGTCTTAGCAAGCCAGCTCACTGTCGACTAGGCTACAAGCTCCACACTTTCCCATTACAGCTCTTTATGTATTTATTCCCTACTGAAGGCAATAGCGGATCAGTGGCAGTTTGTTATTTTGTAATATTAGCTCAAATTTCTAGAAATTAATTTTATCATCATCATTTACCCCTCTCGTTTTCTATAGAGCATTTGGCCACAACAGATCCTATCCATCTGTTCCTTCTCTGTGCCGTCTTCTCGAGTTCCACCCATGAGACCTTGATTAAACTGGCCTTCTTCCTCAACCGTTCGTTACCATGTGGTTCTTGGTCTTACCACTCATCTTTTTCCCTGCAGACTCTAATCTAGTGCATGACTGGTTTTATTGTCTGGTTTCTTTCTGAGAGTGTGCCTTATCCATTTAAACTTTCACTCCCCAATCTCCTGCTCTATTCGTTGTTGCCATGTTCATTAAACACAGATTTGTGTTTGTCCTTACTACTTGCCATCTAACAGGAAGTATGAGGAAGTATGCAATAGAAACACTTCTTGCTAAAGGTCTGCAATCTGGATATCTTCTTCTTCGTTCTTTCTCAATCTCCCGCTACCAGCCCTGAAAAGGGCTTTGCAATGTTGTCCGGAGAACAGAATGCGTTGTGTCATAAGCTTGACAGCGATATTTGCACCTTTGGTCTAAGATATCCAACTTCAGCAGGCATTTTTTAGTATCAGGTTTGCTTTTTCTCTTCAATCCCTTCTCCTTAGCCAGTCTGCTTTGTTGCAGCCTGTTTTCCAGGATCACTGATTGGAGGTGTAGGTGGGTCTTGGCAGCTCTTGATTGCTGGCCCTGATGCTAGCAGTCAGCTATGATCCGCTGACCGCTGCAGCTCATGTACTGCTCAGCATCTTGATTCCCATCTCGATATGACACCTTTAGTCACATGCCCTGTCTCAAAGCCATTCATATTAAAAAGCCTAATCTTGTTCTCTATGGTTGAAGAATGCTGTCAAGTTCAATACTGGGTGAAGTAAGTTGAAAGCAAATCAAGCCTTGTTGAACCTGGCGCTAACATTTTGTTTTATTCCTCTATCTTCATTAACGTTACATCTCGGATAGATACTTCTTCTTCTTCTTCTGCGTCCGTTCTCAATCTCCCGCTACCAAGCTCTGAACAGAGCTTTGCAAGTAGCCGGATGTAGTCCGGAGAACGGAATGCAATATTTGCACCTTTCGGTCCGACACATCCGTCTTCGGCAGGGGATAGGTATTATTTTGCATTTCTTCAATTATCTGACCATTATAAATTGATTTACAAGTCAACAATATTTTCATATACTGGTTGTTTTTTGTTTAAGTACAGTTTATATTAGTTTGTTATACAGTCTTCAGTATGATGATATTCTAATGTATTCAGCTATGATATTCTAATGTATTCAGCTATGATCTTACGCATTGCATCTGGCACAATTTCAGACAGCTTCAGTTTTTTAGGGAAAACTCCTTCTGCAGACCTGATTCCAATGTCCACAAAATTGTTAGTTTTATCAAACTCTCTGTAATGGAAGACAAACTAGTTATTTACTTAATAGCTTGTATATAAATGATAGAGCAATGATTGGAGAATGAAGTGTGACATAACGGTTGTTTTTTTTATAGTGATTATCTCCATTTGACATTTTTTATGAGCACTGAGGATACTTGAGACAGAAAAGCAACTACCAATAAAAATAGTTGTTTTCTCAGACTGCAGATTTCTAATAGAGGCAATACAGAAAACAAACAACAAACTGCTGTTATAAGAAATCAGTGCAGAACTAGGAATATTCAAGAGATCATCAACAACATGCTCCAATGGCTACCTTCCCACAGGGGAATCACAGGAAACATCTTACTCTTTCCCCAGATTGATTAACTAAATCTTACTCTCTCTGCAGATTGCATAACTACATCTTACTCTCTCTGCAGATTGCATAACTACATTTTACTCTCTCCCCAGATTGCTTAACTAAATCTTACTCTCTCTGCAGATTGCATAACTACATCGTACTCTCTCCCCAGATTGCTTAACTAAATCTTACTCTCCCTGCAGATTGCATAACTACATCTTACTCTCTCCCCAGATTGTTTAACTAAATCTTACTCTCTCTGCAGATTGCATCACTACATCGTACTCTCTCCCCAGATTGTTTAACTAAATCTTACTCTCTCCCCAGATTGCTTAACTAAATCTTAGAGGTCAGTCTTAAGGCAACAATTACTGTCGGAGAGGAGATAACTTCTCATGTACTAAGCCGCAGCTTATGTGAAGTGAGGTGGCCAGTTCCTTTCCTTGCTGTTTTTACCTTCCCTAACTTATATATGAGGTACCCATGTACAGCTGGGTCAACTAGAGGAGCGGTCGTACCAGGCATGAACCATGGCCTGGATTTTGCTTCTGTCTATCCTTGAATTTGAACTCTGGCACGCCGTAATCCGTCTAGCAAGCCAGCTCACTGTCGACTAGGCTACATGCTTGACTAAATCTTACTCTCTCTACCGACTGTAGGCCTATAACTAAATCTTACTCTCTCTATAGACTGTAGGCCTATAACTAAATCTTACTCTCTCTATAGACTGTAGGCCTATAACTAAATCTTACTCTCTCTATAGACTGTATAACTAAATATTACTCTCTCTATAGACTGTAGGCCTATAACTAAATCTTACTCTCTCTATAGACTGTATAACTAAATCTTACTCTCTCTATAGACTGTATAACTAAATATTACTCTCTCTCTCTACCGACTGTATAACTAAATATTACTCTCTCTCTCTACCGACTGTATAACTAAATATTACTCTCTCTACCGACTGTATAACTAAATCTTACTCTCTCTACCGACTGTATAACTAAATCTTACTCTCTCTACCGACTGTATAACTAAATCTTACTCTCTCTACCGACTGTATAACTAAATA
Organism: Ariolimax columbianus; assembly: GCA_036924085.1. NCBI lineage: Eukaryota > Metazoa > Mollusca > Gastropoda > Stylommatophora > Arionidae > Ariolimax > Ariolimax columbianus. The sequence goes on along the minus strand of JAVGWX010000011.1, from coordinate 11,456,587 downwards.
TTACTCTCTACCAACTGTATAACTAAATCTTACTCTCTCTCTCTACCAACTGTATAACTAAATATTACTCTCTCTCTCTACCGACTGTATAACTAAATATTACTCTCTACCGACTGTATAACTAAATATTACTCTCTACCGACTGTATAACTAAATCTTACTCTCTCTCTCTACCAACTGTATAACTAAATCTTACTCTCTCTACCGACTGTATAACTAAATCTTACTCTCTCTACCGACTGTATAACTAAATCTTACTCTCTCTACCAACTGTATAACTAAATCTTATTCTCTCTACCGACTGTATAACTAAATCTTACTCTCTCTACCAACTGTATAACTAAATCTTATTCTCTCTACCGACTGTATAACTAAATCTTACTCTCTCTACCGACTGTATAACTAAATCTTACTCTCTCTACCGACTGTATAACTAAATATTACTCTCTACCGACTGTATAACTGGATCTTACTCTCTCTACCGAATGTATAATTAAATCTTACTCTCTTCCCAGACTGTATAACTAAAGCCTTTGTATCCAGTAAAAGAAGTCAAACAAATAAAGTACCTGTTTTCTTTCATAGCTAATCGTATGTTCCTTTGTTTCTGTATATGTTGAAAATATTTCAATCGATGTTTTGCTCTCTTCTCAACCTCACTATCATCATAAGCATAATCTGGATCGGTGTAGTGGTAACGGTCAACATGGGTGAACAATGTCCTGCAATAAATTGTGCGATATGTGTCTGTGATGGCAATCACAATATTAAATTCATGTATATGGCAAACATACTATACTACTCTGGTTTGGTAGGTCAAAACTAACCATTACTTTATACTATATTTAAAATTTTATGAAAAGGTTACAGACTTTCGAAATTGGTTGCCTGCGCAAAATACAAGGATGGAAATGGTACGACAAGATGTGGAACTGATGGAAAAAAAATGGACAAATACCAGTAGAGCATGAAATACGGAAGGGACGATGACAGATAGGCCAAACATTATGAAAACTTGTTGATAACATTACCAGGCAAGCTCTGTTCAGGAATCCACAGGGCAACAGAAGTAGAGGAAAACCAAGACACTCGTGGAAGAGATAACTTGAAGCAAATGTAAAGGCAGCAACAGGATGTCGACAGAATTGGCTCAGATGGCTCACTTGGCAAGTATTTGTTGAGGACATATGCTCCACAGGGAACTGACAGGTCTTTGCTTGATTGATTGACATTTGAAATACAAAGGGGCTTCAAATAAAAACTTTAAAATTGTGATAGAAATTCAAAACACCATGACATTGTCATGTAAGTTAGCAGAATCATTGCTAAGAATTTCAACAGCATCTAGCAGATGGTATCACAGTCCAGATGGTATCACAGTCCAGATACCCATGCATACACCGACGGTTCCGTAACAAATACAACACAGAACGGAGGGGCAGGAGCATTCCTGAGTCTACCATATGGCAGAAAAATAACACTGTCATTCGCTACTGGAAAATACACAAGCAATTTCAGAGCGGAGGCAGACGCACTGAGGGCGGCAGTGGAAGAAATGGTGACAGGTAAAAGGAATGAAAGCCACATAGTCCTGCTTACAGATGCACTGGCCGTAGTCACAGCACTGAAAAGCCAGAAAAATACTGAACTTAATGATTTAAGAGCAGTGCTCTGTCAACTATGCCAGCAGGCCGCACCAAAAAGAGTAGTGGTGCAGTGGGTCCCATCTCACTGCAACATCCAAGGCAACGAGGAGGCAGACAGACTGGCAAAAGAAGGTGCAAAACTACCACAACCCGATATTATATGACATACGAAGAGTCAAAACGGCTTATTAGAGCTAGATACATGACCAAATGGGAAACCGAACATACCGGTTACACCAAAAACGATGCCTATTACCAGTTGAACAGAAAAGAGCAGGTCGTGGTCTTCAGACTTCGCACTGGCCACAATAACTCAGGTACCACCTATTCAACAAATTGAAGATAGGTGGCACCGACGAATGCCTGTGTGGTACCGGGAAAATGACCGCTGAGCATTTGCTGCAAAACTGCCCGACATACGAGGATCAGAGAGAGCAGATGTGGCCATCACCTGTGGCAACACTAGACAAGCTCTATGGCAGTGTCGACAGCCTCAGGATGACGGCTGCTTTTTTTCGAAAAAATAATGGTTACTGTCTGACTGCGTACGAAGAAGAAGAAGAATCACAGTCCAGATGAGCCACATGATTCATAGTAGCCATATAAAGATGAGCACCAACACCAATGACATGCAGCAAAGGGGAGCAGCATACTGTCATCCAGTTGTTAGCTACACAAATTCATCGGCAAATAAAGGATCAGTATGATGGTTGCTGTTGTTAAGTGCCCACATTGAGTAGGTTTACTCTTTTGTGCGCCCTGAAAAAAACGTTAAGTGGCAGGTTGCAGTAGCTTTTCTCACATTCCTAGCGTTCTGATGAAGGTAGACCGGGGTCACCCAGGTAGTTGTGCTATGCTTGGCTTCATATGTGTGTCGCTCACTACTACAGGGATCATGTCAATCTCTCATATTGTTAGCCAGGCTGCCATGAAACCAGCCTGTTTCCAGGGAGGGCTGTGAGGAAGCCAAGGTGAGGGTCTTGGCCAGTATATTTTGCCTGACCCTGACTAACATGTCTGATCAGTATGTTGTGTCTGGCCAGACATTAGTCTTCCTTTCCTATTCAGTACGGTAATGCATGCTTATTATTTGAGAAAGTGTACAAGTAAAGTAGGAAGTTATATAACATTGTGAGTTCTTAACCTAACTTAACTTAACGTCTTTATACTGGTTTAGAAGACTCTCCAGAGTCTGTATACAACCAGTTTCATTTTCACCACCTTGCTCTAAAAGCTATGCACATCCATTTTGTTCTAAATGCATTAACTGTCCCTGCCTCCACTACCTCCAATGGCAATGCATTCTAAGCATTCACCCCTCTCTGACTAAAAAAATATTTCCTAATATCTAGTCTGGACCTCTCTTTAGTTAATTTGTAGCTATGCCCTCTTGTTCTTGTACGAAGCAGTATTTTTTTTAAAAATTGTTATATGATGGAATGATAAAATGATGGAATGGAGAAGCAATGAGAATATACTAGTTCAATGTGACGAATTCAGTGTTGAATAGAGTTTACAGAAAGAATGTTGAAGAACGCATTTAGTCTGCTATAAAGACAAAATGCTTAATGTACAAGTAATCTTCTTGATCTTGATCACGGTGACCCGTTCTTTAGCTTCGTCTCCAGTGGACCATGTCTTGGGCCACGGAAGTCCAGTGCATGGTAAGTAATCCTCCAGAGGCATCTCAGATGTTGTTGGGTACAGCAAAGGAGTCTGACCAATGTATTGGAGGTCTTCCCCGCGGTCTCTTCTTACCTCGGGGGTACCAGGCTGCTGCTACTGTGCTCTGTGAACCATCATTTTTTCATAACATGTAACCTGCCCATCTATGTTTTGCCTTACCTGCATAGATTACTGCATCATTCACTAGGGACAATCATCTTATGTCTGAATTGTGGAGACGCTGCATACGTTGGTTCTGTAGAATGATTCCGACCAAGTGTCTCTCAAGGGAGGCCTGGTTCATTCTCAATTTGTCCTCCAGTGATTTTGCTAGTGTTCACATCTCAGCACCAAAGCACATCACAGGGAGTACAGTGGAATTAAAGAGAAAGGTTTGTAGGTTTTGGTCATGGCAACCATCCAGGACTGTGTTAATAGACAAGAAGGCTGCCCAACCCGCACAGCAACGTCTTGTCAGTTCAGATTCCAGATTATTCTCCAAATTGAGAAGGCACCCAAGATAGATGTACTCATTGACATCCTCTAATCGTAACTTGCCAAGGAAGACTGGATCCCAATTGGCGAAGTGATTGCGCAACACTTTGATCTTAAGACATTCATCTCCAATCCTGCTTTCCTGGTGGGTAGCTGGATCATTTGGTTGGTTTTTGCTGCTGATTCCGTGATGAACACTATGTCATCGACAAATCTAAGGTAATTGACAAGTAATTGACACAGCTAAATATGTATTCATTTTGGTTTAGGCAACTAAAATGACAAGATTTTCTGTAACTTTGATTCACGCTTCAAATTAGATACACAAAATTAATATTTCAACATACTTATATTTATTCTTGGAACTGAGGGCACGAATACTAGCAGATCTGTCATTAGGGAAAGATACTTTAGCATTGTTGATTGATTCAACCGCTGAAAGTTTTCTATGGCTCCTTAATTGGTGCAGCTTTGTTTTGGTAGCCCCTGAAACGGCATTTCTGAGCTGGTCTTCTTTGAGGTCCTTAAATGTTGTCTCCACATACATGCCCACTTCATTTGTGATGTAAGGTGTAATTCCTGGTTCATATGTGGAGTAAGGAACTGTATAGATTACATTGGTGATGTAAGGTGTAATTACTGGTTCATTTATAAAATAAGGAAAAGTACAATTTACATTTGTGGAGTAAGAAACTGTATAGATTACATTTGTGATATAAGGTGTAATTCCTGGTTCACATGTGGAGTAAGAAACTGTATAGATTACATTTGTGATGTAAGGTGTAATTCCTGGTTCATTTATAAAATAAGGAAAAGTACAATTTACATTTGTGGAGTAAGAAACTGTATAGATTACATTTGTGATGTAAGGTGTCATTACTGGTTCATATGTGGTGTAAGGAGCTGTATAGATTACATTTGTGATGTAAGGTGTAATTCTTGGTTCATACGTGGAGTAAGAAACTGTATAGATTACATTTGTGATGTAAGGTGTAATTCCTGGTTCATTTATAAAATAGGGAAAAGTACAATTTACATTTGTGGAGTAAGAAACTGTATAGATTACATTTGGGATGTAAAGTGTGATATCTGGTTTGTTTGTGAAGTAAGTAACTGTATAGATTTCATTTGTTAAGTAAGGAACTGTATAGATTACATTTATGATATAAGAGGTATTTTTGTGAAATATACTAAAGTACATATTACATATGTAAGGTAAGAGATGAAAATTGCTACAATTGTTAAGTAAGACATAGTATATTTTACATTTGTGATTTCTTCTTCTTCTTCTGTGTTTGTTCTCAATCTTCCGCTACCAAGCTCTGAACAGGGCTTTGCAAGTAGCAGGATGTAGTCCGAAGAACAGAATGCATTGTGTAACTAGTTTACAGCTTGACTGCGATATTTACACCCTTCGGTCTGACACATCCATCTTCAGGAGAACATTTGTGATTAAGATAACATATTTCTGAAGCAATGAACTGCATACTTAACATTTGTGAAGTAAAGTGTTAGTCTCCCCCCCCCCCCCCTCTCTCTCTCTCTCTCTTAATATTTTTCTGTCCGTCTCTTTACATTAAACGTATGTTGCCTCTTTCTTCTCCTTCTGATCCTCTGGTAAAACAAGTTATTCACTCTTCAATTCATGTGTTTTATATATAATGATTTCTCAGCATCAAAAGTCTTCCCCCCGATCAACTGAAGAGGTCATCCACATACAATATGGCTTCAACAGATAACAAACCTCCACCTCCGCTCTGGACGAGGTCTGGAATCATGCAGCAGCAGTTGGTCACTGATGTGGTCGACCAACGCAACGAGCCTAAGACGCATTAGAAAACTTATAATTCTTATTGTCTTAGCAACTTCTGGTCAGTGGCGCCGCCTAGTGATGGCTTTTTTAAGCAACCTAACATTTCCAACATTATTCTGTTGTGATTGTTTATTGCCCTGCAGCTGGTCATGGAGACTCATAAAATGTTAATACAGGTTTATGATGACCAGTGTATGGGCCATACGTGTTGTTACTAATGATTTAAGGATTTAAGTGTGCTTCCCCAGCCACCAATGGAGCTGAGGTAGTACAGTTGTCAGTCCACTGCTTCCCAACTGAGTGATCGGGGTTAGTTCCCCAGTTGGTGTGAGATTATTCCAGAATGCAAAACAGCTCCTGAAGTTCACCCAGCCAAAAAAAATTGAGCACCAGAATAATCTGGAAAAATAAAGGTAGCTGGCGTGATGTTGTACCACATCACCCTTAATGCACCGTTGATCAAGAAAAATATGGGCCTAACATCATATTCCCAATATGCCACCCAGGCATATTTTACTATTTTTGTCTCCTCAGCCACTCACCTCGCCTGACATGTCCTCAGCATACTTTTTTTCAATTTACCAAACTGAAATCTAAGTTGAAAGAACAACGATTTCAGACCATTGAATAAATTATGTGCAATTTGAAGACTGATCTACCCATGATCCACAAAAATGTTTACCTGGACTGTTTCCAAAACAGGAAATGCCATTGGGAGCAATGTATTAATAGAAGAGATGAGTATTTCAAAAGAAACAAGGGTAAGCCAAAAACAGTTAAATTAAAAAAAGTTCTGGAACTTTTTGAACACACCTAAAAAAGAAGTATTAATAAATAGCCATTACTATCCTGTCATTATAGTTCAAATAGGAGCACGAAGCCACCACTGAAATCAGCCTCCTTGCAGGCAGTCTGTGCCAAAGTGTATATGTCTTTTTGCAGTTGTGTTTTCTATAGCACAATGAGGTTGTCAGCCTAATGCTGAACCTCTCAGTCACCTTTAAAGACTTACAAAGTAGAATTCTACTCTCATGCGTATTGTAAAAGATGACTACAAAGGGTTGTGTATGAATCAGCAACTGGGATCAAGATGCTGAGCAACGCATGAGCTGCAGTGGTCAGCAACCCATAGCTGACTGCTAGCATCAGGGCCAGCTAACCATAGCTGCCAAGACCCTTCTACACCTCCACGCGGTGATCCTGGATAATAGGCTGCAGCAGGGCAGACTGGCTAAGGAGAAGGGATCGAAGAGGGAATGCTAACCCGGTACTCAAAAAATGCTTGCTGAAGTCGGATGTGTTGGACCGAAAGGTGCAAATATCGCAGCCAAGCTGTAAACTACAACACACCGCATTCCGTTCTTTGGACTACATTCTGCTACGTAAGCCCTTTCAGAGTTTGGTAGTGGGAGATTGAGAACGAAGAAGAAGAAGAAGAATCAGCAACTCAAAACACATTGCTACAAAAACCACCACAGCGAGAGCACACAAAGTACCTTGGCACAAGCTTCCTGATAGTAGTTGTGACTCTATGCTCCTTAAAGAGCGAAATAGAAAAGAAGAAGAGGATGAAAGTAGTATGCAGTGGCACCATTCTTTCCTCTTTTCTTCTTCAGTATTCGACCCAGAATCCACTTGGGATATAGCCATAGATATATCTGGACATAACATATACTGATGCTGCACAAAACTGGTTTACATTTTGGCTTTGATACAACTTCCACATGGGATATAGCTTAGATACGAGGCATGTTCAAATGAAACCGGATCTAACTGCAACAATTGAACATACATACTATGCGTATGTTGATCTCATTTCTAATGTAAACACCAACCGTCAAGTTTGCAAAATCTCATTATTCTCCAACTCATAGGTTCCTCGGCTGACTGTTGAAAACATGGCGGGTGTGATACGGAATCCGTCTAGAGTTGATCAGCGAGCGATGATTCTGTTTCTAACAGCTGAAGAATGTTGACCAGTTGACATTCATCACAGAATGCAGGCAGTGTATGGTTACAAAAGTGTGGTGATAATAAGCTGTGGCGACGGTCCACCCGAATTTCTGCATTAATTTTGGCAATGGCATCTTCTGACGCAGCAATGTCCGCCTGACCTAGTCTCTGAAAATCTTTTGTTAAATCACGTCCTTCTTTAAACCTTTTTTTTTTCTCCATTTTTACACTGTTGTCTTCGCCACACTGCCAGTGTGTCTGGCAGAACGGTTCCATGCATGCATCTCCCAGGAGATGACATCAATGAAGAAGTTCCTCATAGACATTTGTAAGGAGTCTCTGTCCATCTCTTCTGTTCCCCTGACAAGTGCCTGCTTGTTTTGAGCTCAACGTGCAGCACTACTTGTGAAGGTGCTCATCGGACATGTGAACAACATGTCCGATTCATCTTATCTGTTCTCCTTGGACATAACTTATACTGGTGCTAATCAAACCTGGGTTGGGGGGACGGCATGGCCTAGTGGTTAAGTGGCATGGCTCACAACCCAAAGATGCTGGGTTCGATCCCCATCATAGCACCGGCCGTTACCCCGGGGAAGCAAACCCTTAGAAAATGCAGGAGGAAGCAGACCCTTACATAAAATGCATGCTGAAGTCGGATGCACTGGGCCGACAGGCACAAAATAAAAACCACAGTGCAACGCACACCACCTTGGGGATTAGAGAAAATAAGGCGAACGCAAACAAACAAACAAACCTGGGTTGAATTTTGGCTTCGGCGTGACTTCTACGTGGGGCATAGTCTAGATCTTCTTCTTATTTTTACTATTAATCAGCCTCCTTGAGTGATTTAGTTCTTGGAGGTTCTAAATAATAGTGGGGAGGAGGGGGGGCGGGGGGATGGGGGTGTTGTTGATGCATTCAGCAGTGTGCACTGTTCAGTGATGAACTAATGAATTCTACAGAGCCCTAGTCAACTTACCATGTCCACCAATATATGGGACCTTGAGAGAGTTTCTAGATAAATCTGGACATTACCTACTTTGGTACTGCACAAACCTTGGTTGAATTTTGGCTTAGGCTTGACTGTGACAGGACTGCTTGTGCCAAACATTTTGATTGGCTGAGAGTAGATGACTTGAGTTAGAGCAACTGTTGGGTTAACTCTATCAGCCACTTGTCCTAGCACATCCAATAGCTGTTCTGGTTTGAAGGTACCTAATTAATGATAAGAGTTTGTGATAACTAGTATGGATCTGAGGTATAATGTTGCAGAGTAAGGATAATAACCAATGTAACTGTCGACAGTCCTGTAGCTTGTTCAGAGAGTAACACTTTTTGGGAACTGAATACTTATCAGCACTGCCCATGACTTTAGTTCTACGATGTCTGATCAAAATGTAATCTATCTTATTTTTTTTAACCAAATGAATAGCTGCCCCGCGGGCGGGCTTGCATGGCATGTGACTTTAATATATTTTGCGCATGTATAACTTTTTAACAGGCTGTGCACCACATCCCCCATCCCAAGTCAATGCCAGGCTGCCATGAAAGCTGCACTGGTGCACAATGTTTCAAGACAAAATGAACGAATGTGTTGAGCACAGAATTTGCATAAAGTTGACTCTGATTTCATGAAACAAAATCGTAACTAAAGATGTCTTGGATTCATGGCTATGATCTTTAGACAAAAGCACAGTCATGTCAATGGAAAAAGCTAGAATCTCCACAGCTGAAGAAGGTACGGAAATCACAAATAAATGTGAAGGTCATGTTGACAGTTTTTTTACCATAAGCGTGTAGTCCATCAAGCTTATGTTCCTCAGGGACAAAATGTCAACAAGGGGTACAATCTGACTGTTATGCATCACCTACAATCTGACTATTATGCATCACCTACAAGGTGCAGTTAGATGCAAAAGACCACTTCTCTAGGGGAAGTGGCAACTGACAGATTCATCGTGATAATACTCTAGCACGTGCTCCGCACCTCATCTAGGGTTTCCCAAAACACAGCATCGGACAGGTCTGACACTCCCCCTACTCCCCAGGCATGGCTAACCACAACTTTTGGCTCTTTCAGGACTCAAGGTGATACTCAAAAGGGATGACATTTCAGGACACGGAAGATTCAAGACAAATGTAATGAAGCGCTTGATGGAGATTTCAAAAAAGAAGATTCAAGACAAATGTAATGAAGCGCTTGATGGAGATTTCAAAAAAGAAGATTCAAGACAAATGTAATGAAGCACTTGATAGAGATTTCAAAAAATGACTTCCAGAAAAGCTTCCAGCAGTAGTAACACATCTGAAAGTGTGTCAACTCAGAAGTGGTCCCTTTTTAAAGGAGATTATGTTTTGAACTAAACAGGTGAGTTTCTTTCCCAGGTTAAGGTCAGTTACTTTTTTTTTATCAGTCCTCGTCATGTTTTACTATTTTAATAGTATGTACTCTAATATAACCAAAATATCTCTTGCTAGTGGTTGAAAGAGGTAATCTTTCACTGTTAAAGTTCAGTTTAAGTGCCATCTTCACACTGAAGGTTGACTGCAATGGATCTCCAGTGTGCTCTATCTCTTGCTGTAATTATAGGTGACTTAATACAGGTCTATAGGATAATCAAAGGAACGGATAAATTAGACTATAACAAGTTTTTCAAAATACAACCACCTACAAGAAAAAGAGGGCATAGCTACAAATTGACTAAAGAAAGGTCCAGATTAGATATTAGGAAAAAAATTGTTAGTCAGAGAGTGGTGAATGCTTGGAATGCATTGCTACAGAAAGTAGTGGAGGCAGGGACAGTTAATGCATTTAAGAATAGATTGAATGTTCGTAGCTTTTACAGCAAGGAAATGTAAATGAAACTGGTTGTATACAGACTCTGCAGAGTCTTTTAAACCAGTATAATGACGTTAAGTTAAGTTAAGTAATAGTGCAATCTGACAGGCTTTTCCAGTCCACCACCTGATGCTATCCACCCACTTAAAATGTTGTCTGCCTCTTTCACTGTAAGGAAAATTAATCTTTAAATCATAAGAGATAAGGATATGATCAATAAGCCTCTTCAACCCTGGGGTGTAGAGTCTTCTACTTTACTAACTTAGTCGTTCCTCTTGTATCCTAAGGTGTAGAGGTTTTCCAGAAAGAGTGCCAGACTATTCTATCCGTTCTCTTTCCCTTGGTTTAGTTCCGGTTAGACTCCTTTAGACTGTCTTATGATTGGCATCCTGTCAGTCTTGAGAGACAATGGACTTCATGCTAGAGAGGGGGTTGCCATCCTGTCAGTCTCGAGAGACAATGGACTTCATGCTAGAGAGGGGGTTGCCATCCTGTCAGTCTCGAGAGACAATGGACTTCATGCTAGAGAGAGGGTTGCCATCCTGTCAGTCTCGAGAGACAATGGACTTCATGCTAGAGAGGGGGTTGCCATCCTGTCAGTCTCGAGAGACAATGGACTTCACGCTAGAGAGGAGTCTTAGTCAGTTGCTGCCCTTGCTTTCCTGCACACATTTGGAGTCTGCATCTTGGCACATCTTGGTTTCCCCTGCCTGCAGGCCAGCATACAAAGCCTGCCTCCAGCCGGATCTGTCTTTGAGTCTGTCTTATATTGCCTTCCCATTGGACTGGCTTTTTTATTCACATGATTGCCGTAATAGCCAATTTTCTTTCATTCTCCAGACATGGTCAAACCATTAAAATTGAGATTACTCCACTTGAGTCTGCAAAGGCTACGTTTCAAGATCGTATCATATTGTATGTTTGCAAACCTTGTGTCTTCTTGTTGCTTGGACCATCTTTCTTAGTCTTTCATTTCTGGGGCTTTGAGTTGACATGTCTGCATTGCCGTCATTGTCAATAATTCCCGTAAGTCAAAACTGGTACATAGGTGGAACAGCATACATCCATCTTTGTCTCTTTACTTATTTCTTAGTTACTGAGTAATCCTCTATTTATGGCAAGAAAAAGTTTGCCAGTTTCTGCTCTTCAAATAGCAATTCTTCGTTTACTCATCCACTACCACGCGCCGATATATCGGCTTCCAGATTTTTTTTTAAACTCAGGTGCCGATATACGGGTTTTGCGACTGTGTTCACAAAATCACACATTTTCCCATTCTTAGTTCTCCTAAATGTTTTATTTTGGTTATTGGGGGAAGTCCAGATTTCTTACTTTTCATTTCCGGAAGAGTTAGCTTGTGTTTCGTTGAAAAAAATGTTAATTTTTTTGTTAGGGCAACCTTGAATCTAGCCCATGCTCCTTCAGCCAGACCAAATATAGTTTTTATATTACACGCTCAGTAATGGTTAGATTATGTTATTACTAACAGTGGCGATGATGAGAATATCGTTCGTTCTGATAGCGCTATTTCAATTTCTTTATTTAGTCTTAGTTATAAGTCGAGCGATGAAAGTGAAACTAAATCTACTGACCAGAGGGCAGTGCCCTCTTTTGTCTCAAGAAATGGTAATAACAGTTCACAAATTCAGTAAAGGTTCAAGATCCTGCCTAACCATACTAGTGTGTGTTTTACCGATGTGTAAACATATATATTTAATATAGTAAGAACATTCTTTCTGAGTGTGCGTAAATTGTAAACACTCAAGCTGATGTTGAATGGTGCTTTTATCTTTTAGCACGTTCTCAACTTCACGTGCCTTCAGTAAAATGTGAATACTGTGAAAACAACTGCACCAAATTAGGTGTAACTTTAAGAACATCCTGTTTTGTGGATTACCGTCAATAGAAAGTCATTGCGTTATTCGTGTATTGGGTTAGAGCTGAATAATGTGTTGATGAGATCGGACATTTTTTTCATAATTTTTTTAAATTAAAAATGATTATGCAACTATAAACCCTCATACACAAATGTCCACCTCCATTTATTAAAAAATGTGTATTCCATTGTATTCTGACTGTAATTGTGAACAGTTTGGTATATAATATGTGTTATTTCAGGGAACTTTTATTGAATATAAATAGATCACAACTAAGTGATGCTGTGTTTAAGTTTTACATTAGAAAAAAATTGCGTCCAGAAGCCCAACATATTTGGGAGTGAATGAGTTAATACCTCCCTTCTGGCTTATTACAGCTCAAAAGTATTTAACCTGCTTGACTTGTTCCAGAGGGAACTCACCCTATTCTCTTTTCTCCAGCCCACAAAAGTTATTGTTTTTAAACTGCTAATGGCCTTTTCCTGAAGAAATTATGGCAGGGCACCAACAAAACGATAAAAGTAAAAGTCTTGAGAGCCTGTGTTTTTCCTGTGGCAGCTTATGGCAGTGAAGTATGGACGATTACCAAAACTTTTAGACAAAGAATCGAATCCTTTGAGTCAAAATGTTACAGAAAGATCCTCAGAATACCATGGGCAGAGAAAAAGACAAATGTAGACATTCGGCAAGAGTTGAGCATAGAGGAGAACTGGTTTATCAATTCCATTTTGGCTAGAAAATGCAAATACTTTGATCACATCAAGAGACACAACGGTCTTGAGAGGACGGTGATGGAAGGTATGGTGCCAGGCAAAAGAGGAAGGGGTAGACCAAGAAGACGATGGCACCAAGATATCCAGGAGTGCCTGAGTATGACAGTGGCGGAAGCTGGAGTTTTGGCAAGGGAACGAGTTTCTATCACACAGACTGTGATGGGAGCGACGTTCTACAAAGGAGATGCTACATGTGAGAATGGCCTTTTCTCTCTTCCCAGCTACCTTTGTCAGATTTGATGGTTGGTCTGGAGATGTGCCTCTAGTTTAGAAATCAGGGCCATCTCATCAACAAACGCCAGATACCCATATATAGATTTCATATTAAAACAATAATCAAAATAATTTTTGTTAACACCTACCAACTTGTTTTGGGGTAAAAGTGAATATCACATCCTGGGTTTGCCCTGGTAAGACTTTGCCACAGGAAGGATGTGCAGTGAAGTGTGCGATGCGTCTGAATTCAAAGAGCGCTGAAAGAATGTTGGACTCATTCTTGATGGTACATAGAATGTCAGCATGCTCACCCACTGGACATTCTCCAAAATCAAACTTTGCAACTGGAGAAATGTTCAGTAGAACTGGCAAAGCTGTGGCTATGAGCCCAACCTCTGCGCAGATTTCTGAAACTATATGCATGTTAGAAAAGTATGTATTAGTAATTATAATAATAATCGGGGGATGGCGTGGGCTAGTGGTTAAGTAACACGGCTCACAACCAGAAGGTGCTGGGTTCAATCCCCATCACAGCACTGGCGGTTACCCCGGGGAAGCAAACCCTTAGAAAATACAGGATGAAGCAGACCATTACATAAAATACATGCTAGTCTGATGCAGTGGGTTAACAGGTGCAAAATAAAAAACCACAGTGCAATACACACACCGCCTTGGGGATTAGAGACATAAGGCGAACGCAAAAAAAAATAATAATAATAATCATCCATTCTCGTTGATGAGGACGGCCAACATCATCCTGTGTCATACTACATCCTTAAGTCTCTGGGTGCACTCATGAATAATCAAATCAATATGAGCATGAAAAGTTTTATTGCATGATGGGTAAACATAGTCTACAGCTGGTCCTGGTATTCCTCTGCTTATGACTTTCTGATCACTTGTCTATCATGGGTTGCCTGTGCCCAAAGACCACCTTGCAGACTGGTATCCCTTTTTTACCACATCTTTCCAAGCTGAGCAATTTTGGAACAGGTTTTACTCGGTGGTAGCGTTGATTTGACAGCATTTAAGAGACTCCTTTAAACTGTCCTAGAAACTGGGTTTTTGTATGCCTCCCTGATTGTTCTTTCTACACTCAGTTCACCATACAGAAGTTCCATAGGGTGTCTTTTGCTTGGCAATCAAGCAAGATGACCAGCCCATCTCAAATGAACTTTCTTCAAAAGTGCATGAATGTTGGGCATGCTGGCTCTGGATAGGACTTCATTATTTGTAATACAGTCCTGAAAGTAAATATCAGTATGCATCTCAGACAAATCACATGGAAGTGATTCAACCTGCTGTCCTCTCCAGCATAGGCTCTCGAACATGTAGAACAGGATGGGGAGAATGGTGGCACGATTGACCTTGAGCTTAGTCGCTATGCTAACTCTTCAATGTTTCCAAACTGTCAAGAGCATTCAGCTAAAAGTTGTGATGGTCTTTGCTGTTCTATTGTCTAGCTCATCAGCAATAATCACAGACCACGCCAGCATGCTTTGGAGGTAGACACACTTTTCCACCCCTTCTTATTTACGTCCCTTCACAGTAATTGCTGGTTGTTTTTACGTTTAACTTCAGGATGGTTGGCACATCTAATTTTTCTTTATGCTGATGGCCAAGCCAAAGTTTTCACAACAGCAGAGAACCAGTACATGCTTTCCGGCATATTCTGTTCAGAGCTATTGTTCTGAGAACAGTCATTCGCAAATAATGCAATATGTGAATTGTTATGTGTTTCTATTATAATATAAAAACAAGAATAATAGTAATGATCATTATAATCTTTCCTCGTGTAAAAATGAATGCCTGAGAAAAGATATCAGAAATGTTCGGAGAACTAGTTCATGTGATGATTACATATAGGACAGAAAATAAGATGGTTTAGTCATCTCATGAGAACAAAAACCTAAAGGGGAAAACATCTATACTACATAAAGATCTGTTTACAGAGCATGAGAATGGCCAAATTGTAGATAGATGACATCACATACATTTTACTACAACAAGGCTAAAGGTAAAGGTAGTTCTATAGCAGATACTATTGTTGGAACTTGTTGGGGCAGCCAAACTTAGACATTACCATCCACAGTCCTCCTCTGTTTACTGTATCAAACACAAAACCAGAGACTACAGTCAGCGGATAGACGTTAAATGCCGTAGACAAATTCACATATCTGGGCAGCACGCTGTCGAGATCTATCAGCCTAGACGATGAGATGGCAAGCAGAATAGCAGAGGCCAGCACTACCTTTGGTAGAATACGCTCGATGGTCTGGGCACATCGTGGCATCAGCGTCAAGACCAAACTCAAAGTCTACCGTGCAACCATCATTCCAACCCTACTATACACTTGCGAAAGCTGGACTGTATACTCTGGACATGCAAGGAGGTTAAACCACTTCCACACAGGTTGCCTGAGGCAAATATTCCACATCCGATGGCAAGATCGTGTCACTGACATCGAGGTTCTCTCGAGGGCTAACAAGCCCAGCATCCATGCACTGCTAAAAAAAGCACGACTAGGATGGGCCGGACACCTCGTCCGTATGTCAGACGAGCGGCTCCCAAAGAAGCTTCTCTACGGCGAGCTGAGAGAGGGATGGCGCAAGAGAGGGCGCCCAAAGAAACGTTTTAAAGACGGTCTGAAGGACTCACTAAAAACTTGCCAGATAGACATCGACACCTGGGAATGTCTTGCGCAAAACAGATCTGACTGGAGAAGCGCAGTCAAATCGGGTGTAGCTGCCGGTGAAGATGACCGTGTTGTGAAAGCCCAGAACAGACGCGCGACGCGGAAATCCCGAGCAGCAGGAACACCATCCCCTTCTACAAACCTCGTGCGCCCGATATGTAGCAGATGTTTTCGTGCTCGCATTGGTCTGTTCAGCCACATGAGCACCCACACCCAACAGGGAAATCTGTGACAAGGATGATGTCGGCGGTCCTCATCGACAACGATGGACAGCTATTATTATTATTATTATACTATTGTTGGAGGTGCAGTGTTAGAGACTGCGTTGTACTGGTTGAAAATGAGGTCGGGTGGTTGTTTCTCTTCATCACTGCCTTTCATTCTTTAACATTCAGCCAGATATCCCATTTAAAGCTGGGTGAACTGGAGCATGTCAGCAACGGGAGCTGAACCCAGTACCTTTGCCATGAAAAGCAAGTGCTCTACCACCATGTGAATCAGATGATTAACATATTGGCATATGAGAGAAAACTTCAACTCCCTATTATACATGGCATTGGACTGGTTCGGTACTCCCCTGCTTCTCAGACATGGTTTGGCTTTGTTTATTCTCAATCTCCCCCTACCAAACCCTGAAAGGGCTTAAGTAGCAGAATGTAGTCCAGAGAATGGAATGCGTTGTGTCGTAGTTTACAGCTTGATTGCAATATTTGCACCTTTCGGTCCAACACATCTGACTTCAGCAATCATTTTTTGAGTACCGGGTTAGCATTCCCTCTTCGATCCCTTCTCCTAAGCCAGTCTGCCCTGCTGCAGCCTGTTATCCAGGATCACCGCTTGGAGGTGTAGAAGGGTCTTGGCAGCTCTGGTTTGCTGGCCCTGATGCTAGCAGTCAGCTATGGGTCACTGACCGCTGCAGCTCATGCGCTGCTCAGCATCTTGATTCCGCTTCCCAGACATGACTTCCTGTGACTTTTGGCTTTTTCCAGGACTCAAGGGATGACTCAAAGGAACAAGATTTCAGTGCATTGAAGAAATGAAGACGAATGCAACGAAGGTAAGGTTAGGTGAGTGAGCAAGTCCAGGTAGCAGCGGAAATGGCAAATGTGATGTTAGGTATGATAAAAAGAAATATTAAACATAGAAGCATGGAAGTGATAGTCAAACTGTATAAAACATTAGTTAGACATAGATTGGAGTACTGTGAACAGGTGTGGCCACAACAGACTGAGGTACCACCTATTCAACAAATTGAAGATAGGGTGTACCGACGAATGCCCGTGCGGTACTGGTAAAATGACCGCTGAACATCTGCTGCAGAACTGCCCGACATACGAGGATCAGAGAGAGCAGATGTGGCCATTACCAGTGGAACTGCAAGACAAGCTCTATGGCAGTGGCGAGAGCCTCAGGATGACCGCCGCTTTTTTCGAAAAAATAATGGTTACTGTCTGACTGCGTACGCAGAAGAAGAACAGGAGTGGAGTCTTTATCGTAGAGGAGATATAAATATGCTGGAAAGGATACGAAGAAGAGCAACAAAGCTGATAGTGGGATTCCATAATTATAGTTATGAGAAAAGACTCTAAAAAGTGTTTAGAAAGGAGAAGAATTCAAGGTTATTTAATACAGGTTAATAAGATAATAACGGAAAGGATAAATTAGACTATAACAAGTTTTTCAAAAATACAGCCGTTTCAAGAACAAGAGGGCACAACACAAATTAATTAAAGAAAAGTCCAGACTATATACCTGGAAATATTTTTTTAATCAGAGAGTGGTGAATGCATTACCATAGGAAATAATGGAGGCAGAGTAAATTAATGCATTCAAGAATATATTGGATGCGCATAGCTATTTTTAGATCAAGTGAATGTAAAAGAAACTTGTTGAATACAGACTCTGCAGAGTCTTCTTAACCAGTATAAAATGTTGAGCGCTTGATGGAAATAACAAAAAATAACTCCTAGAAATGCTTCCAGCAGTTGGAACACCATTGGGAGAAGTGTCAACTCAGAAGTAGTCTATTTAGAAGTGGATTAAGTTACGAACTAAATACGAGGCATGTTCAAATGAAACAGGACCAAACCACAACAAATGAACATACGTACAATGTGCATGATAATGTCACTTCTTGCAAACCAGAGCTGCCAAGACCCTTCTACACCTTCATGCTGTGATCCTGGATAACAGGCTGCAACAGAGTAGACTGGCTAAGGAGAAGAGGAAATGCTAACCCGGTACTCAAAAAATGCTTGCTGAAGTCGGATGTGTTGGACCGAAAGATGCAAATATCGCAGTCAAGCTGTAAACTACGACACAACGCATTCCATTCTCTGGACTACATTCTGCTACTTGGGCCCATGCCAGGGTTTGGTAATGGGAGATTGAGAACGAACGAAGCCAAGCCAAACACCCTTGGTCCGGTTTCATTTGAACACGCCTCATTCGTAAGCTATTTTATTTTCCTATCTAAGGTCAATGCTTTTTTATCAGCTCTCGTAAGTTAGGTACTCATTTGCTGCAGGATAAATTGGAGTGTGTCTAGACTGGGAAATAAACCTAGTTCTTATGTTGGTCGAACTGACCTGTGTCTCAGAAGTTTCTTCCTGAAAAGGATGTTTCATCATGTGGTGTCACAGTTTACAGCAAGGGTGTGGAGAGGAAAACTAAAGTCTGGCCAGACAAAATATACTAAACAGACATATTAGTCAGGGTCAAGAAAAATATACTGATCAGATAGTCAGGGTCAGGCAAAACATACTGATCAGATATGTTAGTCAGGTCAGGCAAAATATACTGATCAGATATGTTAGTCAGGGTCAGGCAAAACATACTGAACAGATATGTTAGTCAGGTCAGGCAAAATATACTGATCAGATATGTTAGTCAGGTCAGGCAAAATATACTGATCAGATATGTTAGTCAGGGTCTGGCAAAACATACTGATCAAATATGTTAGTCAGAGTTGGGCAAAATATACTGATCAGATATGTTAGTCATTGTCAGGCAAAATATACTGATCAGACATGTTAGTCAGGGTCAGGCAAAATATACTGGCCAAGACCCTCACCTCGACTTCCCTGTAGTCCTCCCTGGCAACGGGCTGTTTTCATGGCAGCCTGGATAGATGTGATTCCTGTAGTAGTGAGCGACATGCAGTTGAGGTCAAGTATAGAACAACTGTCTAGAGGACGTCAAGGAAGTGATCGTCAAACTGTATAAAGCTTTAGTTAGACCTAGATTGAAGTACTGTGTACAGGTGTGGAGTCCTTATCATAGAGGGGACATAAACATGCTAGAAAGAATACAAAAAAAGAGCGACAAAGATGATAGTGGGATTCCAGAATTACAGTTATGAGGAACGACTCAGAAAAACCAGCCTACAGTGTCTCGAAGAGAGAAGAATTCGTGGTGACTTAATACAGGTTTATAAGATGATCAGAGGAATCGATAAATTAGACTATAACAAGTTTTTTAAAATACAGCCACCTACAATAACACGAGGGCATAGCTACAAGCTGACTAAAGAGAGGTCCAGGTTAGATATTAGGAAATATTTTTTTAGTCAGAGAGTGGTGTCTGCTTGGAATGCATTGCCAGGAGAGGTAGTGGAGGCAGGGACAGTTAATGCATTTAAGAATAAACTGGAGGCGCATAGCTTTTAGAGCAAAGTGGTGTAAATGTAACTGGTTGTAAACAGCCTCTGCAGGGTCTTCTAAACCAGTATAAGGACGTTAAGTTAAGTTAAGGACCCCAGTCTACCTTCAATAGCATGCTCATAATGTGAGGAAAGTCACTGCAACATGCCACCAAACGTCCTTTTCAGGGTGCACATAAAGAGTAATCCTTCTCATTGTGGGTATTCAACAATAGCAAGACTGTGATGATATCTGTACCTTCTGTCTGGCCTGGCACATCTGATTTCAGCATGCTATATGTTTGGTAATATGTTTACCTTCCCTCTTTAATCTCTATTCTCTCAGGTAGATTGCACTGATACAACCTGTTTCTATGGTTGCCACTTTGAGGCAGAATAGGGTCTTGGGCAGCTTTAATTCACTGACCCTGACACAAACGACTATCAGCTATGAGCCACTGATTGCTGTCATCTCGTTCATTGCATCTTTGCCCCCAAAATATACCTAGAGGCAGAAAAAAGGAAAATAATGAGAACCGGGAAATAGCTGGAGAAAATTGCACAGGGCATGACTCTTTAAAAAGGATTTAGTGATGGTCTGTGTACCCAGAGGTGATAAGGATGAAAAAGGATTTAGTGATGGTCTGTGTACCCAGAGGTGATAAGGACGAAAAAGAAGGTATGGTGCTGTGAATATTTCTTTCATTTTCAAAGAAGAATCTGCATCCTCCTTGGGAATATCCTCTATGGACAGCCAACAAACCATCTAAGAACATTCCCAATACCTTCCATAAATGACAGCAAAGTCATTTTTATGTAATTCACCTACCTTCTAAATCATTTTTTACATCTTTCTGTGTGGTTTCTTCCTGAGAGTTTATGAAACCATTGCTTGAACCAACGGCTTGTAATTTCACAAAGAGAGCAAAATCTTTTCTTGGGGGTGGACATACTTTACTTCTCCAGCCTTGTTTTGAACCATACCACCTATACAGTAATAAAAATAGGTAAGCATTAACTTGTCAGATTTTTCTTACCTAAGGCTACGTACTAATAAATATCATTACAGAGTTTACTCCCATTACAGGGACATGTTGAAAAAAATTATATTTGTCTGCAATCTGGGCTGGCCATGTAGTCAGAAGGAAAGACAAATGCTGGAGCATTGCAGCCACTTTGTAGTTTCCACACAGCAAAAAGAGACCTCGTGGAACTCCCCACTCTGTAGCAAGATTTGCTTGAACTGCTCAACTTTCTCTACCGTATAATGAACAAACTAGTCATCCACTGGTCAACCTGAACATAAGACAGAGCCACCACTGAAACCTGAGCTAGTATCCACACAAGACCAAAGAACGCAGCACTTCTTGAGCCCAGCCTGCGAAGCAGAGCAATGCATCTACCGGTTACCACCAACTTGCACAGGAGTTAAGACCTGCACAAGAGCAACCACTCTTGAAGAAAGTACAGGTCAACTAAGATTAAGAGGATTGAAATCTGTAAAACTGGTAGGAGAACTGATAAGCTAGTCCAGTCAGGCACAATATACTGACCAGGACATGCCATCAGGGTCAGGCACAACACACTGGCCAAGACCAGAATCTCTCTTCCATGTAGCGTTTCCTGGAAACAGGCTGTTTTAAAGGCAGCCTGGCTGACGAGATGTGGATCGATGTGTTGTGCCACATGCAGGTGGAGCCAAGCATTTCACAACCGCCTGCAGGACTGCGGTCCACCTTCATCAGCACGCTCGTGAGGAAAGGTACTACAACCTGTCACTAAATGTCCTTTTCAGGGTGCACAATAGAATAAACTTACTCATTGTGGGCATTAAACAACAACAAAAATACTGGTATTCAATCAGGCATATCAAATGTCTGTTGAAACTGATTTCGGTCTATTGCTTTAGGATATCGTTGTGGACCACGTGGACACTTAAAGTTGTAAGCCAGATCATCATTGTCATATATTGTCATATGTATGTACCCCATGCTTGGCTCATCTGTATTTTCTTAACAATGCAGTATCTATGACATCATTGGAGGTGTTTCGCCGCCTGATTTCTGTGTTGTGAATTCAGTTCTGTAGAGAGACTGTCAATGTTCTCTGCACCATTGCCTTTTGAGTAGCAACTCAAAGCTTCTATGTATCAGCTTTTGGTATGTTCCATACCTCGCAGCCATATACCATGGCTGGAATAACCAAGCTGTTGAAGGTATGTGCTTGTATCTAGCTGTTTCTCATCTATTAGGGTATGTTTTTTCTGTTTGTTGTTCGCCCATCACGAGTGATGAGGACTGTTCTTTTTTCATTTAGCCAGTCCTTCCAGTCGAGTATTCTGTAATTCCGGGTTGTGGATGGGTGCGGAGATGGCTGACGAGTTCGATGTGGGAACTGCATACTCACAGACAGTGAGAGCATGGAAAGTTCGCTTTGCGAGACGGTGATCATGATTGTCAGCAAATCCATATATCTCATCTGCTTTATTGCCAGCCTGGAGTGATGCAGCTGTTTGATTGTAGTTTAGCATGTCAGCAGACTTACGGTCTCCGCTTCGACGCTCGCCCATCATCACAGTACTCGATTGTGTTAGTACTGGATAAATGAAAAGAGATTGACTTGCGCGATGAATTTGATTTAAGTGAAAAAGGGTTGCGCATCACTCTCTCGCTCGAGTCCAACTTTAACCAGTGGCAAGACAAGTCAGGACGACTGGATATGGACTCGGGTGCAGTGGATGACCACAACTGCGTAAGTGCCTTGCCGTGTTTTGTATTGAGGTATAGGTTTGATATGATTGATGAACAATCATACTCTTAAACGTGTGAGTTCTTGCCTAGCTGTTTCTCATCTATTGAGGTATAGGTTTGATATGATTGATGAACAATCATACTGTTAAACGTGTGAGTTCTTGCCTAGCTGTTTCTCATCTATTGAGGTATAGGTTTGATATGATTGATGAACAATCATACTGTTAAACGTGTGAGTTCTTGCCTAGCTGTTTCTCATCTATTGAGGTATAGGTTTGATATGATTGACAAACAATCATACTGTTAAAGGTGTGGGTTCTTGCCTTGCTGTTTCTCATCTATTGAGGTATAGGTTTGATATGATTGACAAACAATCATACTGTTAAACGTGTGAGTTCTTGCCTAGCTGTTTCTCATCTATTGAGGTATAGGTTTGATATGATTGATGAACAATCATACTGTTAAACGTGTGAGTTCTTGCCTAGCTGTTTCTCATCTATTGAGGTATAGGTTTGATATGATTGACGAAGAGCTATCCTATTGCTAGGTCACAATTCATTATTTGGAGATTTTGTAGTTTCTTGACCCAGATAAATATACAAATTCACATTTTAGACTGGATCATTTTCCAATCACAGTTTTCCATGTAGACAAAAAGTATTCAGTATGCACTTGGTTTTCTTTCTTTCACTTTAAGGCCTTCTGTCGAAGTACTGAAGAGATTTATAGAATTAAGTAATTACGTCCTCTTGTCCAGACTGTCAAAGCTCATTATTGTTTTAGTTAGTTAGTTTTCTTTCCACTTGTGCCATTGAGCGCCGTGGGGAGCTTAAGTCGCCTATCCTGCGTCAAGTGCGTTGTGTCAATCAATGTGAGCCCTTGTCACTGCCCAATCACTCTAATCTCATCTATCCACCTGCCTCGACGCCACCTGCTTACCTTGTAGCCAGATCTACCAGCATTGTAAAGCCATCAGTAGAAGTTGATGAGGGTGCATTCTCATGAGATGATCAAAGCAACTTAGTTTCTGCCTGAAAATGTATTCGACACAGGACGTAGTGCCGACCATACTTCGAATGTTGTCGTTCCACATTCTGTCTCTCCTGGTAACACTGATGACTTTCCTCAAACACTTCATTTCAGAAGTCTAAATTCTGCTCTTACATTCCCTGGACAGAGGCCATGTTTGGCACTGGTAGCACAGATCAGCATAAATATACTGTTTATCAGCTGTTGCTTTGTTGCCAAACTAATGCTCGGGTGTTTAAGCAGTGGGAACAGCTGATAAGTCACCGTATATGCTTTCTGACACCTAGTCTAAATTTCACTGTCGATCCTACCATCTGCCAAAATAATGCTTCCCAACTACTTGAACTCATGGACCTGTTAAAGAACAATATGATTTACAGTTGTATCTTGAGTGGTCTAGGTGTTCTACTGATCATCATAGTTTCTGTTTTGTTCTCGCTAATTCGCATATTGTGTTTAGCACAGGTAGTCGCAAGCATGTTCATGTGGCTTTGCAGTTTGTTTTCATCCTCGTACAGCAAGCACAATAGTAAAGAGTAATTCATGTATTGAGTTATGTTCTGCTTCAGATGTCTCAATTTGACCAGTCTCTGATGTGATTTTGTCCATGTATTCTGTTAGGTTTCCCTTTTATCCCTGACAGATGAAAACCCAAGCCCTACCTAACATCAAACCCATGACTCCTGATAATGAGCTCCGTATCTAACCACTCAGCTAGTCAACCATGATCACTGCAGTTAATACTGTTTAGTTTTTCATCTTAAACTTCAACAGCCTCCATCCCCACAGTGTCCTCATTATATAATATAAATATAATATATATAATAACATGTGATGAACACCACTATCTCTGTTCAGTTGTGTGGACTGTCTTTCCTTTCTTTGTCCGCTGTAATGGGTAACTTGTGCTGCTTTCTTTAAGTGAGGAAGAAACTGTGCCCTTTGGCAATCTCACTTTCTCAACTAAGCTGCATTTAGACCAGTGGCAACAAAATTAGCGAGATGCTTGGAAATAGCTCAGGAGGCAGATTTTTCCTCAGAGTTTACTCCTGAAGCCTTTTCTGTAAAAAGATATCCTGCTAGGCACAATATATATATGCCACTAGCCTGAGTAGTTTTCTAGAGAGCTTTGCATGTAACAGAGATGGAAACAGGCCCACTGCTGCAATGTAAGTGGTAAAGAAAGGTGCAATCAAACCCCCCGCTGGGATCAAGATGCTGAGCAGCGCATGAGCTGCAGTGGTCAGCGACCCATAGCTGACTGCTAGCGTCAGGGCCAGCGAACCAGAGCTGCGAAGACCCTTCTACACCTCCACGCGGTGATCCTGGATAACAGGCTACAGCAGGGCAGACTGGCTAAGGAGAAGGGATCAAAGAGGGAATGCTAACCCGGTACTCAAAAAATGCTTGCTGAAGTCGGATGTGTTGGATCGAAAGGTGCAAATATTGCAGTCAAGCTGTAAACTACGACACAATGCATTCTGTTCTCTGGACTACATTCTGTTCTCTGGACTACATTCTGCTACTTAGGCCCTTTGAGGGTTTGGTAGCGGGAGATTGAGAACGAACGACGAAGAAGAAACCCCTCGCTAGGGAAGAAAACTCTCCAACTCATGGTATTACATACCTCATAACTCACACAGGGTTTGAAAGAAAGCTTCAGAAACAAAATTACTGCATATGAAGCAAAACAACCAACTCCTGCTTGGTTTTCAATTCGCAAAAGATGATTGGCTGGCACAAATGAATGAGCTGCTCTAATTTGATAGTAGCTGACATTTAAACCTAACCACAGCAGCCCTTTATCTCCATCCCACATATTTATTGTTGCCCATTGCAAACAAAAATGATGAAAGTTTCAAGATAGAGATTGTGTGGTTCATCGTGTAGGTGTGACTCGAGCTTTAATTAGATTTAATAGAGAATAGAGAGGGACTCACCCTGGGGGCCACTCTTCCCCTTCTCTCTTCTCTTGCCTCACTCTGTTTCATTTGACTCTGTCCTACAGTCACACTCTTGCACAACTTTCACACGCGCCCTCATGGTGAGGCCCTTCCATTGCACTTTGGTTGGGCTAGCTTCTGAGGGAGCACAAACCTAGCATAGGTACATACAGACGCACACATTCATCCAAGCACTGGTTTATGCGTCCTGATATCGCCCAATGGACTACGGTCTGGGGTGGAAAATGGCGCGCTTCCGCCAGTAGAAACTAGTGAGGCAAACATCTAAGCAACAAACAAAAAAAATTTTAGAGAAAAAGATTTGCACTATCATCAACCTCACTCTCTCATCCTGAGCTACCTTGGTCCAGTGGCAAGGCGTGTTAAGTCAAGCTGACTAGATAACATAGGATACAAATTGTTCCTCAAGGTTTACTCTCTCAGACTTTCAGAAGTGACAGCAGTGTCTCTCTAAAGGAGATTGCATAGTTAGAAGAGAAAGGAGATTTATAGAAGAAAAAAGAGATTGATAGTTAGAAGTGAAAGGAGATTGACAATTAAGAGATAAAGGAGGTTTTGTAGTTGGGAGAGAAAGTAGATCAAGTTAGGAGAGAAAGTAGATTGATAGTTAGGAGAGAAGAGAGATCAAAAGTTATGAAAGAAATGAGATCGAAAGTTAGGAGAGAAAGGAAATATTGTAGTTAGAAGAGCGTTGCAAAAATCCGGAAAATTCTAACATTAATAGGTGACCCAGATCATCCCTAAGTTACTATCATTAAAAAAGAGACTCGACAATTAGAATATTCAATAAACTAGAATTTGAACTCATTGTCAGTTCATCGATTTCACCTGGAAGGCTTCATATTATGCAAGAATAAAAGTAAGTTTGGTAATGGCAAAGATCAGCTGCAGCTCTGTGAAATGGTGGAATGTTATTTAAAATGAAGTGTCATTTTCAAATAAAGTGTCATTTTAACGAAATTTCATTTCAAATGAAGCTTCATTTTTTTTAAAAGTTTCATTTAAACAAGTTTTATTTTTTTTTAAAGTTTTATTTATAATAAAGTCTAATTTAAAAATAATACTTTCTAACCTATTAACAGAAATATTTGCTGCAATGCAGAACTGATAAACTGACCTTGGACTGAAGCGAAAGAAAATTGGAACCTTCTGATATGGTTTCAGGATGCCCTGGTTTGGTATTACTGTTATCAGAGAAGTAATCTCATTCATGTGGCCTCTTCTTTCATTTTCTCCTTCATCAGCCAGTGCAGACCCTATTGTTTTAGTCAAGTCTACTCCCTGCATAAAATATTTTGATGAGCAGAAAAGCTTCATGACATTACAATGAGATGAAAACAAATAAATCTTCCCAATAATTGCTGACACAGTTTGTAGAGTGGTGCATGAAGAAATATTAACGTAAAGGTTTTCATTTCAGAGATGGGGACGGCGTGGGCTAATGGTTAAGGGACACGGCTCACAAGCCGAAGGTGCCCAGTTCACTCTCCAATCACAGCACTGGCCGTTACCCCAGGGAATCAAACCCTTTAAAATTGCAGGAGGCAATAAAACATAAAATGCTTGTTGAAGTCGGATGCACTGAGCCGACAGGCGCCAAATAAAAACATAGTTCACTGCACACTGTCTTGGGACGTAGAGAAATAAGGCGAGCGCAAAAAGAGAAGAAAAAGAAACTTCAGAGGTGAAATAAAAGTCTTGCTGGCAACCTATGTCATGACTGCAATGACAAGCAACTATTATACCTAATTACTACAATATCTCTCTGCAGACTCCATGAATAGTACTACATGTTGTAATGATAGATAATAAATAGTTATTGTATATATGTCTTGAGTTATGTCTTAAGATTCTACTTCACTGAATTCCGGGCATACCCAAAAGCTCAAGCTCTCTCAAAAAATTATGAATGACTGATGGCTCCTGTAGCTTGTTGGTTCAGCACACTCCTTCCTCGTCCTCTAATGCCTCACTTTCCTCAACCATTGTTTGATTTCAAAGTTCTGCAGTCTATTTAAAGCTTCTTCTTCTTCTGCGTTCGTTCTCAATCTCCCATTATTAAGCCCTGAACAGGGCTTTGCAAGTAACAGGATGTAGCCCAGAGAACGGAATGTGTTGTGTTGCTAGTTTACAGCTTCAAATATTTATAGCTAATTCCCCTACTGCAGTATCATCATCAAACATCAAACCATTGATAGACTTCAAAATGTCCGCCATCCGTTTCCAATGTACGCATAATGAGTATACCCTAGATGAGAAGTAAGGTTGCACCAATATGCAAATTGGTCGATTACCAATTAATCGGCCTTGCCTTAACGGCCAATACTGATCATTGACTGCTGATTATTTATAGTGAAATCATGTATTGTGATTTGAGATGCATATTATAATTAATTATAGGTAATTTATTATAACATTTCATAATTAATCACAATTATGGAGCTACTATCGATATTAATAAAAGGTATTTTAAATTATGCGTTAAATGTTATTCACTGAAATATACTTACCGTAACTACCTTGTTTTTTTACCGAGTTTTGAAAATTGTTTTATAGTTGTAAAATCACTGTTTAATCCAATTACGTAAACAACATTTTCCTATATTGTGTAACAGGTAAATGTGTAAAGAAAAATGTGAATATTTTCTTAATTTAAGTATGGATGTTGGGTGACAGAAAGTTAAACAGCATTCCCATCTCACTTCAAAAAAGCAACAGTCAATCAACAAACTCCTTAGTAATTGCGCCACTCTATGCTCAACAAACAAACAGTACTACTTAACCCTGGCGTAGATGCACGGATCAATTGTGTCACTCATCTGCTTTTTTATTGTGCTTAGTTTCTGCTGTTTTGTAATCTTAAACCTTCTTGCGCTCAGTATCTTCTAAGAAGTGTTCATTGTTAGAGGTCTGTGCCGGTTAAACCGTTAGTTCATATCTGAACTTCAGACTAATATGACATAGTAGTGCGTCAGTTGACAGCTGACCCCATGCACACATTCACTTAACTGTGTGATTTAGGTACATGTGCAAATACACCATCATGCCCAGCAATAATAATAAAAGACAATAATAACTGATTATCAAAATCGATTAATCTGCCGAAAAGTCTATACCGATTAATCTTCAAAATTGCAATACAACCAGTTACCAATTATTTGTCAATTAATTGGTACAATCCTAATAAGTAGAAAAACACAAATATCCAAGTTCCTGGCAGATAAGAACAGTATCATAGGTCACCTACCATTTCTTGAGCTATTGCATTCTCATCTATGATAGCCGCAAAGCTGACAGGCTCAGGGCTATTGTTGTATAGCAAGGCACATTCTGTTATGTCGGTGCCGTAGTATGTACTGCCAAGTCTAATACAATCTAGTTTCTTGTTTTCTCCACTAACACAGAGAAGCTCCAGTGCTTTCTGAATCACATATCCTTTGATACAAAGCTTTGTGACCTCCTGACCTTCAAGATAGACGCTGTGGAGTAAGACATTTTTAAAAAAGGGTAATGATATTTTCTCTTAGATAAGTCTACCCACATTCTAGTCTACCCACATTCTAGTCTACCCACATTCTAGTCTACCCACATTCTAGTCTACCCAACCGTAAATAAGCCTGTTACTTGGTAGGTAAAACAAGCAGTGATGAAAGAAACTGGATATCCTATCTATAAAAATAATCATGGAGGTTCCAGGGATAACAAAAAACTTGAGTAGTCTGCAGCAGAACAAAATATCCACGTTCTTCATGAGCTCAAGAAACAGTACCATAGCAACTCCAGGACACATGTGTACATAGCGGAACAGTGACAGAAAGCGCAAAAAGGGAAGACAGTGGAATCTACATCGCACACTTCAACGGATACATAGAAAACCACTCCTTACCAGCAGGAGAGACCTGTACCAATTTTAAAGCCGAAGCAACAGTTGTACATGCAGCAACCCAGATTTCTATCAGCCAAAACACAACCACAAGAAAAACGGTCATTCTAACAGACTCCAGGAGCGTACTTCAAGCCATCTCAAGCCCAAAACGTATAGACTTTCACATGAAATAAAATAAAACATCAGACTGCTGTCCCAAAAAAAACAGTTTTAGTCCTACTGTGGGTTCCAGCTCACTCAAGGATGATTGGAAATGAGAAGACAGATTGGGGATCGCGTGGGCTAGTGGTTAAGTGGCACGGCTCCCAACCAGAAGTTGCTGGGCGATCCCCATATCCTCATCACAGCACCGGCCATTACCCCGGGGAAGCAAACCCTTAGAAAATGCAGGAGGAAGCAGGCCCTTACATAAAATGCATGCTGAAGTTGAATGCACTTGGCCGACAGGCACAAAATAAAAACCACAGTGCAACGCACACCGCCTTGGGCATTAGAGAAATAAGGTGAACGCAGAAGAAGAAGAAGAAGAAGAAGAAAAAGAAGAAGACAGATAAGCTCACAAAAGCAAAAAGTGGCGGCACGCAAACTCACCATCCACAGAGCTATAAAGAAGCAAAGACAATCTTTAAACTATTCACAGGGGATCAAGATGCTGAGCAGTGCATGAGCTGCAGTGGTCAGTGACTCAAAGCTGACTGCAAGCATCAGGGCCAGCAAACCAAAGCTGCCAAGACCCTTCTACACCTCCGCGCGGTGATACTGGATAACAGGCTGCAGTAGGGCAGACTGGCTAAGGAGAAGGGATCGAAGAGGGAATGCTAACCCGGTACTCAAAAAATGCTTGCTGAAGTCGGATGTGTTGGACCGAAAGGTGCAAATATTGCAGTCAAGCTGTAAACTACGACACAACGCATTCCGTTCTCTGGACTACATTCTGCTACTTAAGCCCTTTCAGTGTTTGGTAGTGGGAGATTGTGAATGAACGAAGCCAAGCCAAACTATCCACAGGATGGAATTGAGAGACCCCCACAAAGAATATAAGCTATAAAATGACAGCATAGACAAACTTGGCAGAGATATGCAAACAATGATCTTCAGACTCAGAACAGAACATTGCAGATTCAGAATGGGTTTTAGCAACAATGCCCCATACGATTGCAGAACCCTCAAGCAAACATCAGAACGTATTCTGCAGGACTGCTTCACTTATGCAGACCAAAGAGAGGTAAGGTAGTCTGGTCCAGAGGATTGACGATGCTTGAAAAGCTGGGGGGGATTTGTGAAGAGGTAAAACTCACAGTCTGCTGTATGAACCTCACTGGCGAGAAGCTTAGCATTATTTGATCAGAGAAGAAGTTGATTCAAAATGTTATGTTCTGTTCTCAAGCAGAACAGGATCATCTGCTCTGCTATGGTCAATCCAGGTAGTGATGTCTCTCGTTTGGTCGACTTTTCTTATGGCTTGGATAAGGGATCTTCTTTTCCTGGAAGATGATTATTTATTCTTTTGTTCTTGTGTTGCTCCATATGCTTGCTTATGTGTGCTCTCTTGTTTCCTGACATGCCACAGTGTGATGTTATCTGTTGTATCAATACCCTTCTTTTGACCTCCAGTTCGCCCGCGACTTTTCTAAACTAACAGAAACAAAAGAAGTAATAAGCACCCTGGAATCGAACTCCAGACACCCAGTTGATGATTGTTCACTACAAAAAAGAGTTAACTAAACCCCTTTAAAACATACATATTCTTGTGATTATTGTTGATGTTTTGGAAAAGAGATGCAGAGGATGATAAACAAGGATGATACACAAAAGATGATACTGGACAGTTGAGTATCATAACTTTAGAGAAAGACATCAAAAGAACATATAGAAACCTAGGGATAGGACGTTGTTGAGCAACATCATTGCCTGCCCATACGAGCTGGCATAATTATTGACAATTTGACTACAACTACGTGCTATGTCGTTGATTTACACATTTGTATAATTTTGGTCTTTTCTATTTCCGCACATTTTTATATCAACATTCAATAAGCTTAGTTTGCTGTTCTCTGTTGTGTTATTTTTATATGTCATGTCCTTGATAAAGACCTTTACAGCTTCCAATATATAAAGATGTATGTTACAGTCACCAACAATAAAATTCAAATTATTTTTTAAAGCAATTAAGATAAATAAAGATCAACATTTCAGTTTTTTCAAACTTGTAAAATAGTCATTTTTATACTTAATTGTTTTGTAAAGTAATGCGATTTGGACTTACTCAGCTTCTTCCTTGAATTTTTCTACCGTACTGTCCATATACTCAACCTGTGGATGAAAATGAATGTGGAATGAGACTATTTTCTAATGTCATTTCTGAATTACTCTATAATGGGGCTCTTTCTCTAATGTCATATCTGAATTACTCTATAATGGGACTATTTTATAATGTCATATCTGAATTACTCTATAATGAGACTATTTTCTAATGTCATATCTGAATTACTCTAGAATGGGGCTATTTTCTAATGTCATTTCTGAATTACTCTATAATGGGGCTCTTTCTCTAATGTCATATCTGAATTACTCTAGAATGGGGCTATTTTCTAATGCCATTTCTGAATTACTCTATAATGAGACTATTTTCTAATGTCATATCTGAATTACTCTATAACGGGGCTCTTTCTCTAATGTCATATCTGAATTACTCGATAATGAGACTATTTTCTAATGCCATTTCTGAATTACTCTATAATGAGACTATTTTCTAATGTCATATCTGAATTACTCTATAACGGGGCTCTTTCTCTAATGTCATATCTGAATTACTCGATAATGAGACTATTTTCTAATGCCATTTCTGAATTACTCTATAATGAGACTATTTTCTAATGTCATATCTGAATTACTCTATAACGGGGCTCTTTCTCTAATGTCATATCTGAATTACTCTATAATGAGACTATTTTCTAATTTCATATCTGAATTACTCTATAATGAGACTATTTTCTAATGTCATTTCTGAATTACTCTATAATGAAGCTCTTTCTCTAATGTCATATCTGAATTACTCTAGAATGGGGCTATTTTCTAATGTCATATTTAAATTACTCTAGAATGAGACTATTTTCTAATGTCATATCTGAATTACTCTATAATGAGACTATTTTCTAATGTCATTTCTGAATTACTCTATAATGGGGCTCTTTCTCTAATGTCATATCTGAATTACTCTAGAATGGGGCTATTTTCTAATGTCATATCTGAATTACTCTAGAATGAGACAATTTTCTAATGTCATATCTGAATTACTCTATAATGAGACTATTTTCTAATGTCAAATCTGAATTACTCTATTATGAGACTATTTTCTAATGTCATTTCTGAATTACTCTAGAATGAGGCTCTTTCTCTAATGTCATATCTGAATTACTCTATAATGAGACTATTTTCTAATGTCAAATCTGAATTACTCTATTATGAGACTATTTTCTAATGTCATTTCTGAATTACTCTAGAATGAGGCTCTTTCTCTAATGTCATATCTGAATTACTCTATAATGAGACTATTTTCTAATGTCATTTCTGAATTACTTTAGCTGACTGTTATTTGCTCTACTTCTTGTGGTTACTACTTTGATATTTACATTGTTAAACGAGATGACATGATGAACTAGACAGTTTATTTTAAGCTCCTTTTTGGCTCCATTCAATTTTGAGCTTAGTGTTGCAGCGTACGAAGAAGATGAAGCGCTTAGTGTTGAATTGTTGAGCCAGTGTATCTTCTTTTACTGGCCATACAAATCTGGCTAGACAAATGGGCATGAAGATCAGATTGATGCGTACATTTGTCCTGTCAATATTTCTTTATGTTTGTGAGGGATGCAGCGGAGGATACAGGTTTTGGAGATGAGATGTTTCCGAAGACTTTTTAAAGTCACATACAAGGACAGAGTTACAAATGAGTATACGAGAAAGAATTAAAACAGCAATAGGGCCTTTTGAAGACCTCTTGGCAATGGTCAAAAGACAGAAACTCGCTGGGTACGGCCACATATTGAGATCAAAGGATCTTGCAAATACGATCCTGCACAGAAAAGGTGCAAGGTGGATGCAGAAGAGGTCGTTCCAAAAAGAATAGACCAATTTCCAACCAGAGAAGGTACAGACAGCGGCTGCTGACAGAGAGGGGTGGCATGGAGTTGGGGGTTGAGCAAGCGGAAAACAACACTTTAGGTACGAGGATAACATCGTGAAATTGACAGGAAACAGCCTGAGAGATGACACCAATAAGTCAACAATTAGAAGACACCTGATCTACAATGTAGAGATGGCAATTTTTTTTTTTTTTTTTTTTTTTTTTGCGTTCGCCTTATTTATCTATTCCCCAAGGCGTGTGTGCGTTGCACTGTGGTTTTTATTTTGCGCCTGTCGGCCCAGTGCATCCGACTTCAGCATGCATTTTATGTAAGGGTCTGCTTCCTCCTGCATTTTCTAAGGGTTTGCTTCCCCGGGGTAACGGCCGGTGCTGTGATGGGGATCGAACCCAGCACCTTCTGGTTGTGAGCCGTGCCACTTAACCACTAGGCCACGCCGTCCCCGAGATGGCAATCAATCTTCTTCTTCATATGTTGACTTGAATTTGTTAAAAGAAAGCAGCGATGATCCTAAAGCTGTCAACACTGCCTTAGAGCTTGTCTATTTTTGACACTGGTAATAGTCAGATATGTTTTCTCTGGTCGTCGTGTGTCAGGTAATTTTGCAGCAGGTATTCAGGGGTTATTCTGCAAGTACCACAGGTGTATTCGTCAGTAGCACATATCTTCAGTTTATTGAATAGATGGTACCTCAGTATGTTGTGACCTGTACAGAGTCTGAAGACCACTGTCTGCTCTTTTCTATTCTTCTTCTTCTTCTTCATCGTACGCAGTCAGACAGTAACCATTATTTTTTCGAAAAAGGCAGCGGTCATCCTGAGGCTGTCGACAGTGCCATAGAGCTTGTCTAGTGTTGCCACTGGTGATGGCCACATCTGCTCTCTCTGATCCTCGTATGTCGGGCAGTTTTGCAGCAAATGCTCAGCGGTCATTTTCCCGGTACCACACGGGCATTCGTCGGTGCCACCTATCTTCAATTTGTTGAATAGGTGGTACCTCAGTCTATTGTGGCCAGTGCGAAGTCTGAATACCACGACCTGCTCTCTTCTGTTCAACTGGTAATAGGCATCGTTTTTGGTGTAGCCAGTATGTTCGGTTTCCCATTTGGTCATGTATCTAGCTCTAATAAGCCGTTTTGACTCTTCGTATGTCATACTAGTATCTGGTTGTGGTAGTTTTGCACCTTCTTTTGCCAGTCTGTCTGCCTCCTTGTTGCCTTGGATGTTGCAGTGAGATGGAACCCACTGTACCACTACCCTTTTTGGTGTGGATTGCTGGCATAGTTGACAGAGTACTGCTCTTAAATCATTAAGTTCTGTATTTTTCTGGCTTTTTAGTGCTGTGACTACGTTTAGAGCATCTGTAAGCAGGACTATGTGGCTTTCATTCCTTTTACCTGTCACCATTTCTTCCACTGCCGCCCTCAGTGCCTCTGCCTCCGCTCTGAAATTGCTTGTGTATTTTCCAGTAGCGAATGACAGTGTTATTTTTCTGCCATTTGGTAGGTTCAGAAATGCTCCTGCCCCTCCGTTCTGTCTTTTCTATTCAACTGGTATTAAGCATATAATTTCTTAGCAACTAATCTGATATGCAAAGAAACTTTTTTTTTGTTTTACCTTGATGATTTGCTCACTATGAGGAGGCAATGTCCCACTGCTTGGAACTATAGAAATATGTTTTGTCCCTTTGTATTTGATTTTAAAGTTTCCTTTCTTGGACCCGGCATTTATGAGAGTGATCTCTTTAGCTGCTGTTTTATTGTTAGCAACTATTTTCCCAAAGTCTACAACATCAGTCAGCTCCATTAGAGGTTGGCATGGGTAGCTGAAAACAAATTCACAAGGCAAAGTCATTATTGAACTGTGCAAGGTCATTACTTTATGTTGCAAGGTCATTACTGTACTGTTTAGGTAATTACTGTACTGGTTAGGTCATTACTGTACTGTGCAAGGTAATTACTGTACTGTGCAAGGTCATTGCTGTACTTTATATGCCATTAATGTACTGTGCAAGGTCACTACTGTACTGTGCAAGGTCATTACTGTACTGTGCAAGGTCATTACCTTACTGTGTATATTAAATTTAATTTATAATTGCAAATAATGTTGGTCATTAACATGGTTTGACTGTACATCTTAGTCTTAATTGACCTGTACTTCTACAGAGGCAGCTGCCCTGTGCAGGTCGCAGCCAGAGGTGAGCTGGATGTAGCCGGGAAGAGGATTTTCCGATTAGCGAGCTAGGCTCTAGCAGCTTATTACTCTGCTGCTTTGCGACAAGTGCCGTGGATAGAATTTTTCTCATTGTTTCAGAAAATCAACTACTGGCATAGAAGCAAAACTGTATTAAACACTATACCTATAGAAGGTGTAAATAAATCAAATTTTATTAAAGATATATTAACAACAAATAGCAGTTAAATAAGTTGATGATCAAATAGGCAATGAGGGCGTGGCG
Source organism: Ariolimax columbianus (assembly GCA_036924085.1). Lineage (NCBI taxonomy): Eukaryota > Metazoa > Mollusca > Gastropoda > Stylommatophora > Arionidae > Ariolimax > Ariolimax columbianus. Next base: position 11,420,744 of record JAVGWX010000011.1, on the reverse strand, counting down.
TGAGCTAGTGATTATGTGACACGGCTCACAAACTGAAGGTGATGCGATTGCTCCCCATCACAGCATCGCCCATTACTTCAAGGAAACAAACCCTTAGAAAATGCAGGAGGAAGCAGAACCTTACATAAAATGCATGCTGAAGTCCGATGCACTGGGCTGATAGGCACAAAATAAAACATAGTGCAACGCACTATTAGGGATTAGAGAAATAAGAAAAACGCACAACAACAAAAATAGGGAATCAAAACCAGATGAAACAAAGAGGAAAACAAGGATGTGCATTATTATTAGCTGATCTGTTTTCTTTGTGACAAGGGTAAGTTAGTAAGTAATTCACAAACTTATATGGAATAGCTGAAAAATTTGGCTAGTAGCAACTTCCAGCTTTGTGATTATTGTAGGTAACAGATGTCAGGTGTTGCCTGATCGTGCACAGACCAGATAATGGCACCTATGTTCACAGAATGTACAATTAAAGAACAGTGTGTTGATATGCTGGTTTGACACATAAAGAAAATGAAAGCCATACAGTCCTGCTTACAGATGCTCTGGCCGTAGTCACAGCGCTAAAAAGCCAGAAAAACACTAAGCTTAATGACTTAAGAGCAGCACTCTGTCAACTATGCCAGCAGTCCGCACCAAAAAGGGTAGTGGTACAGTGGGTCCCATCACACTGCAACATCCAAGGCAATGAGGAGGCAGACAGACTGGCAAAAGAAGGTGCAAGACTACCACAAACAGATACTAGTATGATGTACGAAGAGTCAAAACGGCTTAATAAAGCCAGATACATGACCAAATGGGAAACCAAACATACTGGTTACACCAAAAACGATGCCTATTACCAGTTGAACAGAAGAGAGCAGGTCGTGGTATTCAGACTTCGCACTGGCCACAATAGACTGAGGTACCACCTATTCAACAAATTGAAGATAGGTGGAACCGACGAATGCCCGTGTGGTACCGGTAAAATGACCGCTGAGCATTTGCTGCAGAACTGCCCGACATACGAGGATCAGAGAGAGCAGATGTGGCCATCACCAGTGGCAACACTAGACAAGCTCTATGGCAGTGTCGACAGCCTCAGGATGACCGCCGCTTTTTTCGAAAAAATAATGGTTACTGTCTGACTGCGTACGAAGAAGAAGAAGAAGAAGAAGATATGCTGGTTTTGTTTTGTGAGAAACAAAATCACTTCCTACAAAGGATTTTCATACAGAAATACTTCTTATTTGTGATGAGAAGTGTTTGTCACATAACTGGGTTGATATATTTTCTCTAGAACGTACAAAAATTGTTGATGAAGCCTGATCTCATTGTCCTGTCCAGATTGTAACAGAAGCATGTGTGTGGCGAGTCAGAAGATAATTCGAGCTGACAGGTGAGTAACAATAGTCTGTGTTGCCTAGAGGCAATGGTGTTTGCATGGTTTAGCCTACAGCATAATTCATGGTCGCTTTAATTTCTTAAAAGTGTGCTCAGACAACTGACTGATGAACACAAAATGAACCAAATGGGCCTGTTCTTACATTGATTATTAATATTCGTGTTCTGCAGATGAACAATGATAAACTTCCATTGCAGGCGATTACGTGGAAATATAGCGACATAAATAAAGGAGGTGGGGTGGACCCAGCAAGACTCTATGCAGAACAATCACTAGGTAGGATGCAACCATGGGTCTAGGGAGCATGCAAGAACTACAGAGAGTGGATGCGGATCGATCGAATTGGAGAACTTTTAGTTTTGTCTTATGCATCGTCTTTGCACTGAAAGACCATAGACCAAGATATTAATTTGAATTTATTTCATTAATGTGCATGATAGAGAGAAGGATATGATAAGATCACTAATGTGAAACTGTTAAACACAACTGGACAATCACCAGTAGAGCTTGACACATGAAAAACATGCCAGGAAGGACTCACGTTGTGGAGACCTCCAAAAATTATTACACAGCAGTCTTTGTTCTGAGTACCCCATAGCAAGAGGGCGTGAAGCAGACTTTCGTACACATGGAAAAAGTGCTTGAATCAGACATTCAGGACACAGGGAGGTTGTTGGCCGAGTTTGAATATATGGCAAATAGCAAGCATGTATTTTGTTACACAAGGAAATTTTATACAGGTTTTTGTTGGTTAAGTCTTTGCATTTTCAACCGCTGAAATTGACATGATATGAACATATTCCCTTTGCTGAAAGAGTCAAGTGCTCTACCCCTCTGTCATGTACTCACGCATATATTGGTACTTCTATCACATTCCCATCAATGGTTAGGATGATTCTGTCCTTGTCCTCCTTCTCAGTCATAGCACAGTATTCTACCATAGCAGTTACAGCCAGACCTGGGGCTACTGCCTCCTCTGGATTGTTCACTTTTAGACTGAAGTTCTGGCATAAGAATATGAAACAATAAAGATATGAAACAATCAAAATATGAAACAATCAAGAAATCAATCAATCAAAATATGAAACATTCAAAAAATGAAATAATAAAAAATATGAAACAATAAAGATATGAAACAATCAAAATATGAAACAATCAAGAAATCAATCAATCAAAATATGAAACATTCAAAAAATGAAATAATAAAAAATATGAAACAATAAAGATATGAAACAATCAAAATATGAAACATTCAAAATATGAAACAATCAAAATATAAACTAATGCAAACATGAAACATTACAAATATTAGAGACAAATATGAACATCAGTACTAAAGTTTTCATAATGGACCCATAGTTTGCACAAAAAATATGTTACACTTTTATTATACATTTTTAAGACAAAATGTTAACCTACGTGTCGACTAATTAAGGTCTTCATCAATGACCTAATAATACAAAAAATACACAGAAATATGCTTTTTCTTTTCACTGTGCTGTTTTGTTTTAGCCAGTACTTGATAAAGGTTTCCATTGGCCAAAATGCTGACCCTGGTCTGCTGTTATTCTTTTGCAAAACTGCATTTTAACCTTTCATTTACAACTGGTCTCCAGTTTTACAGCAGTTTTCTCAATATTAATATATTTTATCATCATCATCAGTCCCATAACCTGAAAGGTCAAAGGGGAAACCAATTCTGCAGTTTGCTGGACCAGTTTCTGCCACTCCACTCAGATTTGTGCCAGGGTATTTGTTCTAGCTATGGACTTTCCTGTTCACTCTCTGATGTTGTCATTGTCTTTCTATCTCTTTTTCTGCCTCCCTCTCTTACCTTTTCCAGGTACAGTACCTTGCAGGATTATCTTGGTTAACCCAGACGATGTTGAAACATGCCAATACCATGCAAGCTTGCGTATTTTTACCATACTCAATAGATATTGTTGCGCAACAATATGCGCCTGACCGGGTCTAGGAAGATCTTTCGTTAGCTCACGTCCTTCTATAAACAGCCAGTTCCTCACTGTTATCCTCGACACACTTTTGTCACCATACACTGCCTGCATTCTGCAATGAATGTCAACTGGTCAACGTCCTTCGGCTGTTAGAAACCGAATCACCATCCACTGATCAACTCTGAACAGATTCCATTTCAAACCCACATGTTTTCATAGGTCTGCTGAGGAAACTATGAGTTGGAGGATAATTTAATTTTGCAAACTTGACGGCTGGTATGTGTGTTTACACCAGAAGTGACGTCATCATGCGCATCGTACATATGTTCACCTGTTGCAGTTTGGTCCGGTTCCATTTGAACATGCCTCGTATTTGTGGCATAATGATTAAGTATATAGCTAAAAGACTACAAACATTCTGTGAGAGGTCAACATGCAAAGGATTCATATAACATGCATAAAAAACAAGGGGTCAAAATTGTAAGTGCATGTTATGATATGCTTCTACCAGGCCTAGTTAACAACAGGAAGTTAACATTTTGAAATTTAAAAAAATTAATATAAATTTAAAATAAAGAACCTACTAAGGCTTTGACTACCTGGCAGTAGGCATACACTAGTCTGTTTGAATACCAAGATTCCAAATTATGTTATTCAAAATCGACATCAAAGCATTTTGTGCAGATATATAGGTGCTCAGAGTATCTATACTGATAGTCCCTATATCTTTGCTGTCTGAAGAGACTCATTCTCCATCCTCTCAGGCACACATAACTGCTTGACCCATGTTTGATGTCAAACTCCATCAGCATGTAGGGAGCTAAGGTAGCGCAGTGGTTAGTGCACTAGCTTCAAATTGAGCGATCGGGGTTCGACCCCCAGTTAGAGCAAGATTTTTTCTATCACAAACCAGCACCTGGGATCAATCCAGCCTCAAAGATTAGGTAATAGAATAATCTGAAAAAGTAAAGGTGGACGGCGTGATGCTAATGACCCCATAACCCCTAGTGTGCTGCTGGTCAAGAAAATATGGGCCTAACATCATATTCTCAATATGCCCCACTAGCAAGTTAAGGGGATCTTTACTTGCTTTTTTGACTCCTACAATCTGTGCATTACCATTTCATCCATTGTGGTGCCGTAATTCAATAGGCGGTCATTACTTGATTCGAGTATGTCCTCATTATCCATATACATGTCATCACTATGGATGCTTTCAAAACCAGCCTGCTAGTTCTTTCATTGCAGCAAACCAAAACATGATCATGACACTAGATCCACACAGTCCTCTGACAGAACAAGGCTTATAAATTCACTATTTGTCATGTGAAAAGAAATATTACCAGAAAAAGACGTATCAAGATAAAGATAGAATATCCTGGCCAATTTAACATTAAAAGGAACAAGTAAATATTTTTTAAATAATATTTTGTGGTACACTGTGTTATTTATACCCATCATCAGCTGGTTGATCAGTCCTGAGACTGGTTTGTAAGGCTATTTGAATGTATCTCTCCATTTGATCCTATCCTTTGCACTTCTCTTCATTTCAGCATAAATTCTTACTTTAATGTACCTGCATACCTGAGGTGTAAAGGTGAATCTTGGTTGCCCTGGTCCTCTCTTCCTTTGAATCTTGCCCTCTAGTATCTTCTGTAGAAAACTTTCATGTCTCATATTGTGACCAAGCAAACTCAACCAACATTTTTGTATCATTTGCAATATTTGTCTTTGCACGCCCACTTCAGTGAGTACATTGTAATTAGATTTTCTTTCTGTTCCAACTCACTATTTTCATTCTACCGTAACACCACATTTCAACTGCTTCCAAGCTTTCCTTCTTTGCTAGAGTCTCCATGTTTCAGCTCCATACAGCACAATTGGCCATATATGAGTGGCAATTATTATTTTCCTCAGTTCTATCCTGATATTCTTTGAGGTTAACAATTTCTGTTTTTCACTGAAGTCCTTTTTGACCATTCCAATCCTTATACTAAGACATGTTATTTGTTTTAAGGATTCTGCTGTTGTAATTTTGAAAGATTAAATAGGTCACAGTAGTAGAGACTGTGTACACAATTTCAGATCTGTAAGTTATTAGGAGAAAAGTAAGATGGCAGCGCCTGACTGGCTGCGCTCTCGAATTGCTCTGGTGTTTGTGTCGTTTTCTGTTGTTTGCTAATTCCTGTTCGGATTAAAATTCATGACTCCTTCACCAGGTGGTATCAGGGACTTTATTCTGTGGAATTCATGTGCTTTCGTTCAGTTATCTTGTTCTGAAGCTGCATCTTGCTGTGGCTGTGCCTGGCTTAAACCATGAGAAAACAGTTCATGATGGTGTTGAACATTCCACTTGACTACACCCCAGAATTTAGCGCAGGTTTTAACTACTCAAGAGCCTTCCTGCTTGGACTAAAGCCAACTTCCTCATGCCTCCCTCCACCGAATGTTGCACCATACCTCTCCCAACCTCGTATTCTCAGCACAGCAAGAGTCACGCTGACCCGAAGGTGGACACAATCCAAAGGCCACTGGGGCGGAATGTGAAGAAATAGGGAGTCAGACATGGACATTGGTTCAACACACAATCCTTGCGGCCCTTATCCCGAAGCTATGGAGTACTGGGCTCCACCTGGGAAGTCTGTAGGGATTTCAGTCAACACACTACACATGAACAATCCTCAGTAGTTGGACTTAGCAGGGGTCAATCGTCGCAACGGGCCTTTGACGCCTAAGCAAACATTATTATTATATAAGTTTTTGGGAAGTTAGTTGAGGGATTCCGTGGCGAAGTGGTTAAGCCATCAGCCTCTTGATCTGGTGGTGTGGGTTCAACTCCGGACTCCGCCGTCTTTTTGACGGGTGCTTGATGCGGAATCCCCTGCATTTCGTAGTCGCCCCAAAGTCGTCTTGTCCTTGACTTGCCACTGGGGTCATGCGGCTCGAGACGAGAGTGAGGATGAAAAGTAGCACAGTTAATCCTTACTAAAAATAGCACTAGCAAAATTAATTATGTCATCATTGTCTACGATGGAAGGCGGCCTTTGCCTTTTTTTTTTTTTTATTGGGAAGTTGGTTAAAATATGAGAAACAGAAGTCCATGCAAACTGACAATGGTCATGTTAAGTTAAATAAAAGCTTGTAAAATGAAAAATGTATTCATCAGCAGACTTTACTGCTGGTCGAGAATGCAGTGTTTAAAGACTTCAGGATACTAAGCCACAGCATGTGTGAGGTGGGGTGACCAGTTCCCATTCTTACTGTAATTTCCTTCCCAAGTGCAACTCAGGTACCCATTTACTGCTGAGTTGACTGGAGTGTGCCAATTGCGAGAGTTAAACCCTGTACCTTTGCAGTGAAAAACAAGTGGTCTAACACTACACTAATTAAACATTCTATTTAACATTATGGTAATATAAACTAAAGAGGTTGTAGTAAAACTGAAAACAATAAACTAATACCAAAACAGCAACAAAATAGGGAAACAAAAGTGCTCAATAATGGACGTATCCACATTTCAGAATTGATCCTTTAACTGTATTATGCTGATAGGAACCACTACAATTTTTATTTATCACCGTAATATAATAATGTTTGCTTCTGAGGCTCGCTGCTTCGGTCGACCATATGCATAACCCACAGCTGTGGCGTGGTTCCAGGCCTCGTCCTGGGCGGAGGAGGAGGTTGCTACTTGCTGGAGCCAATACTGTTCAGGGACAGCCTCTTCTGAGCCTCTAGCCAGTTGGGGGAAGACTTTTGGCGCTGAGGAACAACTAGTGTAGCATCTTGTGGACCGGGGTTTCCTGGTCCAGCCGTACAACATGACCGAACAAAGAAACTTGGTGCAGGCCAAGTATTTCTGAGATTGGGTGCAGGCCTGTTTTAGTAGAGACCGCCACATTGCGGATGTAGTCATGGCATCGGATGCCCAGGATACGCTGCTGGCTGTGCATGTGAAAGACTTCCAGTCTCGACATGTCATGCTTCAGCAATGTCCAGGTTTCGGAGCCGTAAAGCAGGACTGGGACCATGCAGGACTGGTAGATGCAGGTTTTTGTCCCAAGGGAGATCTTGCCGTTACTCCACACGTCAGAAGTCGTGCATAGCAGACGCAGCTAGTCCGATCCGCCTTGACATATCGGAACACTGCGTCCATTGGATGATATCATGCTATCAGGATAGATGAATTATTTAATGCCCCCCACAGTGTGACCTTGCATTCAATACTCTGGGGTGCTGAGTAAGTAATAGGTACACACTGTGCAATGACGATATGTATGCTCATATTGGTATATTTTGGTAGAGCTGTAGCGCAGTGCATTTATTTCTCTCAACGTAAGATGCTGAGCAGCGCATGAGCTGCAGTGGTCAGCTACCCATAGCTAAATGCTAGCGTCAGGGCCAGCGAACCAGAGCTGCCAAGACCCTTCTAAACCTCCTCATGGTGATCCTGGATAACAGGCTGCAGCAGGGCAGACTGGCTAAGGAGAAGGGATCGAAAAGGGAATGCTAACCCGGTACTCAAAAAATGCTTTCTGAAGTCGGATGCGTTGGACCGAAAGGTGCAAATATCACAGTCAAGCTGTCAACTACGACATAACACCTTCCATATTGTGGACTACATTCTGCTACTTAAGCCCTTTCAAGGTTTGGTGGTGGGAGATTGAGAACAAACGAAGCCAATCCAAGCCAAGCCACATTGGTATTTTTCCTTGTAAGCTGACAACTTGCATTGCCAAAGTGATGAGTAATTCTTTTTCTTTCATTCTCCAACTCTCGCTACCAAGCCCTGAAAATGACTTAGTAATTAGCGGAATGTAGTCCAGAGAACAGAATGTGATGTGTCGTATTTTACAGCTTGACTGCCATATTTTCACCTTTTGGTTTGACACTGCCAACTTCAGCATGGCCTTTTTGGGCACCGGGTTAGCCTTCCCTCTTCTATGCCTTCTCCTTAGCTAGTCTGCCCTGTTGCAGCCTGTTCGCCAAGATCACGTGGAGAACGGCCTTGGCTGCTGTGGGTCACTGGCACTGACGATTGCAGTCAGCTTTAGGGCTGCTATCCACTACAACACATGCACTGCTCAGTATCGTAATTCAACGATCAGCAAGTTTATGTAGGTGCTACAGTTAGGAACACATTTAAAGAGCGAATTTCTGAACTGCATCAGTACCTAATAGAATATATCAGGGCTAGCAAGTTGTAATAGCCTGGTTATATGTCCTAAACTTCATATGGATTTTGCTAGGATAGCCTAACTATTGTAAGCATTGCTCATTGGTTTTTTTTTGTTACATTTTATTTTCATGTCATGAGTAGATTTGTTTTTTTCTTGTTATACATTTTGAGATACTTTTGTGTACAAAATAAATATGACATTTAAACTCGTAAACAAAAAATCCTTGAGATATAAATGAATTTCTTTTCTATTTTAAAAAAAAATAATTTTTTCTTCAATTTCAGATTCAATCAATCAAAACTTTCAATTTCTTGTGGAATATATATCTTCAACAAATAAATGCCAGGTCATCAAACAAAGATATCAATATTTGTTGAAGTTTTTGTGGCTTAAAGTTTCTACACAATGGAATAGTCAGCTCCATTCAAAACCCTCCTTAGTATCCACTTACTACATATCTGGAAGATTACATCGTTACTATCCTTTGCTTCTGTTTCGGGCCTTTATAACACACATGTGAACAGATTCAGGAATAGTAATAATTCCAATCATTTCATTCTTAAAATGTAGCTCCTTTGCCTAACAATATTAACATTAGTTATTAATTGTCATGGTGACCAAACAATTTATACACTCTGTTTACTATAAACACACACAAATAAAATCTGATTCTATGAACAATAAGAAACAAGCAAATATATAAATACAACATTTAGCTCAAAATTAACAGTTGACTAAATTCTAACAAAATAATATAAGAACAACGTAAATCTTTCTTTTAACATTACAGGCATATGATCAATGATTCCATCAACTTCAAGATCCAGCTGTGAACAGATATTAGAGAAACAGATTGTATTTTATTACTTTAACTATTTTACAATAAATATTTTAATTAAATGAAAAGATGCAAGTGAGAGGAAATTATACTCGTACAAAAACAGAACAAATCATTATAACAATTTAATTGGTAGGCAAACTTTTTTGCTGGCAGATCATACAACATAATATATGTGCAATATTGGCAGGAAAATTTAGTAGAAATCAGAAAATAAAACCGAATATGGCGTAGATTCACTCTGCAAAAGCAATGGTTGTTGGGTTTACGTATTTATTTAAAAAATTGAACTTACTTATACATAAAATAAAATACTACAAATGAGACTTATTGGAGGTCTGTGAAATGGCGAGAATTGATAACATCCGAGGAGAATTTGGATCTTTGATAAAAAAAATATTGATCATCATATGTAATAAAATCTGGCAGATAGATGTATGGCCATCCAAATTTACACACCATCATTATGTCTTGACCATTTAATTCTCTGCCTTTCCATGTATTCTGTGCATGGTGTAGCACCCCCTTTCTGTCTGATTGCTTTGTTCAATTTATGTCCCACCTTGTGACACTGACAGCCTTCTTCCAACACCTCATTTCACATACCAAGATTTTTCTTTCTTGTGCCTTGGTGAGAGTCCATGTGACACTGATAGCAGAGAGTTGGTATAAAAACATTATTTATAAGCTGTCTCTTTGTCTTAATTGGAATGTATTTGTGTCAATTGAAATACACAGCTAATGATGAATAAAAAAGAAAGAACCAAGGATAGCATCACTATCAATGGATAAAAGCTTGAAACAGTTACAAAATTCAAATATCTGGAATCAGTGATTGGAAAAAATGAAATTAAAGCAGAACTAAGAACAGGACTACACAAGCAACAATTCTTACATCGTGGAGGCCACCGTTGAACAATAAGAGGAGCGTATGAGCTGCCGTGGTCAGTAACCCATAGCTGACTGCTAGCGTCAGGACCAGCGAACCATAGCTGCAAAGATCCTTCTACACCTCCACGTGGTGATCCTGAATAACAGGCTGCAACAGAGCAGACTGGCTAAGGAGAAAGGATCAAAGAGAGAAGGCAACATGGTACTCAAAAATTCCTGCTGAAGTCGGATGTGTTGGACCGAAAAGCGAAACGCATTTTGTTCTCTGGACTACATTCTGCTACTTGAAAAGCCCTTTTCATGGCTTGATAGTGAGAGATTGAGAACGAACAAAGAAGAAGAAGAACAATAAGAGCATTTTGCTTAAAACTAAGATCAAATTAATGCAACATTAAACCTCTATATAAAATAGGAACATCGAATGGCTAGTTTGGACCCAAAAAAATCTAAGCATTAGAGATGAGATGCTTTAGACAGACAGATCCTTGGAATAACATACAAGGATCGTGTCACAAATATCAACTTACACCGTGTGACAGCACAATCCAATATAATATCAGATCATATCAAGACCTCTGTTAGTTGCAAAAACACGCACACTCAAAAAAAAGTATTAGTATTACCAGTTGAACAGAAGAGAGCAGGTCGTGGTCTTCAGACTTCGCACTGGCCACAATAGACCGAGGTACCATCTATTCAACAAATTGAAGATAGGTGGTACTGACGAATGCCCGTGTGGTACCGGGAAAATGACCGCTGAGCATTTGCTGCAAAACTGCCCGACATACGAGGATCAGAGAGAGCAGATGTGGCCATCACCAGTGGCAACACTAGACAAACTCTATGGCAGTGTCGACAGCCTCAGGATGACCACTGCTTTTTTCGAAAAAATAAAGGTTGACGTCTGACTGCGTACGATGAAGAAGAAGAAGAAGAACTAGCTGTCTAACATGATGATGATAGTCAGGGGCTCAGTTTCTCTGTTAGAAGAAAAGTCAGAATGAAGAATTAGAATGGCTGCCCTATGGCTGAGGTGGCGACCGTCCGTTCATAGTATAATGAGATATGATGCTCCCACGACCTCTTAGGTTTCAAGAAAGACGAAAATGTAAAAAGTAAAAAAAAAAAGTAAATGCAGACCCATTGATAGCAGAGATATACACAATGTCAATAGTCAATACAAACCCACCTCGCTTTTTGGTCCATAATAACGAATGTTCTTGCTTATTGTGCTTACATTCATCACAGTAATTGGAAGCTTAAAAACAGTGTGTGGGACTATGTTAAAAAACTGTAACACAGGCGGAATGATCCGAACACCAAAAACATCTCCTTCCATCCTTTTTGTTGTTACCACTGCCGAGTATGAAACATGTATCGGTATTGTTTAACTGCGTGTTCTAACATCACTAAATGCATTCACACGCCTCCATTGGTTGCTTAGGACTCGATCAGTGGCTTCGTCTTATGGCGCCAAAGCGTACTTAAATTAAACAATATATTCATATCTACATAATAGGGCTATTTCTTAATTAATCTGGACGGACTAAATATACCCTACATATATTACAGATAAATAGTGTTTTTGATAAATTATGTTGAAAGAGGCATGTGATAATTTTTAGTGCGAAAACAAAATCTGGCTTTACATGTTCGTATCGAAGGCGATCGTTTTGTCAACAGTGACATAATTATCGGGCTACAGTTGTCATAATGGGGATTGACTACTACAACCTACTAGGGATTGCTAGAATTGCTACAGATTTCGAAATAAAGAAAGCGTAAGAATAGGAACATTTTAGCAAGAAATTGTTAATATATTTTAAGTATTGTGACTGTCTCGAAAACAATACAAATCATCATGATCACGAACACAGTACACACACGGCTACTAAAACAAAAAGTACTAGTACTACTAGTCAGGTCATCCCATAACCGGTTGTTGTTGTTGCTTAGATGTTTGCCTCACTAGTTTCTACTGGCGGAGACGCGCCATTTTCCCACCCCAGACCGTAGTTCATTGGGCGATATCAGGACGCACAAGCCAGTGCTTGAATGCATGGGTGCGTCTGTATGTACCTATGCTAGGTTTGTGCGCCCTCGGGAACAACTCAACCAAAGTGCAATAGGAGGGTCTCACCCTGATGGCGAGTGTGAAAGTTGTGCAAGAGTGTGACTGGACTTTCATACAGGATCTCACCCTGGGAGCCACTCTTCACCTTCGCTCACTTCTCACCTCACCCTGTTTCATTTGACTCTGTCCTACAGTCACACTCCTGCACAACTTTCACACGCGCCCTCATGGTGAGGCCCTTCCATTGCACTTTGTTTGGGCTAGCTTCTGAGGGCGCACAAACCTAGCATAGGTGCAGACATTCATCCAAGCACTGGTTTATGCGTCCTGATATCGCCCAATGGACTACGGTCTGGGGTGGAAAATGGCGCGCCTCCGCCAGTAGAAACTAGTGAGGCAAACATCTAAGCATCAAAAGAGTGTGACTGTAGGACAGAGTCAAATGAAATGAAACAGGTAAGATGCGGTCAACAGGACAACATATAGTGACATTAGGTACTACTTGACAAACAAGTTAAGACTAAAATTGATATTTAGAAAATTGATCGGTTATATGCCGAGCCATAAATTTTATTATATATTTTTGAGTTGTATATAAAGCCAAACACGTATCCGTTTGTTTAACGATGAAAGGTATATGTAAAGATTCATTTAGCAACAATTTTTACTGATATAAATCGTCATATCCTGTTTTTTTTTTTTTTGCTTAGATGTTTGCCTCACTAGTTTCTACTGGCGGAGGCGCGCCATTTTCCACCCCAGACCGTAGTCAATTGGGCGATATCAGGACGCATAAACCAGTGCTTGGATGCATGTGTGCATCTGTATGTACCTATGCTAGGTTTGTGCGCCCTCAGAAGCTAGCCCAACCAAAGTGCAATGGAAGGGCTTTACCACGAGGGCGCGTGTGAAAGTTGCGCAAGGGTGTGACTGTGGGATAGAGTCAAATGAAACAGAGTGAGGTAAGAGGAGAGAGAAGAGATCCACCCGTCATATCCTGTATTCATGGCATAAGAATTATATAACATTATGAACATTTTATTATTTTATTTTATTTATATAGTTATGTATATTTTGCTTACTAAAATGTTTGTGTAAAATAACATTATGTTACAATACTTTGTAATCATTATAAATTTAATATCCAATAAGAATTGAGCCGGAATAACTCCCCTTTCATGACAAAATACCAAAGTATTAAACTGAGTAATATCCCTTCGAATTAAGTCGATTAATTGAGTTACGCCCCTTTTATAAAACAAATACTGTATTTATTATCTCCCTTAACTTGAAATTGTTGCCAAATTAATATGAATAATTATATTACATTTCATCTGGGCGAGACGTGGGATGAGGAGAGCGAATCAGGGTCAGGCGACACATACTGATCCAGACGCAACACCCCCTCCCCCGCTTCCCACGTTCTTGTTTGTGATCCTGGAAACTGAATGTCACAGTTGTCTGGCCAACATGCACAAGGTGAGGATTGACATTGTAATGCGCATAGAGGTGAGCTTACTGTGCTGCCTTCCATTACACTACAGCCAGATGGGTCCCTGAATTATGCCCCGAAATGTAAGACGAAGAACCCGAGTAGTCTGCCAGGGTCTTTGTGTATGAAAAGGACAAGAATAGCACCACTGCCTCACAGAGAGCATGTCGTAAAAGGCAACTAACTGTGTGACATGGCATAACACCAGCCATAGATAGGTGGTTTGATTAGAGCAGCATAGATGGCGCCTAATAGGTTGTGGGTCTACTTTGCTCTAGTGTTTGAGTCTATTAAGATGAACTCGCACATCTGTTAACCACCCAACGCAGTGGAGTATTAAGATGTTCAAGCATCGCCCGCTAAGCAGGGAATCATTCTCCCGACTAAATCCAGCTGGGGCCTGTTCATCTGCCCCTGTATAAATACAGGTCAACTAAGAACTAAGAAGAGCCACAGCAATCTTCCGCAAAAAAAAACATCGTAAAGAGTACCTAACTAAGTAAGATTACAGGATTACAGCCACGGGAGAACTGGCCAAAGATGGAGAATCTTACAGATCGGCTGTTTAAATTGCGACGCTAGCAAAGGACATGCTACATAATAATAATCTTCGCATAGGCATCAGCAGCCCGTTACGTCGATTGACCACTACCATGTCCAACTGCTGAGGCGTGTCGCCAAACCTTGTCCTCGCTGAAGTAGAGACTGCTATCTGTCGGAGTCATGTAGAATGTGGGCGGCCCCTCCCGCGCTTTCAGCCTGCCGGTGAGAAGCCATTGTTACACTATGATGACTTGGACATTATCTGGTGAGTCGGAACTTCCCGATCCAGTCGGACCATGTGACCAAACACAGACAGGCGGTGATGGACCAGAGTGTCCAAGATAGAGGAAAGACTTGTCTTTTAGCAGACAACTCGATATAACGGACGAGATCGAACCACTGGATACCAAAGATGAGTCACTGGTTGCGCATATGAAAGGCATCAAGTCTTGATATGTCCTGTTTAAGTGGGGGCCAAGTCTCTGTGCCATACAGGAGAACAGAAATCACACACGTTTGATAAATACGAATTTTGGATCCGAGAGCTCTGCCAGTGTTACACACCTGGAGAAGGTCGTTCTTGTTGTATCAGTGGATGTTGTAATGGAATCTAGTTGATCCATATGATGTTGTAATCAATCTAGTTCGTCCATTTGATGTTGTAATCAATCTAGTTCGTCCATTTGATGTTGTAATCAATCTAGTTCGTCCATTTGATGTTGTAATCAATCTAGTTCGTCCATTTGATGTTGAACAGTAATGGAATATAGTTATTTCAGTGGATGCTGTAATGAAATCTAGTTGTTTAAGTTTGATGTTGTAATGAAATCTAGTTGTTTAAGTTTGATGTTGTAATGAAATCTAGTTGTTTAAGTTTGATGTTGTAATGAAATCTAGTTGTTTAAGTTTGATGTTGTAATGAAATCTAGTTGTTTAAGTTTGATGTAATGAAATCTAGTTGTTTAAGTTTGATGTAATGAAATCTAGTTGTTTAAGTTTGATGTAATGAAATCTAGTTGTTTAAGTTTGATGTAATGAAATCTAGTTGTTTAAGTTTGATGTAATGAAATCTAGTTGTTTAAGTTTGATGTAATGAAATCTAGTTGTTTAAGTTTGATGTAATGAAATCTAGTTGTTTAAGTTTGATGTAATGAAATCTAGTTGTTTAAGTTTGATGTAATGAAATCTAGTTGATCAGTTTGATGTTGTAATGGAATCTAGTTATTCAGTTTGATGTTGTAATCAAATCTACTTGATCAGTGTATTGTTCTAAATAAATCTAGTCTATTCAATGCTACAAAACTCAATATGCTGTTCAAGTGAAATGCTTTTAGAAGAGACAGACCTCAATACGGTAAACTACATTGCATTCTTTTTTCTTCTTCTTCGGTGTTCGTCCTGAAAAGGACATTGTGACAATTTAGTTGCAGTTTACAACTAGGCTGAGATATCTACGCCTTTCAGTCTAACATGTCCATTTTAAGCAGACTTTCTTGGGTACCTGGTTTGCCTTCCCAGTGCTATCCCTATTTTCTTAGCTAGTGCTGCCGCTTGGAGACGGAAGAAGGTTGCTGTCTGATCTGGTTCGTTGACCCTAATGCAAGCAACAAGATACAACTTCGGCTCCATTTCTGTTTCACGAAGAAATTTCCTCATCCACTCCTAGCCACTATAAACCTGTCTGATCCAAAGTCATCATGCTCAACCTATGTAAGATCACAATTAAGTTCCCTTTCTCAAAAGAGAAAACAATTTCCCTCTGAGGTTGAGGCTCAATTTAAGGTCAACTGCTTTATTCAATGAGGCCCAATTCAAGGTCAACTGCTTTATTCAATGAGGCTCAATTTAAGGTCCACTGCTTTATTCAATGAAGCTCAATTTAAGGTCCACTGCTTTATTCAATGAAGCTCAATTTAAGGTCCACTGCTTTATTCAATTAAGCTCAATTTAAGGTCCACTGCTTTATTCAATGATAATGAGGCTCAATTTAAGGTCGACTGCTTTATTCTTCTTCTTCTTCTTCTTCGTTCGTTCTAAAGTTCCCACTACCAAACCCTGAAAGGGCTTAAGTAGCAGAATGTAGTCCAGAGAACGGAATGCGTTGTGTCGTAGTTTACAGCTTGGCCCAATACATCCGACTTCAGCAAGCATTTTTTTAGTACCGGGCTAGCATTCCCTTTTCGATACCTTCTCGTTGGGGCACACATGAAGACATTCTCACAACCCCACGCCATCCTGCTCTGTCAGCGGCCGCTGCCTGTGCCTCTTCTGATCGGAGATTGGTCCATTCTTTTATGTTGCCCATCCACCTATTTTTGGGACGGCCTCTTCGTCGTCTGCCTTGCACCCTTCCGTGCAGGATCGTATTCACAAGACAATTTGATCTCGTTATGTGACCGTACCAAGCGAGTTTCCTTCTTCTGACAGTTGCCAAGAGGTCTTCAAAAGGCCGTATTGCTATTGTAATTCTATCTCGTATTTCTTCGTTTGTAACTCGATCTTTGTACGTGACTAAAAGTCTTCGGAAACATCGCATCTCCAAGGCCTGTATTCTTCGCTGAAATTCAGCTGTAACTGTCCATGTCTCACAAGCATAGAGGAATATTGACAGGACCAATATACCCATTAATCTTATTTTCGTGCATAGTGCTAACCGTCTATCTTGCCAGATTGTGTTACCCAATGCAAGCGCCGCTATTGTCTGTTCTGTTCTGGTCAATACTTCACATTTTGATCCTTCTTCACTTACAATCAAACCCATATATTTAAAACGGTCAACCACTTCGAGTTCCTGGCCATTAGCTTGTATCCTACTGTTGAAACCCTCGGCGTTGTTGGTCATTAATGTTGTCTTCTCTGCGTTTATCTCCATACCATAGTCAATAGCTGTTTCATCGAGCCTTCTGACCCATTCCTGGAGTTCTGCTTCTCAACCCGTCAATGTCCTCTGCAAAACGAAGGTTAGTAATCGTTCGGCCCCCTATTTTGACAGTACCAACGCGACCTCCAAGTGCCTCACTCATAATTCCCTCAAGGAATATATTGAAAAGAGTTGGAGAGAGTGTACAACCCTGTCTCACACCAACTGATGTGCAAAACCAGTCCCATCACCTCCCATTCACAAGAACTGCGCTGGACGCCTTATCATACAGGTGTTCAAAGACCGTTATAATATTTCCGTTGATTTTATACATCCTCATGGTTGCCGATACCGCTTTATACCATACCATATCAAATGCCTTCTTAAAATCAACAAACACTTGAAACAGTTTTTGCTGCTGTTCTAGATATTTCTCGCTTAGCAGCCTTAAATTAAATATCTGTTCTGTAGCAGCTATTACTATTATTATTATTATTAATATTATAATTATTAAGTAAATTAAGATTATAATCGTAGACACCCTCACTGACTGCACTAGTGACAACTTACATATTCCCACCAACTCCTATCGATGAATGTTTTTTTAGACACACGCTCGAGCCTCAAAATCCTCTGTAAAACCAATACTTCACATACCCGAAGAGAACATCCCAGAAGGCTAAAACCGATAAGTAAAAAAAAAAAGATGTACACATACCAGACCGACTCCTGATCATTTCGTCGGGAGAGCGTTGGGCCCCGCACGTTTCTAATTATGTCAAAGACACATCACTCAGTAATGACGATACCTCTTCTTCATCGTACGCTGTTTACGGCGATATTTACGTTGCACTGTTTTGTTTTGTTAAGCATGTGGCCCAGTGCATCCGATTTCAACAGGCGTTTCTGTAGGGTTGCCCTCCTAAGCCTTTGGCTGTCCCCAGCCTAACTGCAAGGCAGCAGTTGTTTTGGTCAGAGTTGTCTCTCTTAGGAAGTTGTCTTGCAGGACTATCGAGTCTTCCCTACTCGTGTCTATTAATGGCGATACAACCTCATAAAGTTACGAAAAATGCGAGAAAAACTAAATATATTACGATAAACGTTTGGAAAATAGATACAAATTGCAGTGATCTTTTTTTGGAGCTACCATTGGAAAGCGGAAGATCTATAATTTGTTAATGACTTGGTATTACTGTCAGTGTCATACCGTCACAAACAAAATACATCCCACAATCTGTAGATCGTTAACATTTGGCTTGGCTTGGCTTCGTTCGTTCTCAATCTCCCGCTAACCAAACCCTGACACGGGTCTAAGTAGCAGAATGTAGTCCATAGAACGGAATGCGTTGTGTCGTTTTTAACAGCTTGACTGCGATATGTGCACCTTTCGGTCCAACACACAGGACTTCATCAATAATGTTTTTAGTACCGGGTTAGCATTCCCTCCTTGATCCCTTCTCCTTAGCCAGTCTGCTCTCTTGTTGCCTGTTATCCAGGATCATCGCGTGGAGGCGTAGAAGGGTCTTGGCAGCTCTCGTTCGCTGGCCCTGACGATAGCAGTCAGCTATGGGTCGCTGACCACTGCAGCTCATGTGTTGCTCAGCATCTTGATCCCAGATCGTTAACATTTAATTTACATTTTAAAGATTACAACAATTCAATTGACTGGCATACAAAGTAAACGGGCAACCATGTTATTTGACAATGAATACTATTACAGACACTTCTTCTGCTTCTCAGAGGCAGCGCTGACGGCATATTAACTCGTTTACTTCTTTGAATCATATATTATTTTATGATGGGTTTCCAGAACTTGTCATCAAATCCACATTAGCACATTTGCTTCAATCAATCAACCAAAGCTAGCCACTCCTCTCGGTGCATAGGTCATTGACAACATCCCACCAATATGTACGGTCTAGCGCTGCCTTTTCTGCCTCTCTCCAAGAGTAATCCTTTAATCTTAGTTTCCTCTCATAGTCTATTCTCCATGTTTTGGGTCTCCATCTCTCTCTCTCTCTCTCTCTCTCTCTCTCTCTCTCTCTCTCTCTCTCTATCTATCTATCTATCTATATATATGTCTATATATCTCTCTCGTTCTTCTCTTGAGGATTCCATGTAAGAGCCTGTCTGGATATGTTTGACTGTACCTTCTGTGGCGTATGTCCTATACAGCTTAATTTTCTTTGCTTAATTTGTTGTTCTAGTGGATGTTGTTGGCTCCTTTCCTATAGGTATTCGCACAAGAAACACATTTGCCTATTTATATATAATATCTCTATTTTGGTAGTGTACCAAAATGGAGATGACCTACAACACCACCTAACCTATATAATTTCGCTTATAACGAATAGGGCATGAAGATCAACACAGTCAAAACCAAGAATATGATGATATCGCGTGACCACATGCGGATACGTTTTCACAGCAGTGCCACAAGTATCAAGCAAGTAATGGCGACTGCTCGAAAGAAGTCAGAAGAAGAATAGTCATGGCAATGCAGAGACTGAACAGCCTGAAAAAAAATTGTGGCAGAGCACCAACAAAACGACAAAAGTAAAATTTCTGAGAGCTTGCGTTTTTCCTGTGGCAGCTCATGGCTGCGAATCATAGACGATTATCAAAACTTCTAGACAAAGAAGCCTTCAAGTCAAAATGTTACAGAATACTCTGGATGGAGAAAAAGACACATGTAGACATTCGGCAAGAATTGAGCATAGAGCAGAACTGGTTTATCAATTCCATTATGGCAAGAATATGTAAATACTTTGGTCACATCAAGAGACACAACGGTCTTGAGAGAACAGTGTTGAAAAGTATGGTGCCAGGCAAAAGAGGCAGTGAGGGTTAGACCAAGAAGACGATGGTATAAAAAATGTCCAGGAATGCCTGGATGTGCCTGTAGCAGTGGAGTTTTGGCAAGGGAAAGAGTTTCTTTCGGACAGACTGTGACGGGAGCGACGTTCTATAAAGGACATGTTACACGATGATGATGATGAGGTAGTATGTTCACCGATGACGGCTGAGTGAACAGAGATATCGCACATAGAATTCAGAAGGCGAACTGTGTTCACTGTCAAATTGCAACGATTTTTAAATGCCCTAGAGTACTTCTTTCAACTAAGAGGAACTTGATAAATGCACTGTTTATTCCTACATCAATGTCAATCTTGGTCCTTACTACAAACACATTAGAATAAGATCCGGAGCTGCAAGATAAGCTGTGTGAGACGTGCAGCCGGAAAGACAATCCGTGACCGAATCCTCAACAGGACACTGAGGCAGACAGTGGGGACAAACCGAGTTAGTGCCTTCATTGACGCCCAACAAATCAAGTGTTTTGGTCATTTAGTCAAAACGTACTATGACCAGCCTGCAGCGAGAACATATATGTAGATCTTATGTCCACGTGCAAAGGGCTGATCTCGACCCTGGTGGATCGAGGGTGTCTCAAAAAGTCACACCAAACAACATCACTACGCATTCTCCATCTATACGACGGCTCATGTCAAGGACATTAGGACAAAAGAAGAAGTAGATGATATTATATTATAGATACAGTGGGGAATACAGATGTGGATGTCAAGTCTAAAGTGAAGAGTTGTTTTTTCAGGAGACTGAGAAGTATCTCAACAGATAAAAGAGTATACTCTATTTTTTTAAATAGTGTGAGGTTTTTGTTGTTTCGAATGCCCACAATGAGTAGGTTTACTCTTTTATGCTCCCTGAAAAGTGTCGGGTTGCAGCTGATTTCCTTACATCTCGAGCGTGCTAACGAAGGTAGACCGGGGTCCTCCAGTAAATTGATCTATGCTTGGCTTCACCTGCATGTCGCTCACTACTACAGGGATCATGTCGATCCCTCCTCACCCTGTTAGCCAAACTGCCATTAAAACAGCCCGTTTCCAGGGAGGGCTACGAGGAAGCCGAGGTGAGGATCTTCGCCAGTATATATTGCCTGACCTTGACTAACATGTCTGATCAGTGTGTTGTGCTTGACCAGACGTTAGTCTCTTCCTCAGCGGGATGTATACAACAGACATATAGAACAGACATTTAGAACAGACTTGAGAAACATAAAGGGCAAACAAAAACAGCCATTAAGCATCCCCTTCAGACCAAAAACAACTCTTAAGTATTCCTTGCAAACCAAATCGGCCCGCATCGATTGCAAACAAATAAAAGCAACAATCCTTAAGCATTCCTTGCAAACCAAATCGGCCCGCATCGATTGCAAACAAATAAAAGCAACAATCCTTAAGCTTCCCTTGCACTCCAAAGATGGTTCTAAAGGAGCGAGAGAGAAAACCATCACAAAGTTAATACAGAAATGTTAGTAAGAAGGCTCGTATTTTTACTTTTGCTTTTCCGATTACCGGATAACCAGTTGTTACTCTTCCCTATGTTGTGCTAGTTACTGGAATGTACTTGTTCTCGTAAGTTGTTTTGTGTCTCCATACAGGGGATAGGTGGTAATAGTTGCTTTCCCAATTCTGACAATCCAGAACATGGCGTGTTACTGTGTCCTTTTGTCCGTCGTTGTACTTGCATTATGGTATATGTTGTGCGGTCACTCTGTGCAGGTGTTTGTTCAACGGCACATGTTGTGTTCACCACATGACAAGTGGATATAGACATGCTGGAGAGAATACAAAAAAGAGCGACAAAGCTGATAGTGGGATTCCAGAATTACAGTTATGAGGAAAGATTAAAAAGAACCGGCCTACAGTGTCTAGAAGAGAGAAGAATTCGTGGTGACTTAATACATATGTATAAAATGATCAGAGGAATGGATAAGGTAGACTATAACAAGTTTTTTAAAGTACAACCACCAACAAGGACAAGAGGGCACAGCTACAAGTTGACTAAGGAGAGGTCCAGATTAGATATTAGGAAGTATTTCTTTAGCCAGAGAGTAGTGAATGCTTGGAATGCATTGCCAAGTGAGGTGGTGGAGGCTGGGACGGTCAATGCATTTAAGAATAGATTGTATGCGTACAGCTTCTAGAGCAAGATGATGTAATTGGAACTGGTTGTATACAGACTCTGCAGAGTCTTCTAAACCAGTATAAAGACGTTAAGTTAAGTTAAGTTAAGTGTACCCTTGTATATACAGCTCAAATTGTTGGTGCTATTTCTATGGTTGGATTGAGACGTGTCTACTTACACAGCTCGTGCAGTCACGTATCTATTTCTGTGGTTGGATTCAGACGTGTCTACTTACACAGCTCGTGCAGTCACGCATCTATTTCTGTGGTTGGATTCAGACGTGTCTACTTACACAGCTCGTGCAGTCACGCATCTATTTCTGTGGTTGGATTCAGACGTGTCTACTTACACAGCTCGTGCAGTCACGCATCTATTTCTGTGGTTGGATTCAGACGTGTCTACTTACACAGTTCGTGCAGTCACGCATCTATTTCACCGATGAATCCATTGCGGTCTGCAGTTTAGATTATGTTTTAGTAGTTTTTTGGTTGGTGGGATTGTTGGGTTGTGACATCTTTGCTTCTGTTTTATGCCAGTTTATCAACATTTGCATGGTTTCGTATGCCAGTGTGCTACCGTAGAGTAGTACTAGTGCCACATGATGCAAGTACCTTTACAGATTAACAAATATTTGTTATGGTTTTCTTGGATAATGTGATCAAACCTTCAAGGGTGGATGTAGAATTTGTGAAGATGACTAGATTTGTTGGGTATATTTTCATGTTCTTCGATTTTAAAATAATAGCAGACATGGTTTCTGATTTATTTTTTGTTTGTTGTTGATATGTTCGTCGAAGTTTGAGTAGAATTTATCTCCAAGTTAGAGACAGTTGGTTCGTTTTTGTGTGCCTGGAAACATTTTATAGGAGCCACATCTTGCATTTACGTTAGCCATAAATGCTGAGCCATGTTCATGCGTGGATCCGCTCATTACGGTATGACTGGATCGTTTCAAACGCAAAGAGTTGTGATAATGTTGAAGGAAGTTGACTTGTTCGTTAGATAATTCATGACTGTATGTGGTGGACATTTGGACATCTTTTCTATTTTCTTTCTCTCTCATTTTGACGCTTTTTTTTCTCTCATGCGGGAGATAGTGTTGGCATTTAGATCTTCTGCTATGATCATTTGAGATTTTTGTTGCAGTGTTTTTTTAATGGCTATTTCCCCCTAGTGGTCCGCCGGGATCTTTGTGCATGACAGGGACAAGAATAGCACCACTGCCCCACAGAGAGCATGTCGTAAGACGCGACTAACTGTGTCACATGGCATAACACCAGCTATAGCTAGGTAGTTTGTTTAGAGCAGCACATGTGGCGCCGAACAGGCTGCAGGTCTACTTCGCTCTAGTGTTTGAGTCTATTAAGATGGATTCGCACATCGGTTAACCACCCTCCTCGGCACTTGCCCCGAGCACGGCGCCGCTCGAGCCTAGCCCGCTAAGCAAGAAATCCTCCTCCCGGCTACATCCAGATCATACCAGAGCTGGGACCTGCACAGGAGCATCCACCCCCATAGAAGTACAGGTCGACTAAGAACTAAAATGATGTGTCTACCAAATTTCTTTTAGGATGGTTTTGATGCATTTTTCCCAGTTTCATTTAATGCTTTTTTTTTCAATTTCACATGCAGCTGTTGGTATAGATCTAATACCCACGCATACACCGAAGGGGCTGGCTTTATGTTATGTTGACCCGAGGAAAGATTGTGCCATATTTAGAGCTATCTGAGTTTTCACAGCGCCAAATATGTTCATGTTGCTTTACATACTTCTGCTGGTTTATCATCAACCTCCATGCTCCGGTCAACTCAGCTGTAAATTGGTTCCTGACTTAGTTAGGCTGGGAAATAGCAGCGAGGAGAGGATGACAATGGCATTCTCAACTTTAGGGACAGAGGACGGCCTGGGCTAGTGGTTAAGTGACACAGCTCACGACCAGAAGGTGCTCGGATCGATCCCCATCACTGCACCTGCCATTACCCCGGGGAAGCAAACCCTTAGAAAATGCAGGAGGAAGCAGACCGTTACATAAAATACATGCTGAAGTCGGATGTACTGGGCCGACTGGAGCAAAATAGAAACGACAGTGCAACGCACACCGCCTTGGGGATTAGAGAAATAAGGCGAAAAAAAAACAACCTTAGGGACGGTTGGTGTAATGTCAGGTGCATTGCCACTTGGGGCATGATATTACTGGACATGTAATTAACATAGGCTAAGGAATTGGCATCAAGCCTAACTGGTCAGACATTAGCATATAACCTGCAGGGAAAGATGTATTGGCTTAGCTTGGCTTTGTTCGTTCTCAATCTCCCGCTACCAAACCCTGAAAGGGTTTAAGTAGCAGAATGTAGTCCAGAGAACTGAATGCGTTGTTTCGTAGTTTACAGCTTGACTGCGATATTTGCACCTTTCGATCCAACACATCCGACTTCAGCAAGCATTTTTTAGTACCGGGTTAGCATTCCCTCTTCGATTCCTTCTCCTTAGCCAGTCTGCCCTGCTGCAGCCTGCTATCCAGGATCACCGCGTGGAGGTGTAGAAGGGTCTTGGCAGCTCTGGTTCGCTGGCCCTGAAGCTAGCAGTCAGCTATGGGTCGCTGACCACTGCAGCTCAGTCTCTTGATCCCGAAAGATCTATTCATGAGAAAATGCTTCCTGTTTGCGGTGAGAAATGCTTGTTGTGCAAAGCGGTGCAGAATTTGATATATTTTTTCAAGGACGCTTTAAATTTGCTGATGAATCTCGACATGGGCATCCTATTCAGATTGTAACAGAAGCATATGTTAGGTGTGGGGAGGGTGATTCAATTTGACAGGGATGTAACGATATACAGTGTAGCAGCTACAATACAGATTAGCCTCCAGCATAGCGCCCCGGGTGGGGAGGGTGATTCAAGTTGACAGGGATGTAACGATATACAGTGTAGCAGCTACAATACAGATTAGCCTCCAGCATAGCGCCCGGGTGGGGGAGGGTGATTCAAGTTGACAGGGATGTAACGATATACAGTGTAGCAGCTACAATACGGATTAGCCTCCAGCATAGCGCTCGGGTGGGGGAGGGTGATTCAAGTTGACAGGGATGTAACGATATACAGTGTAGCAGCTACAATACGGATTAGCCTCCAGCATAGCGCCCGGGTGGGGGAGGGTGATTCAATTTGACAGGGATGTAACGATATACAGTGTAGCAGCTACAATACGGATTAGCCTCCAGCATAGCGCCCGGGTGGGGGAAGGGTGATTCAAGTTGACAGGGATGTAACGATATACAGTGTAGCAGCTACAATACGGATTAGCCTCCAGCATAGCGCCCGGGTGGGGGAGGGTGATTCAAGTTGACAGGTATGTAACGATATACAGTGTAGCAGCTACAATACGGATTAGCCTCCAGCATAGCGCCCGGGTGAGGGAGGGTGATTCAAGTTGACAGGGATGTAACGATATACAGTGTAGCAGCTACAATACGGATTAGCCTCCAGCATAGCGCCCGGGTGGGGGAGGGTGATTCAAGTTGACAGGGATGTAACGATATACAGTGTAGCAGCTACAATACGGATTAGCCTCCAGCATAGCGCCCGGGTGGGGGAGGGTGATTCAAGCTGACATGGATGTAACGATATACAGTGTAGCAGCTACAATACGGATTAGCCTCCAGCATAGCGCCCCGGGTGGGGAGGGTGATTCAAGTTGACAGGGATGTAACGATATACAGTGTAGCAGCTACAATACAGATTAGCCTCCGTCATAGCGCCTCGGGTGAGTGATTCAAGCTGACATGGATGTAACGATATACAGTGTAGCAGTTGCAATTTGGATTCGCCTCCAGCATAGCGCCTGATTCTACCTTGGCGAATGACGAAGTAGAACAAGAAGTGCAAACGTCTCTGCCGCAGGTTTTGGGTGCGCTGATAAAGCCACAGCATAAGTATATTATTGTTGGTGAAATAATGGATAATGTAAGAGTAAAAATAAATGGTTTTCAAGTTCTATTTCGTTTAATTTTTTTTAAATATTTATATTTGTAACATATTTACTGACTTGACCACGTGACAGGCTAAAATAAAATCCATATTTGGTAGAAATATATTTTCTGTCATTCTAAAACATCGTATTATTATTTTAAGGATTATATATAACATTGCTGTCATTGTCGCGTTCTATAAATTGTATATGGTGCATAACGAAAAGCTACCCAAGCATGGACTGGACCCATGCATACACCGACGGTTCTGTAACAAACACTACACAGAACGGAGGGGCAGGAGCATTCCTGAACCTACCAAATGGCAGAAAAATAACACTGTCAATCGCTACTGGTAAGTACACAAGCAATTTCAGAGCGGAGGCAGAGGCACTGAGGGCGGCAGTGGAAGAAATGGTGACACACAGTGAAAATGAGAGCCATATAGTCCTGCTTACAGATGCTCTCGAAGTAGTCACAGCGCTAAAAAGCCAGAAAAACACTGAGCTTAATGACTTAAGAGCAGCACTCTGCAAACTGTGCCAGCAGTCCGCACCAAAAAGGGTAGTGGTACAGTGGGTCCCGTCACACTGCAACATCCAAGGCAACGAGGAGGCAGACAGACTGGCAAAAGAAGGTGCAAGACTACCACAAACAGATACCAGTATGACGTACGAAGAGTCAAAACGGCTTATCAAAGCCAGATACATGACCAAATGGGAAACCGAACATACTGGTTACACCAAAAACGATGCCTATTACCAGTTGAACCGAAGAGAGCAGGTCGTTGTCTTCAGACTTCGCACTGGCCACAACAGACTGAGGTACCACCTATTCAACAAATTGAAGATAGGGTGTACCGACGAATGCCCGTGCGGTACTGGTAAAATGACCACTGAACATCTGCTACAGAACTGCCCGACATACGAGGATCAGAGAGAGCAGATGTGGCCATTACCAATGGAACTGCAAGACAAGCTCTATGGCAGTGGCGAGAGCCTCAGGATGACCGCCGCTTTTCTCGAAAAAATAATGGTTACTGTCTGACTGTGTACGCAGAAGAAGAAGAAGAAGAAGTATATGGTGCCACAAATTATTATAACACTGCCTACCATAAACATGCCCCGTGAATGCGTAATTCCTCTTTCCCGCCTTCACAATTATTGTATTATTCACACGAGCCTCATACGACAATTTTACACTTAAAGATTCTCCCACACAAAGAGCAACTGTTACAAAGAGGACTAAGTAAAGTCTTCTGCTCCACTAAGAATAAATATTGATCTTTCAAACGTTTCCAGGTATCGAAAAATGTCACTTAAATATCATCCAGACAAAAACCCAGAAGACCAAAATGCAGCTGACA
The DNA here is from genome assembly GCA_036924085.1 of Ariolimax columbianus. NCBI lineage: Eukaryota > Metazoa > Mollusca > Gastropoda > Stylommatophora > Arionidae > Ariolimax > Ariolimax columbianus. The sequence continues at coordinate 11,393,203 of JAVGWX010000011.1, read as the reverse complement.
GATTTATGGAGATTGCGGAATCTTATGACGTGCTGTCAGATGGTAAGTACTGTATCGATCGTAGTCTGCCTAGGATGATATGTTGTAATTGTAGGCAGTAAGTTCGTATGTAATGTCAATAGTGTATTCCATTTACGAATCCTGCGCTGTATTGAAGGGAACAAAGAAATGGTTGTTCACAACACGCTACAACCAGACATGTCCTGAAGTGTAACCAAGGGGTTGTTGTGTGCAAGACTTAGCAATCGATAATTCAAACCGCCGCAACAATAAGCATATAATATAAATGTTTGCGAACCAAAATTCTCCCTGTCCAGTATTATACACTGGTGCCTACATAGATGATACCAATAAAATAGGTATAAAAGTTTAGGTAATCTTAATTTAAACACCATGATAACATACAATACTGAAACATAAAGATTATGAGTTACATTACATATTTTAAATGGTATATAATAAACTCTTCTGTAATTAAAAAAACTATCACGACAGATGAAGGCCTAGTCATATATATTGCTCTAGTCCACCTAGACGATTTATAGACATTGGTAATATTCAGGATTTATTGGAGAGTGAGGATAATAATCCTGTATTTATAGGGATTAGTGTCCAAGATACATTGGAGAGTTATGATGATAATAGTAATACTGTATTGATTGGCATCCAGCATATTTTGGAGAGAGCATGATAATACTGTATTGTATTGAATTATTGATAAGGATTGGTATCCAGGATATATTGGATAGTGGGGATGATAATACTGTATTGATAGGGATTGATATCCATGATATATTGGAGAGTGAGAGGGATTTACAGGAGTTAGTATCCAGGATATATTGGAGAGTGAGAGTGATTTACAGGGATTAGTATCCAGGATATATTGGAGAGTGAGAGTGATTTACAGGGATTAGTATCCAGGATATATTGGAGAGTGGTGATGATAAAACTGTATTTATAACTTGGGGGTATTAAGCAATAACAACAACAGTCTCACAATCATTGGTGGTATTAACCAATAACAACCTCACAATCATTGATGGTATTAAACAACAACAACAACAACCTCATAATCATTGGTGATATTAAACAACAATAACAACAACCTCGCAATCATTGGTGATATTAAACAACAACAATAACAACCTCACAATCATTGGTGATATTAAACAACAATAACACCTCGCAATCATTGGTGGTATTAACAACAGCCTCACAATCATTGGTGGTATTAACAACAGCCTCACAATCATTGACGGTATTAACAACAGCCTCACAACCATTGGTGGTATTAAACAACAACAACAACAACAACCTCACAATCATTGATGGTATTAACAACAGCCTCACAATCATTGATGGTATTAACAACAGCCTCACAATCATTGGTGGTATTAAACAACAACAGCCTCACAATCATTGGTGGTATTAAACAACAACAACAACCTCACAATCATTGATGGTATTAAACAACAACAACAACAACAACAGCCTCACAATCATTGATGGTATTAAACAACAATAACAACAACCTCACAATCATTGATGGTATTAACAACAGCCTCACAATCATTGGTGGTATTAAACAACAACTACAACCTCACAATCATTGGTAGTATTAAACAACAACAGCAACCTCACAATCATTGGTGGTATTAAACAACAACAGCAACCTCACAATCATTGGTGGTATTAAACAACAGCAACTTCACAATCATTCTCTAGTCTTCTCTTTCATGCAGCTCACTTCTCTTTTGTTGCTACCTCCTTTTTCATCAAAACCTTTTTTGCTGTTTCATATCCCCAATGTTGCAATGGATGATAAAGGTATAGATTGTGCTTTTCATTGTGTTGTTTAACTAACTAATATCATCTGTTCCAGTACCACAGCATTCTTCAAAAGGATAACTGTATCATAACTGGACTTTACTTTTACATCTACCAGTCTTTCCATCTTAGCTTTCTCAATCGACTTTACAGATTTTGACGTGGGGATGGCGTGGGCTACTGGTTAATTGGCATGGCTCACATCCCGAAGGTGCTGGGTTCGATCCCCATCACAGCACCGGCCGTTACCCCAGGGAAGACACCCTGAGAAAATGCAGGAGGAAGCAAACCCTTACTTAAAATGCATGCTACAGTCGGATGCACTGGGTCGATAGGCACAAAATAAAAACCACAGTGCAACGCACACCGCCTTGGGGATTAGAGAAATAAGGCGAATGAAAACAAATAATTTAAAAAAATTTAAAATTGAATTTTTTTTTAAAGTACTTTAAGTAATGCAACTTTAACAATTTTAATTTTAATTTATGTGTTTGCCTCGCTGGTTTCTACTGGCAGTCGTGCCTATTCCACCTCAGACAATAGTCAATTGGGCGATATTAAGATGCATGAACCAGTGCTTTGATGCATGTGTTCGTCTGTATGTACCTATGCTAGGTTTCTGAGCTCTCAGAAGCCAAGCCAACTAAAGTGGAATGGAAGGGTCTCATCCTGAGGGCGAGTGTGAAAGTTGTGCAAGAGTGTGATTGTAGGACAGAGTCAAATGAAACAGAGTGAGGTTTATACTGGTTTAGAAGACTCTGCAGAGTCTGTATACAATCAGTTTAATTTACATTTCCTTGGTCTAAAAGCTGACCATTAGAGTACTCTCATTATTAGTGATGTCTAAAGTCAAGCCTTAGTGGAAGAATTAGTAGCAACATTACAAAGGCTGCTTGAAAAAATTAACAGCACAGCTAAAACGTTTTGTATGAAAATAAACACATTTAAGACAAAGACTATGGTAAAAGACAAGCTACATAGGCGAACAAATATTTTTTGAAAATTTGTGTGTTCGTGATTGCTGAATTTCTCTATTTTCCAAGGCGGTGTGCGTTGCATTATGTTTTTTCTTTTGCGCCTGTTGACCCAGTGCCTCCGATTTTTGCATATAATGTCTGCATTTTATGTCTGCTTTCTCCTACATTTTTAAGTGTTTGCTTCCCTGGGATAACGGTCGGTGCTGTAATTGGGGAGCAAACCCAGCACCTTCGGGATGTGAGAGGTGCCACTTGCCCACGCCGTCCCTTGAATGAATATAATCAACAATGGAGAAATAATAAAGCCAATGCAGAAAGTTACATGAGATTAAAATGTTATTCTAGTGCAAAATATAGCTCTTCAGGCAAGATTAGGTGATCATCTCCCGGTTACGGTGGGACACAAAAGACTGAGATGTCGTCTTTGTAATAAATTCAAGATTGGCACTACAGACCTTTGTTCCTGTGGTGTGGCACAGCTCCCATGGAACGTCTATTGCTGTCCTGTCATCATACACTAGTGAAAGAGTAGCACATGTCAACAATCAACGTCCTTTCATGAAAAACTGTATGAAAGTGTACAGAGCCTTGAGCTGATTACTGCCTTTGTTAGAGTCATTGAAGTCGAAGTCTGAAGACGAACAGAAAATAAAAATAAGAAGAAATGACCGTGATGCAATACATTGACAAGAATAAAAGTTATGATTTCCACAAACAAAATGTATTGGGCATGGGTTAATACTGTAAATTCTGATAAATGAATGTTTTTAAATAGTACAAATGGTGATTTAGTGAAATATATCTACTGATTTAAAATGTTTGCAGCTAAGAAACGGGCAGTATTTGACCAGTTTGGTGAAGAGGGTCTGAAGTCTGGTTTACCGGAAGGATCTTCAGGTTACGATCTGTGGCCTATTGGCTACACATTTGACAGAAACCCTGAGAAAGTCTTCAGAGAATTCTTTGGTGGTGACAATCCCTTTCAAGGTACATTATTATAAGTATTGCTAAATGAGAGGGGGGGAGGGGGGGGCTTCAAATTAAAACATAAAAAGTGGGATAGAGATTAACAAATCCATGCATTTTTGTATTGTAATTTGTTGATATGGTTGCTTCAGACGAATAACATGACCTCATAATTGCAGTCAAAAGATGGCTGTCCCACTATTGACATGCACCAAAGAGACGGAGTGTTCTGTTATCTGTTTTTTGAGCAGCAAATGGGGGAAACCTATAAAATTTCATCAGCAAATGAAGGTCCAGATGATGCATATATTTCATTCCAGCAAGTGCATGAGTGGAGTAGGAAGTTTTAAAAATCGTGAGCTCTGTGACAGACTATTCACGACTGAGTCAGCCACACCGAGCAGTGACCCCAGAGACAATTGCAACTGTTGACCGTCTCGTAAAGAAAATCGTTGATTGACTGTGAATGAAATTGCAGCACATCTAGACATCAGTCAAGCTTCAACACACCACATCATCCATGATGTGCTACAGTACCACAAAGTGTCTGCAAGGTGAGTGCCACTACAGTTCACTCCAGAATTGAAATAACGATGCATTGATGCCTGTCAGGAACTTTTGGGGGTGCTTTGAAGCAAACGGTGATGGTTTCCTTGTAAGAATTTTTACTGGAGATGAATCCTGGGTTCACTACTACAAACCTGAAACAATGAATAGAGCCATCCCTCCTCACCAAAACCAAAGAAGTTTCACACACAGCAATTTGCAGAGAGTTATGCTGACTCTCTTTTGGAATGGCTTGGCTTGGCTTGACTTGGTTTGGCTTGGTTTGGTTTGGCTTGGCTTGGTTCGTTCTCAATCTCTCGCTACCAAACCCTGAAAAGGGCTTAAGTAGCAGACTGTAGTCCAGAGAACGGAATGTGTTGTGTCGTAGTTTAAACCTTGACTGCGATATTTGCACCTTTCGGTCTAACACATCCGACTTCAGCAAGCATTTTTTGAGTACCAGGTTAGCATTCCTTCTTCAATCCCTTCTCCTTAGCCAGTCTGCCCTGCTGCAGCCTGTTATCCAGGATCACTGCGTGGAGGTGTAGAAGGGTCTTGGCGGCTTTATTTCGCTGCCATGACGCTAGCAGCCAGGTATGGGTCGCTGACCACTGCAGCTCATGCGCTCCTTATTTGGAATGAACAAGGCGTTTTTTTAGAGCACTGCATGTCCAGGGGAACACCATTACCAGTGCCACATATACAGATCTTCTCAGGAATCATCTACGACCCACAATCAAATCCAAATAACGTGGACTTCTGAGTAAAGGTGTCCTTTTGCATCATGACAATGCTTGACCACATGGTGTCAGTATAATGGCTGCAACTATTGAGAACCTCTACTTTCAGTGTCTACCACATCTGCTGTACTTACTGGACAAAATTAAATTACAAATCTACCCAAGTTATTTGTACCTTTTCTCTTGTGGTTTGTTAACAGCAGCTGTAGATGGTGCCTAACTGGCCATGGGTCTATGTAGCTCTAGTGTTTGAGTCTATTAAGATTGACTCGCACATCGGTAAAAACCATGATTCGAACCTGGTGCATTGGGATTGTGAAACGGACCCTTCACCTCTAGGCCACGCAGCCTCTTGATGTGGGCTACTTCATAAGTTTTTGTAGCAATATTGACATTCATGGAGAAGATAGTTTGAAGCAAATATCAAGATAGACTTATGCATTTGTGGAGAAGATAGTTTGAGGCAAATATCAAGATAGATTTATGCATTTGTGGAGAAGAGAGCTTGAGGCAAATATCTAGAAAGATGTGGACTGACATGTCACATATAACTCAAGACAGGAGGACATGGTATATTTGTTGAAGACCAAAGCTCTACAGGAGGCTATAAAAGTTCTGATTGATGATGATGAAATAATAGAGGCACAAAGATCTTAACGCCAGAATTAATAAAGACAGATTTGCTTTCAGCTGTCTACAACCAATATGAACTCAACACCACTCTCTCAAGAAAATAGCATTAGAATGTTCAATACTAATGTAGAATTAGTCCTAGAATATAGTTTGGAAATATAAGATGTGTCAAAGACTTTCACATCCCATCAACAGGAAGGAGACTAACGTTGGGTCCGTCATAGCATGCTAATCGTACATGTTAGTCAGCTTCAGGCAAAATATACTGGCCAAGACCCCCACTTCACTTCTACGCAGTTCTCCCTGGAAACAGGTTGTTTTATGACTGACTGGCTAATAAGGTGAGGATCGACATGATCTATGTAGTAGTAAGCGAAATGCAGATGAAGTCTAGCATAGCACAACAGCCTAGAAGACCCAGGTCCACTTTATCAGCATGCTAGGGATGTAAGGAAAGCTAATGCGACCCACCATCTAATGTCCTTTACAGGACGCACAAAAAAGTGATCTTCCTCATTGTAGACATTCAATAACAACATCTGCAGACCTTCACAAACCGGTGTCCTCCTGCATACTTCATGGCCTCAAGATGTAGTAACAGACACAGGTCTGTGGTAAAAACAATGACAACCAGTAAAGCTGGATATTAACTTGACTTAACTTAACTTAACTTAACTCAACGTCTTTGAACTGATTCAGAAGACTTTGCATAGTTTGTATACAACCAGTTTCTTTTATGCTTCCTTGTTCTAAAGGCTATGCGCATCAAAACTATTCTCAAATGCATTAATTGTCCCTGCTTCTACTACTTCCTGTGGCAACTCATTCCTAGCATTCCCCACTATCTGACTAAAAAAAAAATATTTTTTAATATCTAATCTGGACCTTTTTTTAGTTCATTTTCTGTGATTGTAATATAAACCTGTATTGTCACCTCGAATTACTCTCTTTTCCAGACACTGTAGACCAGTTTTTCCTCATAACTGTAATTCTGGAATCCCACTATCAGTTTTGTCACTCTTCTTTGAATCCTTTCCAGCATGTTTATATCTCCTCTGCGATAAGGACTCCACACGTGTGCACAGTACTCCAATCTAGGTCTAACTGATGCTTTATATAGTTTGACTATCACTTTCTTGCTCCTATGTTTAGAGAGAAAGTAGAGAAGGATAGAACACTACCTCAGAAAAAAGTCTAACAATATAACCAAACTTGCACTTGATTAGAACTTCTAGGAGAAAAGAAGCATTGGATACCAAAAATACCTGGCAAAAGGCAGTTAAAGATAAGGCAAGGGTAGTCTAGATTCTCATGGCAAACCTCAAGTCATCAATTATCATTAAATTTGCCATCTTCCAATGGAGCACAGGTCTTCTATCCTGGGCTATCCTTTGAGCTCCTTTCACATCTTTCCTTTTTCCTTTGTATGCCTTCAGTTCTCTTATCTGTGTATGTTTTGGTCTGCTTCTACTTCTCCTGCCTTGGGAGTTGCAGAAGACTGTCTTGTAACGCTGTTTCCTTTATGTATGCCCTATCTAATGGCAGCACCTTCTCTTTATGACATGTTCGACTGACATATGTCTAGTTTATTCTAACAGTGTGGATGGTGTGGGCTAGTGGTTAAGTGACACGTCTCACAATCCGAAGGTGCTGAGTTCGATCCCCATCACAGCACCCGCTGTTACCCTGGGGAAGCGAACCCTTAGAAAATGCAGGAGGGAGCAGACCCTTTCATAAAATGCACGCTGAAGTTGGATGCACTGGGCCAACAGGCGCAAAATAAAAACCACAGTACAACACACACCGCCTTGGGGAATTGAGAAATAAGGCGAACGCACAACAACAAAAAATTCCAACAGTTCTACATTGGTGATCCTATCATGCCATTTCAATCCCTCTGTTCTGCACAGGCCTTCATTTATAAAAGTTTACAACCTCATTTACAACCTTTTTGGTTGTTGTTTTTGTTGTTATCCATGTTTCAACACCATATAATAGAACAGACTTTACATTGGAGTTTGAAGATTGTTATTTCTGTGTTGAACTTAATTTAGTTTAATTTCCATAAATTTCCCAATGTAATGAAAGCTCCTCTGTCTGAGTGCTCAAGTAGACAGCACAATATGGAAAGAGGTGGAGAACATCTCTTGCATAAATTTATTTCAAGGAAAAACAGAAGGAAGAAGTCATTGCTTTCTCTTCTGTTATTAGAATACTTTGACCGTGCAGCACTAGATCTACGTTTAGGATTTGGAGGTCCAAATGGCTACGGGGCAAAGAAGCAGGTCCCTCCCATTGAGAAAGATTTGTATTTAACTCTTGAAGAAGTGTTTCATGGATGCACAAAAAAGATAAAGATTTCAAAAAAGGTAAGACAGTGTTTAGTTGGCCTTATTTCTCATCAAAGTAGAAGACATAGGTCTTCAACAAATACATACCAACCGTTAGTCTGTCTATATCTGTTGACGTTTTTGTGCATCATAGTTTCTACAGGATGTAGCAGTCCACTCCAACACCATACCTCCTTTGTCACCTGTCAGGTTATAGTGTTACTATTCCCTGCTTCCCTTTTGTATCCTGGTAACACTCAGGCAGCCGTGCCATTTATACATTTCTAAAAAGCCAAAGAGTCATCTAGGTAGCTCCCACGGCACACAGAATAAGACCAGTTTCTTTCCTTGCACGGCATAAAAGATGAGTAAAGAAGGTTGTGCATGGGTCTGGCAACCAGTTCATGTAAAAACCATTGCTGTAAATTCAAACTGTGTGGGGTCAAAGATGCAGCAGTGAATCAGCTGATAGCAGTCAGCGACTTGCTCTTGCAGGCTGATTGCATCAGGTCAGTGATCCAGACCTAATCAAGACCCTGGTCCATCTTCAAGTGGCGACCCTGGAAACAGACTGCAACCATGCAATCTGGCTAAGAGATTGGTCATCAAAGTGGGAAGGTAAATCCAATCACAAAAATGCTGTGCAAAAATTTGATGTGTTTGGCTAAAAGGCGCAGATATTGCATCCTAGCTGTAAACTACAACACAATGTCAGGATGAACACCAAAGAAGAGGAAGAATCCATACTGTGAATGACTGGAATAAGGCTCTCTGGTTAGTGTAAGCTAAATGCAATGTCTGACCTATGCTCCGCCAGACAAGGTAATGTGATTTAAAGAAGAAAAAAAGCCCAAATGGGGAGTAGCCAATTGGGTTTGGAAGATATAGAAAAAGTACTCTAAATGTGAAACAGAGAATAAAGGAATATACAAACTTGTCTAAAAATGTCTTTCGTTCATTCAACTTTTCCCTCCAATGTATAGGCTACCACTGCAATTTTTTTCTCTTTCAAAGGAAGTTTGTTACTAAGCATTTTTAATGTTTCACATTTTGCTCCAAAGTAAAGCATATAACTTAACTTAACTTAACGTCTTTATACTGGTTTAGAAGTCTCTGCAGAGTCTGTATACAACCAGTTTCATTTACATCACCTTGCTCTAAAAGCTATGCGCCTCCAATTTATTCTTAATTGCATTAACTGTCCCTGCCTCCACCACCTCCCGTGGCAATGCATTCCAAGCAGACACCACTCTCTGACTAAAAAAAATACTTCCTAATATCTAATCTGGACCTCTCCTTAGTCAACTTGTAGCTATGTCCTCTTGTTCTTGTGGGTGGCTGTATTTTTAAAAATTTGTTATAGTCTTTTTTTTTCTTTTTTTTTTGCGTTCGCCTTATTTATCTATTCCCCAAGGCGTGTGTGCGTTACACTGTGGTTTTTATTTTGCGCCTGTCGGCCCAGTGCATCCGACTTCAGCATGCATTTTATGTAAGGGTCTGCTTCCTCCTGCATTTTCTAAGGGTTTGCTTCCCCGGGGTAACGGCCGGTGCTGTGATGGGGATCGAACACAGCACCTACTGGTTGTGAGCCGTGCCACTTAACCACTAGGCCACGCCGTCCCCTGTTATAGTCTAATTTATCCATTACTTTGATCGTCTTATAAACCTGTATTAAGTCACCATGAATTCTTTTCTCTTCTAGACACTGTAAGCCGGGTTTTTTTTAGTTTTTTCTCATAACTGTAATTCTGGAATCCCACTATCAGCTTTGTCGCTCTTTTTTGTATTCTTCCCAGCATGTCTATATCCCCTCTCTGATAAGGACTCCACACCTGTACACAGTACTCCAATCTAGGTCTAACTAATGCTTTGTACAGTTTGACTATCACCTCCTTGCTCCTATGTTTAATATTTTTTTTATCATCCCTAACATTGCATTTGTTTTAACTGCAGCAGTTTCTGTCACAGGAAGCCTGTTTTAAGCTTTGCAGGGACTGATTATAATGGTATTTTTCTGTTGTTGCTATGGTGATGTTGTCAGTCTCAAGCACAGCCCGCTTTAGTTGGCCTTTTGTGACATGTTTTTAAGTTGACAGTGGTCATATTTTTTCAACTCAAGTATCACTGGGGTCAGAAAAAATATATTAGGTCACCCGTAAACATGTCAGTGGTTTTCTTTGTTAACATTTCAACTATGGTGGCCTTTTTCCATTCTGTCTATCCATGATCTTTCAACGTCAAACATGACGCATAAGGCAGAACTAAATGCTCTCCAGATAGATCAGTTTTAATGGCACTTATTGAGGTTCCTGTATGTTATTGAGACCTACCATGGTGGCCTCTCTATTGATTGTTCTGTGAGGTGACCCTCTTGACTTGCCTCTCTTTCTGGTACCACTTGGTCTCCACATAATCTCTTGGACAGGAAGTCTGTTGGTGTTCATTCTACGAACATGTCCGATGAACTCCCAACCTTTGTTCTTCATGATAGAACAAACATGTTGCTGTTTGGTCTCGAATTTTATTTGTTTATTTTTCTTAAATTCTTGCCAGCCGACATTCAATAATTTTCTAAGACATTTATTTTCAAAAATATTCAGCCTATTTTCAAAAGGTTTGGTCATTCTCCGGCTTTCACATCCAAATGTTAATACTGATATTATTTTGGAGTTAAACAGCCTGAGTTTGATGTATTTGTTCAGTGTTGTTGACCTCCAGATACTTGTTAATTGGTTAAATACAAATGAAGCCAATGTGATTAACAGAAGATTTCAGCCGTCTCCATCCTGTTCCATTTTGCTGTCTAAGTAGGTGAAATGATCTATCATCTGTAATTTATTTCCATTCAGTTTTATGTCAGTGACTTTGTGAGATTCATGACTTAGTTTTCGAAATGTTTATCTGCAGACCTTTCAGTTTAGATAGTTAGTTGTTGTTTGCAAATGCCCCCTAATGAGTAGGTTACTCTTTTGTGCGCCCCAAAAAGGACGTTAAGTGGTGGGTTGCAGTAGCATTCCTTACATTCCAAGCGTGCTGATGAAGGTGGACCGGAGTCCTCCAGACAGATGTGCTATGCTTGGCTTCATCTCTGTGACACTCACTACTATGGGATCATGTTGATCCCTTACTTTGTTAGCCAGGATGTCATGAAAACAGCCCGTTTCCAGGGAGGGCTGCAAGGAAGCCGAGGTGAGGGTCCAGTATGTTTTGCCTGACCCTGCCTAACATGTCTGATCAGTATATTTTGCCTAACCAGACGTTAGTCTTCCTCCCCTAGATAGTTGGCAGTCTATCAATCTTTTCCTGTGTCCTCTCAACACTTGTACTCAGAATAGCCATATCATCTGCAAAGGAAAGGTCATCTTAGGTCTTATCATCCATCTATTTAATGCTTGAATGTTTGTTGTGGACATAGTTACTTATTGTTGTTCGTCCATCGTTTCCAAAGAGGACCACATTGTCCTCTGTCAATCCTAGAGTGGGTTCATAGGTGGCCGATCAAACCAATCTGAGCCCGAAAGCATCTGTCACATCGAAATACTGTCTGACCATCAGACGGAGGCAACTCGTCTCTTGCCTTTAGTGTTGCTCATCTCCGTGCAGCTTCCTTGATTCTTGTCTGCTCCATGTGTGTCTCATTACCCAGTTTATAATGATACTAAATAAAAGTGATGACATAATCCAGCCTTGCTTTACTCCTGTTTTTATATGGAACCATGCAGATTTATTAGTGTGGAGTCTGCACAATGCATTGTACATGAATACATAGTGGTTTTTATTACATTAATATATTTGGATGGAAAATCACAGCTATTAAAGATTTTCTATATTGATAGGCAGAGAACACTCAAACGCCTTTTGGAAATATATTTTCCATTGCTCATTACCAGTCTCAAAAGTCAAGCATTTGCAGTCTGCCTGCCTTCTCTTTGGTCTGTTCATTCTTGTTTGTACTGTAGCCTGTGCCACTTTATGCCTGGATGTTACTGACGGTAGTCCCAGCATGTACCTCATCTTTAATATCGGGGTATCTCTGGTGCAACCCAACACGAGCTGCATTCCTTCATTTTGGATTCGTTCCAGCTGTTCACACTGTGATCTTGATAGGGTGAGTACACCCAATCCATAATCAATGACCGAGAGAATCAACTGGCGATAGAGTATGAATAGCAGCCATTGTTCCAAGTTGGTAGCTACCATTGTCTTGAGTGCATATATTGTTTCTATGTTGGTTACAGTTTTTCTTCCAGGATAAATTAGACTATAACAAGTTTTTCAAAATACAACCACCTACAAGAACAAGAGGACATAGCTATAAATTAACTAAAGAAAGGTTTAGATTAGATATTAGGAAATAATTTTTTAGTCAGAGAGTGGTGAATGTTTGAAATGCATTGCCACAGGAAGTAGTGAAGGCAAGGACAGTTAAATGCATTTAAGAATAGATTAGATGCACATCGCTTTTATAGTAATGAAATGTAAATGAAACTGGTTGTATACAGACTCTGCAGAGTTTTCTAAACCGGTATAAAGAAGTTAAGTTAAGTTAGTTAAGGTTAATACCGATCAGTCTATTTGTATTTATGAAAATTAAAAGCGAAAATGATATATTCGTCAGTTTTACTAGTGGTCAACACGTGCGTATTACTGGAGCATGACAGGGGAACAAAGAACAGGAAACCTGTAACATACCAGGCATCTCGTAAGAGGGGACTAAGGAGAACTGGGCATGGGACCAGTTACCCTATCCTAGGGAAACTAGAAGCTGCAAGAATAAACTCTACTTTCTGTGACTGTTATTGTTTGAAGTCACCCGTTGTAATTTAATTTAACTCATGGCATCATTTCTTTGGTGGTGGGTTACAGTGGCACTTCTTACATTTCGAGGTGTTAGAAGGTGGAATCGCGTCCCCCTGGCTGTGGTGCAATGTGAGGCTTCTCTGTAAGTACACCACTATGGGGAATATAGTGTCAATCCCCATCTCGTTGGTTAAACTGCTATGACACGACCTGTTTCCAGGAGCACTATGAGGAAGTAAGGTGATGTCTTGATCAATATGTTTCACCTGAACCTGAAGTTGCTCTTTACTCCAACATCATATGGTAGAAGATGAGTGACAAAGTAAGTATTTAAGTACTACTGGGCAAAAACATGTCATTAGAATATCTTTATCCATTTCAACACATAGAAAAGTTCAAACAAGACAACAGAACCTAAAGAATTACTAACAAATATAGAAAAATTGTAATTACACAAAACACTAAACAAAAGTTTTACAAAAGTTTTACAAAAGTTTTACAAAAGAATAATAAAGACAATCATTGTCTTTTCCGGAATGTGTAAAAACATATGTACATCAGGTAACTGCCTTTTCAGGAATGTGTAAAAACATATGTACATCAGGTAACTGCCTTTTCAGGAATGTGTAAAAAGATATGTACATCAGGTAACTGCCTTTTCAGGAATGTGTAAAAACATATGTACATCAGGTAACTGCCTTTTCAGGAATGTGTAAAAACATATGTACATCAGGTAACTGCCTTTTCAGGAATGTGTAAAAACATATGTACATCAGGTAACACGATTAAAAATTGGTGCCAAAATGCAGCACAGTGAATGAGCTGACAGCAGCCAGCAACTCATAGCTGTCTGCTTACATCAGCTTACATCAGCATCAGTGACCAGAGCTGACCAAGATTGTATTCTGCCTCTAAGAGGCGGCCCTGAAAACAAGCTGCCCTAGTGTAATCATGAATGATAGACTGACAAAGCTTAAATATGTCTTAGATGAACTAAATACCAAAAGAAAAAGGAAAGTGCAGCAGTGGATACCATTCCACTGTGGTATACCAGGAAATGAAACAGCAAACAAGTTAGCAAAAGAGGGAGTTACACAAGAACTAAAAAAATATACAATCATCTTCCAGAAAAAGAAGAACTTTATCCAAGCCATAAGGAAAGTCGACCAAATGAGAGAGAACTATCAATACTTTAATCAAGCAGAGCAAGTGAGCTTGTTTCAGATGAGAATGGGACATAACTGATTGAATAGTCACTTACATACTATAATTTACCCTATCATGTAAATGTAAGTACGAACAAGCTCCATAGACAGTCAAACATATCCTACAAGACTGTTCTATGCTCAAGCAGCTGTACTCTGAGCACTGGTCTATGGAAATGAACTTCCACACAAAGCTATTTAAGTCTTGAAGAACTCTTCACTGTAGCAACCATTTTCCAGAGAACTTGATTTCACTTGTCGACATAATAAGAAAACATGGCGAAGAAGAAGAAGACTTGCATCAATCTTGAGCGAAGGTATTGACACATGAATTTCTTTGTATCAGCAGAGCTTTGTTTAACTAAATGTTTTGTTTATTTAATGTATTGCTGTTTTTCTTTTTTAGTTTCCTTTTAAGTTATGCATTTAGCTTCCATTTACTGCACCTGTGATCCATCCTTGGAATTACATGGAGGAACAGAGGGGCAAATGCAAAGGTGCATTCTCGCACCGGTCTCCCAAGCGTGTACATTCTTCTTAAGCAGTGAAGACTACAACTACGATGACTTGGTCATGTTTGCTGCATGGAAGATGGTTGCATCCTCAAAGATATCTTCTATGGACAGTTGACAAATGGCAAAAGAACAGTTGGCCGACTAAACTGAGGTTTAAAGACTAGTGTAAGTGGGACACGAAGGCTCTGGACATGGGTTTGACATCCTGGATAGACTAAGCAGCTGACCGATCCAAGCAAAAATGTACCATGACAAGCCACTTCAGACTGTATGAAAAGAAGCTCTTGCAACACGGAGAAGTGAAGCAATAATGCTGCAAAGAAAAGAAAAAAAAAATGCATTAAAGTTATCACTCCAAGGTCGCACCATCCTTTAGTCAGTTATGGCTGAAAATGGCTATCTTTCATCGTACGGTACTGTACTGCACTATGCATTTAGTTAGCATACTTTGTTTTCCAAGCTGATTTCTTCTTGTCCTGTTCTACATAAAATCTTTATTTGATAGAAACGACAGTCATCATCTGTTTTTGTATTGTTGTAAAACTACGTTTCTACCTTTTATGCTTCTCAATAACCAATGGTCCATTGGTCTCTTAAATATATAGAAAAACAGTAGTAACATACTTTTTGTGACATAGGTGTTCATACAGGTTTGACAGGTCAATGGACTACAACATATCTTCTTCTTCTTCTTCTGTGTTTGTTCTCAATCTCCTGCTACCAAGCCTTGAACAGGGCTTCGCAAGTAGCAGCATGCAGTCTGGAGAACGGAATGTATTGTGTCGCTAGTTTACAGCTTGACTGCAATATTTTCACCTTATGGTCCGACACATCCGTCTTCGGCTGTCTACAACATATGAATCTGATATTGCATCAAGAATGTTATTATCAGTCTAATATACCAAAAATTCACTGCCGAATGAAAAAAATTCACTGCCAGTGAATGAGCTGACAGTAGTCAGCAATTTTTAGATGGCTGCTTGCATCAGTGTCAGCGAACAAGAGCTGACCAAGACCCTATTCCATCTCAAACAGCAACCCAGAAACAGGCACCACAAGTGCAGTCTGGCTAAGAGTATAGGGATCGCAGTGGGAAGGCAAACCCAGTATCCAAAAATCCAGCTGAAATCGGATGTGTCAGGTCAAAAGGCACAGAAACTGCAGCCTTACTGCAAACTAGGACATAACGTCACAGCATCCTTTTCAGGATGAATGCCAAAGAAGAAGAAGACTTGGTTCAGGAAGTCGACTCTAGTTCAGGAAAAGACAGAAATAAAATCTTAGATAAAGATATTTGTTTTCTTAAACATTGGAACATGCATGTTTCTCTGTAGACTGAAAGGTAGGTCCCATGGCAACAATTGCCATCGGGGATGAAGATAACTCTTCATGGACTAATCCACGGCATATGTGAGGGGAGGGGGGTGGTCGGGGGGTGGCCAGTTCCATTCCTTGCTGTTTATACCTTCCCCAACCCATACATCATGTACCAATTTACAGCTTGGTCGACTGGAGGAGCGGTCGAACCAGGAACGAACCACGCTCCTAATTTTTTTCTGTCCGCTGTGATTTCAAACTCTTGCTCAGTGTAATCCCAGTCTTAGCAAGCAAGCTCACTGTCGACCAGGCTACATGATCCACTGTGGACTACATTTGTCTTTTCGTTTCTTTTCTATTGCCAATTTTTCACTTGTTGTTCTTTTTAAAGTATATTTTTGTTATTGATAATGTAATTGCTGTTGTGATAGATTTTCTATTGTATTTTATTTGTTGATAGGATCTTTTCTGTGTATAGTATTTTTTCTTATCTGTGAAATGATGTTTACTGTGTACAGTAATTTTTCTGTTGTGATATGTTTTCTGTTGTACTTAATCTATTGATAGAATCTTTTATGTTGTGGTATGTTTTTCTGTTCTATTTTATCTATTGATATAATCTTTTTTGTGTATATTATCTTTTCTGTTGTGGTATGTTTTTCTGTTCTATTTTATCTATTGATATGATCTTTTTTGTGTTATTAGCTTTTATATTGTGATGTATTTTCTGTTGTTATATCTTTCTGTTGATTGTATATTCTCTTTTGATAGTGATTATTCTATTGATTGTATCATTTTTAACTTAACTTTAACTTAACTTAACGTTTTTAATACTGGTTTACAAGGCTCTACAGTCTGTATACAACCAGTTTATTTCACTCCACGGATACCAAAAATACTGTAAGCATCCAATTTGTTGATCATATCCTTACTCCTGATAGTATAATTTTAGCAACAGACAACTTTCTGTCTTGCTTCTATTGACAAAAACTTGATTCACTGCTTTAATGCTCAACAGGTCCTGAACCAAGATGGAAATACATCAAGTATACATGACAAGATTCTAACAATTTCTGTCAAGAAAGGATGGAAATCTGGTACAAAGATTACATTCTGTCGAGAAGGAGACCAAGGTCCAAATAACATTCCATGTGAGTTCAAAATATTATAATTTCCCCATCGGGTCCCCCTTTGGGTTGCAACAGATATGCTCCATTGGTTCCTATTCTTTGCCATCTTCTTGAGTTCCATTCCACGAGACCCCAATTGAGCTGACTTCTGCCTCGACTGTTTGCTGCCAGATGTTTCTTGTCCTTCCAATTCCCTGTAGGTTCTAATCCAAATCATGTCTGGTTATGCTATCTGGTTTTTTTCCTGAAAGTGGGTACTATCAATTCCCACTTTTTCTTTCCCAAAAAATCGTACTAGCATAGTCATCATCATCATTATTATGTAGCATGTCCTTCGCAGGACATCATTCTCATGATAGCTGATATGTTAGACACTCAATCTCTAACAAGCTCTCGCGACTCTGCTACTGTCAACCCCAGAACCTCTGTAATGTCTCTTGGCCCTCTTCTCCTTGGTCTGCCTCAGTCTCTTGTGCCAAGTACCATGCCCTTCAGTATTGTTCCTTCTATGTGACGTCTGATGTAACCAAAAAATGTTGTTTACTAGCCAGTTTTGTTCTCATATATCCAGTATCCAGTTCCTGTAGAATTTCTGTGTCTATCTTTTTCGTTATCTCTGGTATTTTTAGCACATTCCTATAAAATTTTAGCTTGACGGATACAACCTTCTTCTATAAGGTTTGTGTGGTTGACCATGTTTCACATCCATATGTTGCCATGGATAAGACAAGTCCTTATAAGGTTTGTGTGGTTGACCATGTTTCACATCCATATGTTGCCATGGATAAGACAAGTCCTTATAAGGTTTGTGTGGTTGACCATGTCTCACATCCATATGTTGCCCTGTATAAAGCAAGTCCTCATAATTGATATTTTTGTCATTTTTTTTAGTGCTTGCCAACAGTTTTTCATATTAGTTAACGTCTGTAGGGAAAGAAGACCGACATCTGGTCAGGCAAAACATAAAAACAAAAACTATCTATGTAGCGGTTCGGGTACATAATTCAAGTTGACAGGCGAGTAATGGTAAACAGCGCAGCAACTGCATTTGGGTGTATGCATGGCTTAGCCTTTAGCATAATGCAGAGTCTCACCTTGATGGGAGACTTTTCACAAAGACGAAGAATGGAGTGGTTGAACATGAAGTACAAATTTAGCTGAGACAGCAGATCAATATATGATGCAGGTTTTGGTGCATTGATAAAGCGATGGGATAAACCTATCAGTGTTCTCTGAACATTATGTTGAGGTACAAGGGACAATGTCAGTGCTATAATAAATGGTTTTTAAGTTTGTATCTCAATTAGTTTTCTTTTAAATAATCATGTGACCTATTTACTGACTTTCCCTTGTAGTAAAAAGTCATAGGAAGGTTGTGCATATGACTGGCAACTTCATGTAAAGCAAAGTACTAACATTACCTGTAGTTCAGATTATATTAGTACAATTAATCAGCCGGCATTAACAATGCGGTACTGAAGTCGGATGTACAGGGCCCTAAGGAGCAAAACATAGTGCAATGCACTCAAGCTTTAGGAAACAACAGAAAATATTAAAATACAAATATGTTTTTATTATTGACAGCTGATATTGTGTTTACTCTGAAAGACAAGCCTCATCCCCGGTTTCGTCGAGAAGGCACCAACTTAATCCACATGGCCAAAGTACCACTAGCTTGTGCCTTAATCGGATGCACAATTTCTATCCATACTCTGGATGAAAGAATATTACATATTCCCATCACTGATATTGTAAAGTAAGTACTATTGCTAATATTGTAAAGTAAGTACTATTGCTAATATTGTAAAGTAAGTACTATTGCTAATATTGTAAAGTAAGTACTATTGCTAATATTGTAAAGTAAGTACTATCGCTGATATTGTAAAGTAAGTACTATCGCTGATATTGTAAAGTTCAGAAGGGTAAACATTTCCATGGTGGCCAAAATAAATGCTTGTTGTTGTTGATATGGATACAGCAGCATCCAGGCTCTTGCCCTGCGGCCCAATGCCATGTTATGGTATCTGCACGTGTTTATCAGCTGTTGTCTAGTGCCATACAAAGTGTTCCATGTATCTGGTCGCGGAGGAAGAAGCATTTTTCTAAAATCGTTGAGCGCTGAGCACTCAAAGAGATGATGATCAGCGGATTCATATAGGTGTGTAGACAACTGACACTCAGAAGTATGTTGTGGTTGGATTCTGTTCAGGGGCTTGCTAAGTGAGATGTGTTGGGTTCTCAGTCGGAAAATGGTGCTCTGGTCCTTCCTTGTGAGTTGATTTATAAAGGACACGCTTCAAAGTTCTACGTATTGCTTCATTTAAATCCTTTAACATAATACCTGACACTTGGGAAGCTGTTGCGCAAGATCGAACTGCTTAGAGCACATGTCTTTGTAAAGGTGCAGCATCCTTGTATTCATAAAGTAGCCGCTGAATAACGGAGAAATTAAGCCTTCACATTAGGGGTACAATCCCTGTACACACTTTCCTAGGTCTTTCCAGGCCCACATCGGTCTCTTAAGTCGCCTTCGAACCTATTGACTGACCAAACATATTCCAAATGGATGAACACAGAAAGTGGGGTTCATCAACCATGGTCGACAAGCAACATCAGGGTTAAAATAGAGAGCAAATAATATGGTCGCTCATGTGCTACTAGAGCCTTGAAGAGAGACTAAGAATAAAATCACCAATGTATTGTCGAGGCCTAAAATATGAGTCGTTAAATGGATCACCTGTGTTACCAAAACCCAGAAAGGCAGGAAAGAATAGAATTGTCCAGGTGTGATCAGGTCTCAGAAGGGAAGAAAATTGTTGAACCTTGTGTTACTGGAGATGAAAAGTTGAGAAAATTGTAGGATCTCCCATATGTTACTGGAGACAAAAAGCTGAGAAAGTTGTAGGATCTCCCATGTGTTACAGGAAATGAAAAGTTGAGAAAATTGTAGGATCTCCCATATGTTACTGGAGACAAAAAGCTGAGAAAGTTGTAGGATCTCCCATGTGTTACAGGAGATGAAAAGTTGAGAAAGTTTTTGGATCTCCCATGTGTTACTGGAGATGAAAAGCTGAGAAAATTGTAGGATCTCCCACTATGTTACTGGACATCATAAGCTGAGAAAATATTGTAGAATCTCCCATGTGTTACTGGAGATAAATAGCTAAGAAAATAACACATGTTTCAAAGAGCTAAAAACAGGAGGATTACAGTGCTCAAGGGTTAAAAATCATGGGCCATCAGAAAAAATCAGGAGGTGGTTCATTCTTGGTATGACCGCTCCTCCAGTCAACCTAGCTGTAAATAGGTAACTGACGTATGAGTTGGGGAAGGTATAAACAACGAGGAAGGGAACTGGCCACCCCACCTCACATAGGCTGTGGCTTAGTATGTGAAGAGTTATCTTCATCCCCGATGGCAATTGTTACCATGGGACTGACCTTTACCTTTAAAACAGGAACATAAAATAGTAACACTGTAACCTGTTTGTCATGTTGTAAAATATGGCTAAGAATGATTGGGCAGGAGGTTGGCTACCCTATATTGTAGGCAGATTTAGGCCACACACACATTTTTTAACACAAATGGGTAAGCTACCGTTAAACTAGAATCCTGGTGTTCATTCTTCTTCTTCTTCCTCGTTCGTCTTCAGAGCTCAATTTCAATGACTCTAACAAAGGCAGCAGTTGACTCAAGGCTCTGTCTGTACGCTTCCGTACAGCTTCTCGTGGAAGGACACTGGCTGTTGCCAAATGCTACTTCTTTTGTCGGTATACAGTGGACAGGACTGCAAAATATGTTCTGCCTTCATGGGGGCTGTGCCGCAGGCACAAAGGTCTGTAGTACCAATCTTGAACTTGTACAGATGGCATCTAAGTCTGTTGTGACCTGTGCGTAGCCGGAGAATTATCACCTGGTTTCGCCTGGAGAGTTGATGGTAGGCATCATTTTCTATGTGGCCAGGGTGGTCCTTTTTCCATTTTGCACTGTACATTGCCCTAATGAATGCTTTTGTCTCATTGTATGTGATTTCTGTATCACTCTGTTGCAGCATTCCTTGCTCTCTGGCGAGTCTGTCTGCCTCCTCGTTGCCTGGAATGCCACTGTGGGCTGGTAGCCACTGAACTGTGCTTTTTTTTGAAGCACTGGGACAGCCGTTCGAGCGAGTCTGCCAGAGCGCCGAGTTCATTTTTGTGCTGGTTCTTGAGCACCATTAACACTGTGAGGGCGTCTGTGAAAATGAACACTTGCTTTTCTGCCTGCTCTTTATGGTCTATAAGGGTTTCAGCTGCTTGTCTCAGGGCACTGGCTTCGACACTGAAGTTGCTGCAGCATCTCCCAGTGACAAATGCTGCTGAGTATACTTTGCTTTTTAGTTTTAGTTCATTCAGGCACAGTATGTACCATATGCCAGGTAGCAAAATGTCATCTGAACTCATCTGTCTTTTACCTTGGAGTACCATACTGGACCAAGGTCTTGTCCTAGGTCATCCATTAACGCCCTGGTGGACGTCTGGGTTGGGCGGTTAAAGGTGTAGAGCCATCATGATGCCATTTTGCAAGTTCATCTATTGTCAGGCAAATGTACTACACGGCCAGCCCATCTGTACTTTTTAGCAGCATCATATCTACAACGTCATTGAAACAAGTTTGACTTGTGATTGCGGTGCTGCGGATGAGGTCCCGTAGTGAGATTGACAATGTTCTACGCTCCATTGCACATCGAGTAGTTTGGAGTCGTGCATTGTTCATTTTTTGTTGGTTCCACACCTCGCATTCATTTACGATGTTGCTGTTTTATATCTCAACCATACAAGACAGATTAATGCCTTCAGTTAACAGAGCAAAGGATATGGTGCAGATAAAGCTAAAATGAATCTACACTGATGACTCACCTATTTTTGTCTAGACGGCAGACATAAAAAGGAAAAATGTTGGCGTGGAGCGAACTGGAACTGATGGCTTGACACAGGAGAGGACTTGACAAGTATTTGTTGATGGCTTGTGCTCAACAGAAAGCTGAAAGGTTTTGGTTCATCGATTAATTGATTGATAGAATAGTTTCACTATTTCCTATCAGGAAGGATGGATATGATTGAGGCTAGTCTCAATACCATTGAATGACTGGGCATGTTTATCACATGAAAGATGATAGGCTGCCAAAGGAATTCCTCTTTGGACAGCTAGCAAATGGAGAATTGGACATCCCACACTCAATTCAAGGAAGTATGCAAGAGGAACATGGAGTCATCCAACATCCATCAGAGGATTGGGAAACAATTGCTAAGGATCAAGCTGTTTGGAGACAGTCAGTTGGAGCGGACAAAGTGGCTGCTGACGCTTGTAGAGGCCTTCTAGCTGCAGAATAAAAGAAAAAACGGAAGAGATCGGGGAACACCCTGGCAAGCCAGTTCCCCTCAGCATGGTAATACGATCTGTGGCAGGGACTGTCACTCGTGGATCGGCCTTTACAGTCATAGCCATACACCATAAAAAAACTGAGAACTGCTTAACCAGAGCAACTGGGAAGATTCATCAAAATTTTCTGGCCATACACCATACCAACCAAGAATTGCTTGCCCAGAGCAACTGGGAAGATTCATCAAAATTTTCTGGCCAAAGACCATACCAACCAAGAATTGCTTGCCCAGAGAAACTGGGAAGATTCATCAAAATTTTATGGCCAAACACCATTCCAACCAAGAATTGCTTGCCCAGAGCAATCAGGAAGATTGTACACCATCATAACCGGTTGAAGCTGGAATTAGATCCGCCATCCCCTAAGAATAGATCTTGACACTATCCCCAGAACCACTATGCTATGGATCCAAGAAGGAAGGCAAAAGTGAGGCCAATCTAAGACAACTTGGCAAATAGCCATAGAGGTCAAAATAAAGATAATGAACCAGAGCTTGGGTCCCATATGAAGGATGGTCTTACTGAGTGGAGGGAGTTTAATGTTGTCCTTAAATACACCGCAAAGCGTGTGATGGTCACTGATCGCTATGTCAGTATTGACCAAGGATCTTCTTCTTTTTTGGCATTTGTCTTGAAAAGACCATTTGTAATGTTGTGTCTTTCTTTACACTGAGGCTACAATATCGGCCTCTTTTTGCTTGACACATCCGGTTTCAGTACGGCATTTTTGGGACCGTGTTTGACTTCCCTTTTTGATCCTTAATCTCTTAGCCAAGCTGCATGGTTGTAGTCTATTTTCAGAGTCGCCACTTGGAGGTGGATTAGGGTCTTGGTCAGTTATGGTTCACTGACCCTGATGCATGTAGCGAACTGTCAATTGCTGGCTGTTGTCAGCTCCTTCACTGGTTTATCTTTGGCTCCGACCAAAGATCTAATAAAATACATGTCAATTTTTTTAAATTCTACCTCTTTCTCTACCTCTTTTCTTTGCTAGATGTCCCTTCTCTGTAAATTATAATCTAGTGCATTTCTTCTTCTTCTTCATACGCTGTCAAACGTCGACTTGAATTTGTTCAAAGAGAGCAGCGGTCACCCTGTTGCTATCAACACTGCTATAGAGCTTGTCTAGGGTTGGTACTGGTGATGGCCACATATGCTTTCTCTGGTCCTCGTATGTTGGACAATTTTGCAGCAGATGATCTTGGGATCCAGTGCACATGATGTTATATTGTTAAATAGCTTTCTTCGAGATATTTTCTCATCAGCAGTTATTTTGTTCACTTCCATAAGTCCACGGTATTCTGAAGACTTTTCCATAACATTTTGACTCGAAGGACTCGAGGCTTGTGTAACTGTCCTAATTTCACAGCCGCATTCTGCCATGGGAAAAACACAGGTTCTGAAAATTTGCACTTTCACTGGCTTGCAATATTCTGCGATAGTTTCCGCAGGTTGTGTTTTTAATACAGAATGTTATCATTTGCTACTTCCCACCTGAAAGTTAAAATCGCCCACTAGAGGGCGGTAGCACCTAGGTTGAAGAGCACTAATCTAGGTTAACAAAAAATTTGTTGTTTTCATTCACAGACCTGGATACACAAAAACAGTCTGCGGTGAAGGAATGCCTTTGGTTGCTGCTCCGTGTGATAGAGGCAACCTTATCATAGAATTTGAAATTGTGTATCCAACTCTTCTAACATTACAGAAGAAAGACCTTCTAAGAAAAGCACTTTTATCTTAGATAAGATTAGTATTAGTGACGATGGAGATTTAGTACCAGTCAGGAGCCATAACAAGTTTGTTTGCTATAATGACTTTACATTACAAAAATTGTTCTAGTATTTCAAGGTCAAGGGAGCTCTTTCTTTGAAACTATGATTACATTTTAATTTCAAATTTGGGGAAAAGTACCATCTCTGAAAAGCACTTCTTTCTTAGTTATTCAATATTAAAACATTTAATAATGCTGTAGTTTGTACCATTAAAAAACACTTTGCAATAAATAAATATTCATATTTTTAAAATTCAGTTAAATTGAGGGCAATCTGGCTTTGAGAGCATGATCAAAATTTAATTTCGAAGTCGGTAAAACGTAGCTGCTACTAAAAGTACATAGATATTTAATTGACACAGCACTTTTAATTATGCTGTAGTGTAAAAAAAACCAGGAACACTTTGTCTCTAATAGATAAATCTTTTTAAAAAAATCTAGCCACCATTTCCAGGCAGAGAAAGATCTGGTTTTTTTAAAATTCTTATTCTTTGTCGTTTATTCTTGCATCAAAGTTTCTCTAACGAAGGTAAAGGTCACCATTGTCTGTAAGGCTGGTTTATTTTCATACAGCATTTGTTTCATCTGCCTTGTGAGGCCAGTATTGTTCTATTGCTTCCTGTGTAAGCTGCTTACAGCTTTGTAGGATATAGGATGTGTTTCCAGTAATAGTAAACTCCCCATATAACTTAACATCTTTATACTGGTTTAGAAGACTACAGAGTCTGTATACAACCAGTTTCTTGGAGGGTGGTTTTTACCGAAGTGCGAGTCCATTTTAATAGACTCAAACACTAGAGCTAAGTAGACTTGCAGACAGTTAGGTGCCATCTATAACTGCTCTTAACAAACCACTGGGGAAAGGTACAAATAACGGATAGATTTTTAACTTGATTTTGTCTAGTAAGTCGCTAATCCTACTCTTTTTGATTTCCAATTGCCAAGGAATTTTTAAGGTGCTTTACAATGAACACGGGAAGATCTAGAAGATCCAAGTGAAAAAAAATCCTGGTCTCCACCATGATTCGAACATGCGACCTACGACACCCGAGGCGAACCTTTGCCTCAAGACCTGTGGGAGCTTGCAGCTTTATAGAATTTAGGATGCATTTCCAGTCATAGTATACTCCCCATATGGACACCTGTCATCTGTTCAAATCTTCATTATGTTGTAACTGTGACCCTTGAGTCTGTCATGTCTAGCCCTCAGTCTAAAGATGACTACTTGTTCTTCTCAAGTTAAATCATAGTAGTTTAATTTTTGGAAGTTGGAACGAGGCACTGATGAGCCCATTTTCCCCTAAAGTTGGCAGATCTGGTTTTTAAACAGAAGATAAAATTATAGTTTCAAAGTTTGGAAAAAAAGTAGTCTCTGAAAAATACATTTACCTAAAACATTAAAAACACCATTTTGATTTTGTGTTTCTAAGTGCAGAAAGGTCAGATTTCTATTTTTAGATTGAGAACTTCTCAGAATAGCACTTTTATCCTGGATATTAAAGATTAAGTACTTTTATTAGTAAAAGTAAAGGCTGCCGTCCATCGCAGACGATGATGGCATAATTTATTTGTTAGCGCTATTTTTAGTAAGGATTAACTGCGCTACTTTTTATTCTCACTCTCTCGTCTCGAGCCGCCCAACCACAGTGGTAAGTCAAGGACAAGACGACTAGGGGACGACTACGAGATGCAGGGGACCCATGAAAAAGACGGCAGAGTCCAGAGTCGAACCCACACCACCTGATCACGGGGCAGATAGCTTAACCACTTCACCACGGAATTATTTTATTAGTACTGGAATTTATACTATCCGGGAGAAGTTTTATTGCAATATTTAAATATTGTTATTTTAAAATGTGATCAGCAGAACCACTGTGGAGATAAAATCTGACTTCAAAAATAGGGTAAAATTGTAATTATAAAGTTAAGAAAAAGTATTCCCCAAAGATAAATTAATGATGCTGAGAACTTTGTTGAAAGCCAGTGGTCATGAAGTATATTTGTAATTATTTGTAATAATTAATTCTGTCTAACTTAACTTAACTTAACTTAACGTCTTTATACTGGTTTAGAAGACTCTGCAGAGTCTGTATACAACCAGTTTCATTTACATTATCTTGCTCTAAAAGCTATACGTATCCAATTTATTCTTAAATGCATTAACTGTCCCTGCTTCCACTACCTTCCGTGGCAATGCATTCCAAGCATTCACCACTCTCTGACTAAAAAAATATTTCCTAATATCTAGTCTGGACCTATTTATCAATCTCGCTGGCATTTTCAGTCTAGCAAAGATCTGGCTTTGAGAAGAGGATTACATTTTAATTTCAAAGTTTAGAAAACATATTCTCCTCAAGACACTTGGATATTAAAGAGCACTTTAACTTTTATTGGAACTGGAGTTTGTGAAAACTAGGAACAAATTGCTTGCTATAATTAAAAAAATATTTGAATAGTTTCCATAAGGAACGAAAGTTATTTTCAGTGCAAAAACAAATGTTTTCTAAAAAACACCTTTATTTTAGATATTGAATACAAAGTTCTATTGATTATTCTGCAGTTTGTAAAAACGTAGAACAGTTTGTCAGGCAATAATTAAATATATATATTTAAAAAAACTGACTAGTGAAGGAAAATCTAATTTTAAATCTGAAGTAGGGAAAAGTTAGTATATCAAATAATTAAACAAATGACAAGTCGCAAGCTGTTTTATAAAAAGCAGATATGAAACAACACCAGACAAGAGGGATATAGAGCAAGAGGGGGACTAAAAAAAAGAAGGATAGGTGATGTAAGTGAAATACTGAAGAAATATGGAACGACTACAGCATTGCGGCACATCTGGCACAGACAAGAAAACTACACCTCGCCATGACGTCTAAAGACACAAGTGGATAGAAGTAGATGAAATATTTTTGTGCAACCCTGTTAAGAATCAAATGAACTATTTTATCGTTTAAATAAGCCATCTTAATTGATTTCTATTCATACATTTCTCACGTTGCGGCTAAACTGTTGATATTTGATATATTTTACTTTAATGTGTTCATGTTTTATAAAATCTTTTGGAAAAGAAAGAATTGTACTTTCATAAACTATATTGTGTCTAGTCATAATAAATGAGATTTTCATTTTAGTCATGACTTTGTTAACATTTCTGTGTATTAACGCTGTTCTTAACTTGTTCCTTCTTTTGATGCAAAACTATAATTTTAATTTCCTGTGAAACATAGGATTATTTGTCAGAAATTAGTATATGGAGTACTGCTCCATTTAAAACTATAATGGGCTTTAATGGTTGATCGACATCTACTGGTTTCCAGTTGGCTTCTATACCCTTCCATGTGGATTCAAGACAAAGGCATGTCTTGTTACAATAGCAGATTGTTTCTTGACATGTGACATGAAAGTCTACTACTGATGATACTGGCTGACAAATACTAAGTGAAAAGAGGAAGACGCTGACCAAGACTTACCTTTAAATCTCAGGCGTGCAGAGACGCAAGTGAACATACGTACAATGCGCATGATGACGTCACTTCTGGTGTAAACAGCACATACCAACTGTCAACTTTGCATAATTTCATTATCCTCCGACTCATAGTTTCATCAGCAGACCGTTGAAAACATGGTGGGTGTGATACAGAATCCGTCTAGAGTTGACCAGCGAGCGGTGATTCGGTTTCTAACAGCCGGCAGTACATGGTGACAAAAGTGTGTCGAAGACAACAGTGACGAACTGGACAACGATGTTTAAAGAAGGGCGTGAGTAACGCAACAATATGCGCCTGACATGATCTCGGAAGATCTTTCGTTAACTCAGGTCCTTCTTTAAACATCGTTGTCCAGGATTACCAGATTATTTACGTGAAAATATCCAGTCTCCACCATGTTTTGTCCCCGTGACCTCCGGCACTCGAGGTAGACACCTTACCTCAAGACTACTGAGTCCACATGAACGTCGTTGATATGATTACTGTTACTTTGTTTAGAAAAAAAATGTAATAAATCTCAAATAAAATATATACGGAAATCAAGATTGTGTTTTGAAATTATGCTATAATCTTCAGACAATAAATTTACTGTTACAAATGTTATTAAAAAAACTGTAATAATTAAATTAGTTTGAATTCTTAAAAACAGCAATGAAGTAAAGAGACTCTTTTCTGAAGTCTTTGGAACCAAAGATTTTGTTTTTCAATTATTTTAATTTTTATAGATACAAAGTAGCAGTAACTTTTAAGTTTTTTAGTCAATGTAATGGAACAGTATTTAAATTAATTTCAATTCCTAGAAATAGTAGTGGCTTTAAGAATCCATTTTAAAATTTGTATAAACCAAGATTTGATTAAATTCTTGTAAATTCTTCAAAAGCAAGTCATGGGTAATGAAATTTTATTTAAACTGGGAGAAAAATTTGGTGATTAATATCTTCCGAAATAAAAATCAAGCAAAATTTAATTTAAAAATGAACGACAATTCAGTTCCAGTCACTGCAGACATTCTGGTATCAAATATTCCTCACACTTATTTACTTGTATTGTGTTTCATTCCTTCCTCGCAGCTGTTCACTTTCTTGACAAATAGAGAGGGCCAGGAACAAATATAATACAATAATCAATCAATAATCTTTCCACTTTCAGAGGAGCAAAGGCCGTCAACAAACAACTGCCACAATGTGATATCGTAAGTCAACAGTGACAGCTCACCCAGCAACTTCCCTGTTTTCTTAATGCTCGATTCGAGCTCTCTCTCTCTCTCTCTCTCTCTCTCTCTCTTCCACTCACATCAATGTATGATGCAGCCTTTTTCCCTTGGCCCTTTTCCCACTTGAAATTCAAAACAGAGACCATCTTGTGCTGCTATGAGGAGGACATCTTAATGTGTGTCCTAACCATAGAGATCTCTGCCACTATTAAATCAAAATATGTGGAGCCTGAAGGAAGTGAGAATGGCTATGGCACGGCAGAGGTTGAATAAGATGAAGAATCTGTGGCAGAACTCTAATAAGATGAAGAATCTGTGGCAGAACTCTAATAAGATGAAGAATCTGTGGCAGAACTCTAATAAGATGAAGAATCTGTGGCAGAACTCTAATAAGATGAAGAATTTGTGGCAGAACTCTTATAAGATGAAGAATCTGTGGCAGAACTCTAATAAGATGAAGAATCTGTGGCAGAACTCTAATAAGATGAAGAATCTGTGGCAGAACTCTAATAAAATGAGGAACATAAAAATTATATGAACTTGCATCTTCCTGGTGGCAACGTACGGATGTGACACGTGGACCACCACACAGACACTTAAGATAAGAATTGACTCATTTGAACTGAAATGCTACAGGAGGGTGCTGAAAATACCATGGGTGGCGAAATGCAGAAATGGAGATATACTAAAAGAGCTTAACATCAACGAACATTGGTTGGTAAACAACATCTTATCCAGAAAACTGAAAAATGTTGGTCACATCAAACGCCATAATGGCATATTGAGAATAATATCGGAGGGTATGGTTCCTGGAAGGCGGGGCAGAGGCAGACAGAGAAGCAGATGGACAGAAGACATCACGGAGGTCCTGAAGATGACAGCGACGGAGGCGGGCATTCTGGCCAGAGATCGAGAGTCTTACAGATCGGCTGTTGTGAGAGCGACGTTCTGGCCAGAGATCGAGAGTCTTACAGATCGGCTGTTGTGAGAGCGACGTTCTGGCTAGAGATCGAGAGTCTTACAGATCGGCTGTTGTGAGAGCGACGTTCTGGCCAGAGATCGAGAGTCTTACAGATCGGCTGTTGTGAGAGCGACGTTCTGGCCAGAGATCAAGAGTCTTACAGATCGGCTGTTGTGAGAGCGACGTTCTGGCTAGAGATCGAGTCTTACAGATCGGCTGTTGTGAGAGCGACGATCTGGCCAGAGATCGAGAGTCTTACAGATCGGCTGTTGTGAGAGCGACGTTCTGGCTAGAGATCGAGTCTTACGGATCGGCTGTTGTGAGAGCGACGTTCTGGCTAGAGATCGAGTCTTACAGATCGGCTGTTGTGAGAGCGACGTTCTGGCCAGAGATCGAGAGTCTTACAGATCGGCTGTTGTGAGAGCGACGTTCTGGCTAGAGATCGAGTCTTACAGATCGGCTGTTGTGAGAGCGACGTTCTGGCCAGAGATCGAGAGTCTTACAGATCGGCTGTTGTGAGAGCGACGTTCTGGCTAGAGATCGAGTCTTACAGATCGGCTGTTGTGAGAGCGACGTTCTGGCCAGAGATCGAGAGTCTTACAGATCGGCTGTTGTGAGAGCGACGTTCTGGCTAGAGATCGAGTCTTACAGATCGGCTGTCGTGAGAGCGACAGCCAGAAAGACCACGGTCAACTTCTCAATAATGCCTCAAGATTTAAGAAGAATCACTGTAAGCCACTAGCAAGGAATGATCAAGTGTTATCTCAGCACGAGTAGGTTCCAACATCTCTCGTTTCTACCTTGTGATACAGGAACGTTTACATCCCTATGACTCTAAGAGATATGTTGATATAAGGACGATAAGTTGGAGGTCCCGTATTGTACACGCTGTAGTATACATGTACAAGAACCATTGACAGGTACAAGTAAAAAAATTAAGACTGTTAGCCACTGTCTTGGCAAAAATTATAAAGGTTATGAAATTTCAACCCAATAGTGACCTACATGAATGTGGAGGTAGCCCATCAATCATGCAAAGACACAATATATCATCCACCAATTTGTCTGTACCCACGATTGTGAGTACTTGGAACTCTGGTATTCAAACAGGCATGTTAATGTCTGTTGCCGGAAAGTTCAAACCTATCGGTTACCCGTAATAGGTATTGTTAAACTTCCCGCGGTTCACTAGACCTGGCGGAAGATACAAATATGGGCTGATTTTTAATTTGAAGTTTTTCCGGGCAGCGGGCGTTAAGCCTACTCTTTTCGATTTTCAACTGCCAATGGATTTTTAACGTGCTTGACACTAAATGCGGGAGTCCTACCTCACTACCCACAGATAGAGATCAGGGGAATTTTTACCAGAAGATCCACGTGAAAAAAAATCCCGGTTTCCACCATGATTCGAACGTGTGACCAGCGCCACCGGAGGTGGACACCTTACCTCGAGACCACTGAGCACCTGATTGTAAGCAATTTATTTATTTTTAAGGGACCTCCACATCCGTAAGGTAGATAAAGAGCTACTAAGAAAAAGAATATGGCTTTTCAAAGACTTGAAGAATGGTTTGCCAGCGAGAAATGGAATGGGTCACTCAACCAAGCTGAGACCAACAACAATACATGCTACGATGTGACCCATGAAATGCATGCAAAGTGTTGCCTTAGTAAGCGCATCAGAACAAAAACTAAATGAAATCCACTGATACAGACTTTGTACCGAATTGGCTCGCCGGCATCTTTGAATCTTTGTGTATGACAAAGACAAGAACTGCACGACTGCCTCGCAGAGAGCATGTCGTAAGAGGCGACTGACTAGCTGTATGCGTAACCCCGGCCATTGTTAGGTGGTTTATAAAGAGCGGCATATGGCATCTAACAGGCTGCGGGTCTACTTTGCTCCAGTAGTTGAGTCTAATACGATGAACTCGCACATCGGTAATCATCCTTCAATAAACTGGTTGTATACATACTCTGCATTCTTCTAAACCAGTATCAAGACGACAAGTTCAGTCAAGTTTATAAATTAAAAAAACATTCTTTCTCTGCCTTTCTATCATGAAGGAAAACCTGGAAATAATTTACAGATCTTGGGGAATCCTTGGATACAAACTGTTACATCTGCAGCTTAGTATGTGCTGAGTTTCTTAAAAATCGTTTTATTTCATTCTTCTCTGAATTCTCGCAAACCAAAAGAAACTGTTTGTAGAGTTCTAGCCTAGTGTCTCGTGGAATTCCAGGTTGAGAAACTGCATTAAAACAGTACATCTGTTATTATTAAGGTGATTCGGCATTACCTCTATGTGTTACAAATCATCATTCAAACATTACCTGCCATCCGTTGAAGCCCAGGTCTATCATACCCTGTTTATGTTTCTCTATCAATTCACCGCAGTTTTCTTCTCCATTCAGAATAACATTTTAAAAATCGACAACAATTGCTTAATCCGTATCCTTGACTTCATGAAACAGAAGAGGACAATTACAATTGACATTGGGTTGCCTTCTCTTTTTATTGAAGGGACGAAACTCTTCAACAGCTGGTTGCCTTCTCTTTTTATTGAAGGGACGAAACTCTTCAACAGCTGGTTGGACTTAAAGGGACAACACTGCCGTTACTTTGTAACATCCATATGAGGAAAAATTACATTGTTCTGTTCTGTTATGCCTATAACTCGCTGCATTCAATTTCAATAAGTGTTCTCAAGTTTTGCCTTTCTAGGTCTTCACCTGCCCCTAGAGGCCTTCTACATGCACAACCACCGGCATATCCTAGGCATACGATGCCCTGACTACATCCACAACATGGAGGTTTCTGCTAAAACAGGCCTCTACGCAATCTCGGCATCACATGACCGCCGCTGAGTTTCGTTGTTCTGTCGTACGGCTGGACCATGAAACCCCGACCAACAAGATACTTTGCAAATCTTTCCTCGGGTTCAAAGGACTGCCCTGGACCATCTGAAGATACAGCAGAGGCCGCCCCTACACGGTACGGATTCAGTAGATAGCAGCTTCCCCTCCGCACTTAACCAGGCCTGGAGCCGTGACGCGGCAGTGTGCCATGGATGTGGCCGATCGAGGCAGTGGGTCTCAGTATGACCTTGATCAGTATGTCTCCCCTGACCTTGATTACTCCGCGCTCGCACGACAGATGCAACATAAAGTATTTGAACATATTACCATCAAGTTAAAATAATTATTCTCTTCCCTTTCCATTGGTAACTTCAATTCAGAGGACACTATGTTTTCCACAAGTTCTAGTTTCATTGAATATATCTCATATTTCACTCTGCAGATGTTACCAATAAATTAACCTACGCCTTCTGTACATTCATGTGCCTATTCAGTACAGTTCAGCTCATCCCGTGACCTCTAGTGATCATTGGGGCACCCCTGCTGACACCTCCACAATCCTGTACCATTCCTCTCTATCTGAGGTTGCTTTTTGTGCCTGCTCGAGTCGTAGGCTAGTCCATTCATAGACGTTGTCTTCCCGTCGTTATGTTGAACGTCATCGCCTTCGCTTTCCTTGTGCTGCGCCATGTAGTATGGTATTTACAAATCAATTGGGCATCGATACGTGGCCGCACCAAGTCAACTTTCCACTTTTTATCGCTATCATTTGGGTCGTCGTACAGTCCACTTGCATTCTCGATTCTACGTCGTACTTCATCATTTGTGATAGGTCCTTGTATGTGATATGTAGGCCTATTATAGGCTCTAATTCTTCTTCTTGTCCATTATTTAACCCCAGCCGGAGTATAGGATCACCCCTACAGTTGGTCTTGTCTGGGAAGCCTGTATTATAATACTTTGCGTGCTTTTGCAGGGTTTATTTCTGTAGCACTTTGTTTTACAAGAGGTCGCTAGCCCCATGCACAACTCTCTTTAGTCTCCTTTTGTGACATTCATGGACGTGCAGTAGTCCTATTCCTTCCTCCACAGCAAAGAACTCTGGACTCCACCAGAGTATGTAGTCTTTATTATACCGACATCTTTCATTTGCGAATTAACTAAGAGTATTTGGGACTGGTCTAGTGAGCCGATATTGGATTTTTATTTTATTTTTCACACGCTCATAGAATACATAAAAGCTGTCGAGTACGATACGTTGGGCTCGTTCTATAGATCTCTCCACGACCTGACACTGAAAGGCATAACAGGATAAGCCAAAAGAAAGAAAGACTAAGAGTGTGAAAGTGCAGATTTTCAACAGAAGTCATTCATTATATCATCCTCTTCTTCATTCGCTCTCAATCTCCCGCTACCAAGCCCTGAACGTTCTCAAACTCACCGCTACCAAGCCCTGAACGTTCTCAAACTCCCGCTACCAAGCCCTGAACGTTCTCAATCTCCCGCTATCAAGCCCTGAACGTTCTCAAACTCACCGCTACCAAGCCCTGAACGTTCTCAAACTCCCGCTACCAAGCCCTGAACGTTCTCAATCTCCCGCTATCAAGCCCTGAACGTTCTCAATCTCCCGCTACCAAGCCCTGAACGTTCTCAAACTCCCGCTACCAAGGCCTGAAAGTTCTCAAACTCCCGCTACCAAGCCCTGAACGTTCTCAAACTCCCGCTACCAAGCCCTGAACGTTCTTAATCTCCCGATACTAAGCCCTGAACATTCTCAAACTCCCGCTACCAAGCCATGAAAAGGGCTTTGCAAATAGCAAGATGTTGTCAGGAGTACGGAATGCGTTGTGTCTTAGTTTACAGATTGGCTACGATATTTGCACCTTTCGGTCCAACACATCCGACTTCGGCAGGAATTTTTGAATAAAACCTTTCCTCTTCGATCCCTTCTCTTTAGCTAGTCTGCCCTTTTGCAGCATGATAAACAGGATCACCGCGTGGAGGTGTAGAAAGAAGTGTCTTAGCAGCTCTGGCTCGCTGGTCCTGACGCTAGCAGTCAGCTATGTATCGCTGATCACTGCTGATTATGCACGCGCTGCTCAGCATCTTGAACCCGTACATCATATAAATACACTCACTATTCTCAATGGAGGTATGTGGTATGTTTAATTTAAATCCAGAACAAACAAAAAATCTTTTAAAATCCCAACTAATTTTAGCATTCTAATCGTAAAAATAAAAGAAAGTTAAATTTGTCTGAAGTCGACCAATTTAAACAACAAATGTCTTCACAGACTTGCAGCAAAAAACACAAAAACATCTAGTACAGTCCGGTTTTAAGGAGAGAAAGTCACGATTGACATCAGACACCGTGAAGATGTATATTTTAGTAATATAACTATGAAACGCATTAATTTTGAACCAGTGACAAAATAGTGCAGAGGTCAAAGAAGAAAAATAAGGCATATGGAATCTTATGGAAATAGTTCGAGAAGTGTCATCCTATAAGATGTATGCATCATTTAACTTAACGTCTTAACTTAACGTCTTTATACTGGTTTAGAAGACCCTGCAGAGTCTGTATACAACC
The DNA here is from genome assembly GCA_036924085.1 of Ariolimax columbianus. NCBI lineage: Eukaryota > Metazoa > Mollusca > Gastropoda > Stylommatophora > Arionidae > Ariolimax > Ariolimax columbianus. The sequence continues at coordinate 11,357,911 of JAVGWX010000011.1, read as the reverse complement.
AGTTACATTTACATCACCTTGCTCTAAAAGCTATGCGCATCCAGTTTATTCTTAAATGCATTAACTGTCCCTGCCTCCACTACCTCCCCTGGCAATGCATTCCAAGCAGACACCACTCTGACTAAAAATATATTTCCTAATATCTAACCTGGACCTCTCTTTAGTCAGCTTGTAGCTATGCCCTCGTGTTATTGTAGGTGGCTGAATTTTAAAAAAACTTGTTATAGTATAATTTATCGATTCCTCTGATCATCTTATAAACCTGTATTAAGTCACCACGAATTCTTCTCTCTTCGAGACACCGTAGGCCGGTTTTTTCTGAGTCGTTCCTCATAACTGTTCCTCATAACTGTAATTCTGGAATCCCACTATCATCTTTGTCGCTCTTTTTTGTATTCTTTCTAGCATGTTTATGTCCCCTCTATGATAAGGACTCCACACATGTACACAGTACTCCAATCTAGGTCTAACTAAAGCTTTATACAGTTTGACGACCACGTCCTTTAGGGATTCCACTGCAGCCCTATACTCCGTTGGAACCAAGTAGAAAAAGCTAAAGTAATATTTTATTAACTAATCTAATTGATTAAGTTAAATACAGTAAATGTAGTCCCATTGCAGCCACTGCTGTCAGGAATGAAGTGGTAAAGACTTTATTGGACCAATCTTCAGCTTTTTATATTCTTCTGCTTTCTCGTTCGTCTTCAGAACTTGACTTCAATGACTCTAACGAAGTCAGCAGTCGACGTGATGCTCCGTGCACTTCCGTACAGCTTCTCGTGGACGGACACTGGCTGTTTCCAAATGCTACTTCTTTTGTTGGTATGCAGTGGGCAGGACTGCAAAATGTGTTCTGTCGTTATGGGGGATGTGCCGCAGGCCCACAGACGATCCATGCTTTTCTTTCTCCTCCTTCTCCTTCTTCTCGTTCGCCATGCTTGTTCTTGTTACGTCACGCTTGAAGTCCCGTTCTCTAGATAAAGGTTGCCGTACTGGACAGTTCTTTGGGGCTTCCAAATAGTTTTCTGTGAATGTTCGTCACTATGGGCCAGTGCTCAGTACGCAATTGGCTAAGCATATATCAGTCCTGCAGGGTATGTTGCAGGATATGTTGCAGGATATGTTGCAGGGTATGTTGCAGGATATGTTGTAGGATATGTTGTAGTATATGTTGTAGGGTATGTTGAAGGATATGTTGTAGGATATGTTGAAGGATATGTTGTAGGATATGTTGTAGGGTATGTTGTAGGGTATGTTGTAGGGTATGTTGCAGGGTATGTTGTAGTATATGTTGCAGGGTATGTTGCAAGGTATGTTGTAGGGTATGTTGTAGGATATGTTGTAGGGTATGTTGCAGGATATGTTGCAGGGTATGTTGTAGGGTATGTTGTAGGATATGTTGCAGGGTATGTTATTCCTTCTAACAGACAATTAGATACCCATTTGTCGCTATGTCGACTGAAACATGTCAACAATGTGGACCAGACCTGGAAGATTTGTTTGCCTTAAGTATCGACCGCTCTACCACTCTACTATTTCCAAATTTAAACAAATGTTTGGCTTGTTTCCTAAGCCAAATGTGCTATATTGCGTATTGCACCTTACGGCTCAGTGCATTTGACTTAGCATCAATTTTAAAGATGGATTTACCTCCCAAAGGGACATTACCTTCCTGCATCTGAATTTATGCGTGTCTGTGTCATGAACCGTCCATTACCCACTTCGTTATGTAGCCCAACCCCACACACACACACCAATTCCAAATGTGTTTTTAAATTTTTAAATATGTTCTAAAGATTTCCTTTACATTCATACACACACACACCCGCCTCCTCTTTCCTCCACGTCATTGCTCTGTGTCCTGTAACCTACAACTATCAATGTCAATATTAGTCTACCAGCCAACCTCATCAAATCCACGCATAAATTTACATTTAGAGCAGACAAGCATGACCTATTCTACAAGTGGCTATTAGATTTCCACAATCTTCTTCTTCTTCTTCTTTTTCTTTGTTCGTTCTTAATCTCCTGCTACCAAACCCTGAAAGGGCTTAAGTAGCAGAATGTAGTCCAGAGAACGATATGCGTTGTGTCGTAGTTTACAGATTGGCTGCGATATTTGCACCTTTCAGTCAACACATCCGACTTCAGCAAGCATTTTATGAGTACCGGGTTAGCATTCCCTCTTCGATCCCTTCTCCTTAGCCAGTCTGCCCTGCTGCAGCCTGTTATCCAGGATCACCGCGTGGAGGTGTAGAAGGGTCTTGGCAGCTATGGTTCGCTGGCCCTGACACTAGCAGTCAGCTATGGGTCGCAGACCACTGCAGCTCATGCGCTGCTCAGCATCTTGATCCCATTTCCACAATCGATATGTAAACTTTTAGAATACTCTTGTAACAATCACTATCATGTGTCATGTTCAGTAGCAACATTTGTAAGCTGGTTTGTCGGTTCGGCTCTAAAAGGCCAGGGGCCCTATTTTCCCTGTGCCCCGTTTTTGCCTGTCAGAATGTCACTGCGCCCTGTCCAGGAGAGAAAAGGTAAATGGCTGCAAATGTTTGGAAATAAGTTTCTTTTCAAATAGGAAAGGGGGGGGGGGTGGAAGAGGGGGTCAAGATGCTGAGCAGTGCATGAGCTGTAGCCGTTACCGACCCAAAGCTGATTGCTGGCGTCAGGGCTAGCGTGATCAAGATGCTGAGCAATGCATGAGCTGAAGCAATTAGCGACCTAAAAAATGTGCAAATATCGCAGTCAAGCTGTAAACTAGCGACACAACGCATTCCGTTATCCAGACGACATCCTGCTACTTGCAAAGTCCTTTTTAGGTCTCGGTAGCAGGAGATGACTGCTTCTACCGGTCTATCTAGCTGTAAATTGGTACAAGCCAAATGTCGGGGAAAAATTCTGAGCACCACAGGAATTTCGAAGTTCGTGCTCTCTCATCGACACTTTCAGCAATGAAAGGAACTGAGCATATTTGGGGGCACCCAGACACAATGAACAGATACACACACGCATATATACACTACTAGCGGCATGTTGCCTAGAGAAAGGAATGCCTTGTGTCGTAGTTTACAGCTTGACTTGCGATATTTGCACCTTTCGTTCCGACACATCCGACTTCAGCAGGCATTTTTTAGAGCCGGGTTAACCTTCACTATTCCATCCCTTTCTCAATAGCTAGTCTGCTCTATTGCAGCCTGTTATCGTGGACGGGTCTTGGCAGCTCTGGTTCGCTGGTCCTGACGCTGGCAGTTAGCTTTGGGTTGCTGACTGCTGCGACTCATGTACTGCTCATCATCTTGATCCCATGGTTCATACAATATTGATCATCTCAGACGTAGTCAGGTTTTCAATAATAGGCCAACTGTAACATTTCAAGCATGCTGTAGAAAGTGACTGAAGTGGGTTGTGTATGGGGGTATCAACCTCATCATGTTGATTGATTGCTTGGTTATTCATTTGGAATAATATGGGGCCACTGTGGTCGAGAAGATAGGCACTCGCCTCTCAAAGCGATGAACGGAAACGTTGGGCTATCGTATCCCGGCAGTTTCAAGCGATCCCTGGTCTCACGGTGGGTGGGACCAGAGTGTCTGCATCATGAGTTACCCCCAGCGGTCTAGAGTTATGTCTTGCCACTGGTCCAAGGTAGCTCGGGACCAGAGAGTGAGGTTGATGACCAGCGCATCATCAAGACAAGACCGTCTGATGATGTCGCCATCATCGCTTGTGATGGGCAACTAACTAACTAACAAATTCAGTAACTAACTACCTAACTAGCTAACTAACTAACTAACTAACAAATTAAGTAACTAGCTAACTAACTAACTAACTAACAAATTAAGTAACTAGCTAACTAACTAACTAACAAATTAAGTAACTAACTACCTAACTAGCTAACTAACTAACTAACTAATTAACTAACTAGCTACTAACTAACTAACTAACTAGCTAACAAATTATGTAACTAATTACCTACCTAGCTAACTAACTAACTAACTAACAAATTCAGTAACGCACTACCTAACTAGCTAACTAACTAACTAACTAACTAACAAATTAAGTAACTAACTACCTAACTAGCTAACTAACTAACTAACTAACTCACTAACTAACAAATTAAGTAACTAACTACCTAACTAACTAACTAACTAACTATTCGTTCATAGTCTGCAGGCTCCTGCCATTTGGCTCAATGCCATATAGTAGTATCTGCAAGTGTTCGTGAGCTGTTGTTAAGGTCCGTGTTGTGGTATCAGTTAGTGTTTGTGAACTGTTGTTACGTTCCATGTAGTGGTTTCTGCATGTGTTTGTGAACTGTTGTTAAGGTCCGTGTAGTGGTTTCTGCATGTGTTTGTGAACTGTTGTTAAGGTCCGTGTAGTAATTTCTGCATGTGTTTGTGAACTGTTGTTAAGGTCCGTGTAGTGGTTTCTGCATGTGTTTGTGAACTGTTGTTAAGGTCCGTGTAGTGGTTTCTGCATGTGTTTGTGAACTGTTGTTAAGGTCCGTGTAGTAATTTCTGCATGTGTTTGTGAACTGTTGTTAAGGTCCGTGTAGTGGCTTCTGAATGTGTTTGTGAATTTTTGTTAATGTCCGTATTGTGTTCCGTTTTCATGGCCTTGGAAAAAGCTCTTTGCTAACATCATCGAGCGCAAAAAGATGGCGTTCAACAGTTTCAGGGAGATGTGTGCACAACCGACATCTGCAGTTTGTTGAAGTTGAATTATGTCTAATTGACTGTTAATAGTCTCTTCTTTTCAGGAGATTGATGTTGTCTTTGGAATTATGGATGACCATATGTTTTAGATCTTTCTCCCAGTATTCCCATTGCCCGTCTGTTCATCTAAGACGTTTTGTTCGCAGTCTTCAGTAGTTGTACAACCGTGTATAAGGGTGTTGGTGTACGTTGTTGTTCTTCACCTGACCCTTCTTAGCCAGTATGTTTGCCTTGTTATTGTCAGGTGCATTTGAGTTGATCTATTGCATAACTATTTTGACTTCATGCGATCTGATAAGGTGGTTGGTATCTAGAGATATTTGGGTAAGTTAATGCTTACAATGACCACCATCTTTCAGAGCTTGAAGGGCAGATAATGAGTTTGTAATCTAATCATATTAAACCAAGTCTATTGAAACCACAATTGAAAATTATTGGACACAGATCAGATGTAGTGGTGACTTTATGCTTCACTTGAAGCAAACAAGTTAATCAATATCCCATTAGACAATTTCGATGTACATTTATAACCAATATTTGTAAACTACTGCAAATAGTTGAATTGGTTTATATTATTTTTTTTAAATCTCGCCACACTCATGTGAAATGGAAGAGATAACTCAGAAATAAAGAGCAGAAACACAATTCTGGAAAATGAAGTAAATGCTACAAATCTATTTTAAATACAAGCAACCGCAAATTGGAAGGACAAAAAAATGTATTTTTCTTTCATCATCAAATCAAGGTCCTGGTTTTTCTTACAAAGGACACCATTGTTAATAAGGCTGTTTTATTTCTGCATTGTCTCATATCTGTATCGCTAGGACAGTATTGTTCTTTCTTCCTGCGTGCAGCATGCAGCTTCTTAGAATGTGATTCACTGTCATGGAATGCTCCGCACATGGACACATGTCATTTGCCACAATCACCATTGTGTTGTGAAGATGACCCTTGAGTCTACTATGTCCAGGAAAAAGAATTAATTCAAAGACTTTCTGAAAGTGTCTCTGAACAGCTATCTTTGATGTCGCCTTCTTGAATCTGCTTGCTCCCATACTGCTCAAACTAGCGCACTGCCATCACACACGGTGTTCATAACGCCGAAAGGACATAATGCAATCACAGCCCAATAACTGTGTGTCCTACGTACAGGAAAGCTTGTAGCGCTCAGAGCGGACTGTACAGTCATATGCTGTCATATCTGACGATAGGCGCTTGCGATGGGTAATTATTTAATATTTAATCACTGGAGTAAGACAGACCAGTGCAAACTTGATGTAAAATATAAGGAGGTGAATCGTGGACTGGAGTAAGACAGACCAGTGCCAACTTGATGTAAAATATAAGGAGGTGAATCGTGGACTGGAGAAAGACAGACCAGTGCCAACTTGATGTAAAATATAAGGAGGTGAATCGTGGACTGGAGTAAGACAGACCAGTGCCAACTTGATGTAAAATATAAGGAGGTGAATCGTGGACTGGAGTAAGACAGACCAGTGCCAACTTGACCTAAAATATAAGGAGGTGTATCATAGACAGCCAGGAAGAAAATAAGATCACTGAAAGTGATAGAAAAATGGTTTAACGTATAGTTTGGAAAATCATGAATCGCTACACACAACAAAAGTAATTATGATGTTAGGGAAGAATCCTATAGATAAAGAAACATCACCTCCCCCCCCCCCCCCACCCCCACCCCCAATCACACACACATGCTCACACACTCAACGCACACGCACGGACGCACAAAAATAGTTCTTGTATCCTAAATAAAAGTTTTAAAAATGTGACACTGTAAATTTCCATTGGAAAGAGAGCAATATAAATAATCAATCGAAACCTATTAAGCTCCCAGTCGAGCATAAGTCTTCAATAAATGCGTGACACGCTGCGCCGTGTAGCATTCAGCTACAATTAGCTGTGGAAAAGAAAAATGGCTCCTTGAACTGATGTTTTCGTTTCCATTTTGATTAATTTTCTCGTCAACAGCAAAGAGTAATCATGGTCGGGAGAAACATCTAGATCAAGACTTACGTCTTTGTCCATGCTCATGAAAACAGGCTGTGTCATAGCATACTGGCTAATTGTCCTTATAGTGGTGAGCTTACTGGGAAGTCTTGCATTGCACTACAGCAGGGAGGACCTAGGTCCATCTTCTCATGTACACCTCGGGATAAGTCTTTACCCTGACTATGAAGGAATAGAAGGAGAAAGTTGAAATTTGACACATATGTCGCTCATTCAATTCGTACTGGACTTGAGAAGTATGAATTTCGCTCCTAGACGGGTTTATCCGGTATCAAGCATGGCGCAACACACTTTATTGACCGAATCTGCTACTCTAACGGTTTGTCAGAACAATGGAGAAATCAGAGGCCAGAACTGTGATACAATTATTGATGTTGCATGGAAAAACACCGACAGAAATTCACAGGGAGATGGAACCAGTGTTTGAGGAATTCTGTTCTTCGTGTGCTTCTGTAAAAAAAACTGGTATAGGCAGTTTAAGTGGGACCATTCCCATGTTGATGATCTTCCAAGATCAGGAAGACGATCCTCAGAGTGCAGCGATGAAAATGCTGCAAGAGTAAAGAAAATCATTGACCTGGATAGGAAAATGACAATTGCAGAGATACCTAGATCAGCAAAACTGAATGAAAGTACAGTTTTTAGAATTTTACACAACATACTGAACATGAGCAAAGTGTGTGTCTGCTTGGTCCCGCGTATGCTGACATGTGAACAGAAACAAACGAGGGTTGATTGATGTGGCCAGTTGCTCAAAATATGTCGATCGAAAAACATGTTGCCGACCGTCGTGACAGTAGATGAGACTTGGGTTCACCATTATGACCCAGAACTCACAATTTCCAGCATGCAGTAGAAAACCCCGGAATCACCAACACATGTCAAGCCAAGAGCTTATAAATCTGCAAGAAAAATGATGCTGGCTGTTTTTTTGGGGGACATCAAAGGTGTCATATTGAAAGATCACCCGACTCATGGCAACACGGTTAATGGGCAATATTATGCAGATCTCCTTACCAAACTAAGAAAGACTGTGACCAGAAAGCGAGGGATAGCGGGCGCTCAAATTCTGCCTTTGCTTCAAGACAACGCGCTCTTCCATAAAGCAAGGCTTGTACTGTAAACAACCAACGATTTAAATATTGAAATTCTTCCAAACCCACTATATTCTCTAGATTTAGCTCCATCATACTTTTTTCTTTTCTCAAGACTTCAAAATACAGCTGAAAGGAAATCATTTTGACAGTGATGAAGATGTCATACAGGCTTGTGATAACTGGTTTAGTTAGAAAAATAGGCTACTTTATTCTGAAGGTCTTTTCAATGTCACGCATAGATGGCAGAAATGTATAAATTCATTGAGAAGGAATAAGCACTGTGCCAAATGTTAACTTTCTCCTCCTACTCCTTCGTGGTCAGGGTAAAGACTTATGCCAAGCCACGTCAATGAGGCAGAATATTATCTCAACTACAGCATTACTGACTTGTATCGTGACACACATAAAGGTAGATACGCCGATCGCCTTACATCTCATTCTAACAGACCGGAAATACAAAACGTTACTGTCGGTGGGGAGTCCATATTTAATTAAAATGGTTACTTCTTGACGGTCGACAAGTATCAGTGGCATGGCCTGCTTTATTACAGAAGGCCGTGACAGTGGTCTCGAGGTAAGATGTTCGTCTCGGTGGTGAGACCGCACTCTCGTGTTCAGTGTCGACCACGTTAAAAATTTTTTGGCAGTTGGAAATAGAAAGGAGTAGGATTAACGGCCGCTGTCTGGACAAAATTCAAATTAAAGATCTACCCTTTGTACCTTTCTCTGAGTAGTTCGTTAAGAGCAACTATAGATGGGGCCTAACTCGCTTGCGGGTCTACTAAGCTTTGGTGTTTGAGTAAATTAAGATGGACTCGCACAACGATAAAAACCACCCTCCAAGAAACTGGTTGTATACAGACTCTGTAGAGTCGTCTAAACCAGCATAAAAACGTTCAGTTAATACTTGACTGTACTGCTGTTCTGACGTGTTGATGATGTTACATCCTGCAGCCAGGCCGCAGAGAAGTAAGGCGATCACCTGTAAAGAAACTGACGTGAAACAGTGGGTGTGCATTTCCTAAAAGTTTCAAGCGATATTTGATCTCAAGGGAGATACTTACTTACTTTCCGTGTCCAAACACCATATCACACAACATCCGTCCAGGGAGATACTTACTTACTTTCCGTGTCCAAACACCATGTCACACAGCATCCGTCCAGGAAGATACTTACTTACTTTCCGTGTCCAAACACCATATCACACAACATCCGTCCAGGGAGATACTTACTTACTTTCCGTGTCCAAACACCCTGTCACACAGCATCCATCCAGGGAGATACTTACTTACTTTCCGTGTTCAAATACCATGTCACACAGCATCCGTCCAGGGAGATACTTACTTACTTTCCGTGTTCAAACACCATGTCACACAGCATCCATCCAGGGGGATACTTACTTACTTTCCGTGTCCAAACACCATGTCACACAGCATCCGTCCAGGGAGATACTTACTTACTTTCCGTGTCCAAACACCATGTCATACAGCATCCATCCAGGGAGATACTTACTTACTTTCCGTGTCCAAACACCATATCACACAGCATCCGTCCAGGGAGATACTTACTTACTTTCCGTGTTCAAACACCATGTCACACAGCATCCGTCCAGGGAGATACTTACTTACTTTCCGTGTCCAAACACCATGTCACACAGCATCCGTCCAGGGAGATACTTACTTACTTTCCGTGTCCAAACACCATGTCACACAGCATCCATCCAGGGAGATACTTACTTACTTTCCGTGTCCAAACACCATGTCACACAGCATCCGTCCAGGGAGATACTTACTTACTTTCAGTGTTCAAACACCATGTCACACAGCATCCATCCAGGGAGATACTTACTTACTTTCCGTGTCCAAACACCATGTCACACAGCATCCATCCAGGGAGATACTTACTTACTTTCCGTGTTCAAACACCATGTCACACAGCATCCGTCCAGGGAGATACTTACTTACTTTCAGTGTTCAAACACCATGTCACACAGCATCCGTCCAGGGAGATACTTACTTACTTTCCGTGTTCAAACACCCTGTCACACAGCATCCATCCAGGGGGATACTTACTTACTTTCCGTGTTCAAACACCATGTCACACAGCATCCGTCCAGGGAGATACTTACTTACTTTCCGTGTCCAAACACCATGTCACACAGCATCCATCCAGGGAGATACTTACTTACTTTCCGTGTTCAAACACCATGTCACACAGCATCCGTCCAGGGAGATACTTACTTACTTTCCGTGTTCAAACACCCTGTCACACAGCATCCATCCAGGGGGATACTTACTTACTTTCCGTGTCCAAACACCATGTCACACAGCATCCGTCCAGGGAGATACTTACTTACTTTCCGTGTCCAAACACCATGTCACACAGCATCCGTCCAGGGAGATACTTACTTACTTTCCGTGTCCAAACACCATGTCACACAGCATCCGTCCAGGGAGATACTTACTTACTTTCCGTGTTCAAACACCATGTCACACAGCATCCGTCCAGGGAGATACTTACTTACTTTCCGTGTCCAAACACCATATCACACAGCATCCATCCAGGGAGATACTTACTTACTTTCAGTGTTCAAACACCATGTCACACAGCATCCGTCCAGGGGGATGAGATTATGGATAAAGTTCTTTCGAGAACGGAAGTCCAGTGCACACGCTGTGCGCGAAAAAAAAGTCATCAGTAGCTGGGAATTGAAAGGAGCAGACTATTAGCCGCTGCACGAGGATATTTAAGATTATTTTGAACAGACTGCAACCAGGAGCAAAAAACCTTATTGCAGAAGAATTTGAATATTAAATTAATTTCCTACTTAAATAATTTGGCTGGGAGTAAACCCGCGAAAAATAAACATCTTGATTATGTGCCATCTCCAGTCGTCTGGACTAACACCGTAACACGTCTTGCCACTGGACCAGGGTAGCTCAGAACGAGAGAGAGTGTGGTTTATAAAAATAAAATTCAGGCCCAAGTCACAGTGTCAGACCTTAGACTATTGCAACAATCTGACACTAGCGATGGGCAACCGCATTTTTTTTTTCCTTCCTACAATGTAGAAATGGGTAACTGAAGTGGTGAGAAAAGGGGGGGGGGGGGGAGCGGGTGTGGTGAAATTGTAATCCTAATTCAAAATTATCAGAGCTCAATTATGACAGGTCTTGAAAAGTATTTCCCGCCGAGGAATATTTCTCAACTTGACGTAAGATCGTTCTAGTAAGTACACGCATTTAGCTTTGGGATTACCTACATCTTAATGAGCCTGCAAAACTCTTGTTCTGTAATTAAAGTTCATAACATTCTATTACGAACTTGACACTTAGAAGAATTAATGAGCACTTTTGTATGACTGCCCAAATCGTACAGTCTGCTCTTCAGACATTTGCTGTAATAGAATAATTTGTTAGTGCAGTTCGACTTTTCTTTACCGAGAGAAACCTTTCATCCTCTTAAATTCCTTTACAGTAAGATTTTCAAAGACATAGATCAAGCAGTTTTTACATTTTGACATCTTCGCTTAGCTCATTAGATCTAGCTCATTAAAAAATAAAACTAAACTTGTTCCTGCCCGAGCCTGTTCAAATCCGTAGTCGGGCAAACAGGCACCAAGTAATCATTTAATTATACACCTCACAAAACCCTCAATCTAAGGCTTAGCAAATTTTAATTCAGTGAGACTGTTAGCTAAATGTTAAACTAAGACTTCATATAACATTATGTGCTTAATAAGACGACCTTCCAGTGCATTTGTTGTTAAATTAAAAAATATATAATACACAAGTTTACTTCTTTCGTTTCAAAAAATGTGGCATGCAGAAATAAAGCCGGAAAAAGAAGGCATCCTAATTTTCAGACGCCAACCCATTCTGTCCAAAAGAGCAAGAGGGGCAACCAAAAAGGCAGACACAAATTGGATAACTGATCCAACGCATTGGTTGAAAACCGCAATTCTAGAGTTAAATTTTTTATTTTTTTTTAAATCCAAGTTGGCAACCAAGGTTAGAGTCGATGCTGCTTGAAAAATCCTCCCTAGGCATGCTAAATATCGACCCAAACTGAAACGCGTGGACAGACGCTTCTCACATTCATCACAGGCAACATTATATAGTCATTTACATGCGTCTACCCCTAGTGCTCAGCCTTTGGTAGAATGCGCTCGATGGTCTGGGCACGTCGTGGCATCAGCGTCAAGACCAAACTCAAAGTCTAACGTGCAACCATCATTCCAACCCTACTATACGCTTGCGAAAGCTGGACTGTATACTCTGGACATGCAAGGAGGTTAAACCACTTCCACACAGGTTGCCTGAGGCGAATATTCCACATCCGATGGCAAGATCGTGTCACTGACATCGAGGTTCTCTCGAGGGCTAACATGCCCAGCATCCATGCACTGCTAGAAAAAGCACGACTAGGATGGGCCGGACACCTCGTCCGTATGTCAGACGAGCGGCTCCCAAAGAAGCTTCTCTACGGCGAGCTGAGAGAGGGATGGCGCGAGAGAGGGCGCCCAAAGAAACGTTTTAAAGACGGTCTGAAGGACTCACTAAAAACTTGCCAGATAGACATCGACACATGGGAATGTCTTGCGCAAAACAGATCTGACTGGAGAAGCGCAGTCAAATCGGGTGTAGCTGCCGGTGAAGACGACCGTGTTGTGAAAGCCCAGAACAGACGCGAGACGCGGAAATCCCGAGCAGCGGGAACACCATCCCCTTCTACAAATCTCGTGTGCCCGATATGTAGCAGATGTTTTCGTGCTCGCATTGGCCTGTTCAGCCACATGCGCACCCACACCCAACAGGGAAATCTGTGACAAGGATGATGTCGGCGGTCCTCATCGACAACGATGGACAGCTATTATTATTATTACCCCTAGTGCACTACACCCGGGTTGTACACGGAATTGAAAGAATAGTTTTACTGTAACATCTAACACTTCTTTTCGCTTGTAGAGGTATCTTGACCGGGCCCTGGTATGTGATTGTGCCTTTCTGCGTCAGGTTATAAAGAGGTTTCTTGACCGGGCCCTGGTTTGTGCTTCGTAAGTGGAGAGCTTTACTCTTCTGCTATCCATTTTTTTCGTATACATGTTCGCAAAAGGCGACTATTGACAGTTGTGAATGAGGCCAGAAATCTCATCATATAAAACCATGACTATTTATATCAGCGCTGCAAGTACTCGGGCACAGGATTCCAGTAAAGGGGATCAGATGTAGTGGTGGATCAATTTCACATGGAGCGAGAAGACGAAATAAGAAGCCTATCTCGTGTCTCGACCTAGTCGGGGTAGAGTAGCTTGTATCCCTATGATCCAAAACGCGTTGATAGAAGTATGTGCTGGATTAACCATTAACTCTTAGTATACCGACACTAAAACCACGTTTTAACACCGTCTGTTTCGTCATTTTTTTTTAGGTTAGAGTTACATGACATATTTTATCACAATTTTCTTATTTTAAACATTACATTCATTTATTTCATATATAAATGTGCAGAATTTAATAGGCTATCAAGCAGAACTACTTTGTGTCTGAATTTATTTTTTAACAGATAAATAGTAATTTACGTTTATTGTATTTATTCTAAAACAATTTTTTTTAAAGTTTGAACTTCTCATAATATATCAAGCTTTGTGCATGTCTGAAGATCCCAACATTAGCCATCACTGATAGAATATACATTCATACACAACATATACAAGTTGTATAATTTTCTGTCAGTAAATAAAGATTTAGTGTGCATTTGTATCTTTGAAATGATATTGTGAAGAAAAAAATTCAGCAATGAAAATTATATCACTTGAGGTTACGTCACCATAAAATATTATAACATAATTTTCTTATTTCAACATTTTGTTAATGTATTTCATGTACAAAATTGAATAGGCTATCAAATAGAACTAATTTGTCTTCACATAAAGAAAAATAGATAAATAGTGGTCCACATATATTTCAAATACATTTAAAACAAAATATGTTTTTCAATGTCTGAACTGACCGTAATATATAATAATATATTTGTACAGGTCTGAAGCTCCTAACACTAATCCTCACTAACAATATCAATTTATAAACAACATATGTCAGTTTTATCATTTATCATAAATAGATAAGCTGTAGTGATTGTTCTGATGATAATCTTTGCATATGATTACTGGAAGCCATTTTTTATCAAACAAATGTTGCTGAAGCAAATCGATTGATCAACTAATTCCTTAAATTCGAACCTCTTTGTCTAAGAAAAAAAGCGCAAATGGCTCTTAAATTGTACAGTTCATCAAAAGGAAATTACATTTAAAATGTTGGATTGGCCTAAGCTTCGAAAATTGTATTCTAAACTTTCCTAATAGAGATCTAACATGATTGGCCACTCGAAGTGGCTTGTGTAAAGATGAGTCCAAAAATATGCTCATGAAGTAGCTTCATGTAGTCTAGGACTTCATCAAAATAAACACGTGTTTATTGCACCAGAAGAAAAAGGGCACCAAACAATAACAGCAACAAATAAAAACTGTTCACAAAATTACAAGTTCAAACAGCCTTGAAAGTTTAAAAAAGAATCATATTGTAGTTCGACACCATTCCTGGGCTTATGGGCTCTTTGGTTATGTAATGCTATTTAGACTTACAAGAAAAAGAAATTATGATATTTATTCTGCTCTAGCTCCGTAACTTCCTCGTAAAGTCCTCATAGTCCAAACTTCTGATTGACATACTCAAAGTTCTCTGGTTTCGGTATATTTTATCTCGTTCCTGCCAAGTATACTGTGTTTGGGTAGTAGCTTGTCCCTGTCAACTCTACCGTCTTTGGGTAGTAGCTTGTCCCTGTCAACTCTACCGTGTTTGGGTAGTAGCTTGTCCCTGTCAAATCTACCGTCTTTGGGTAGTAGCTTGTCCCTGTCAACTCTACCGTGTTTGGGTAGTAGCTTGTCCCTGTCAACTCTACCGTCTTTGGGTAGTAGCTTGTCCCTGTCAACTCTACCGTGTTTGGGTAGTAGCTTGTCCCTGTCAACTCTACCGTCTTTGGGTAGTAGCTTGTCCCTGTCAACTCTACCGTCTTTGGGTAGTAGCTTGTCCCTGTCAACTCTTCCGTCTTTGGGTAGTAGCTTGTCCCTGTCAACTCTACCGTCTTTGGGTAGTAGCTCGTCCCTGTCAACTCTACCGTGTTTGGGTAGTAGCTTGTCCCTGTCAACTCTACCATGTTTGGGTAGTAGCTTGTCCCTGTCAACTCTACCATGTTTGGGTAGTAGCTTGTCCCTGTCAACTCTACCGTGTTTGGGTAGTAGCTTGTCCCTGTCAACTCTACCGTGTTTGGGTAGTAGCTTGTCCCTGTCAACTCTACCGTCTTTGGGTAGTAGCTTGTCCCTGTCAACTCTACCATGTTTGGGTAGTAGCTTGTCCCTGTCAACTCTACCGTCTTTGGGTAGTAGCTTGTCCCTGTCAACTCTACCGTCTTTGGGTAGTAGCTTGTCCCTGTCAACTCTACCATCTTTGGGTAGTAGCTCGTCCCTGTGAACTCTACCGTGTTTGGGTAGTAGCTTGTCCCTGTCAACTCTACCGTGTTTGGGTAGTAGCTTGTCCCTGTCAACTCTACCGTGTTTGGGTAGTAGCTTGTCCCTGTCAACTCTACCGTGTTTGGGTAGTAGCTTGTCCCTGTCAACTCTACCGTGTTTGGGTAGAAGTGTTCATCGGTCTAACAAATTAATGAAAACATATAAGGATGAATTACTAGACACCACTATGCATCCTTATATGTTCTCATTCATTTGTTAGACCGATGTACAAAACTACTTCTCTTCAATCTTCCGCTGGCAAGATCTTCTACTCTGGTCTTCATTGGGTGTGCTGTCATGTTTTTGTAGTTTTCTGCTTGTATCATGGTCTTGGTGTCCTGTCTATAGGATAGAGGTGTGATGCCCGTGATTTTTTCTATTTCATTTATTGGAGTTGATTTCATGGCACCTGTGATCACTCTAAGCGCTTGGTTTTGTACCTTATCTAAGGTCTGTATGTGTGATTTGGCTGCTGTAGACCTTATCTAAGTTCTGTAGGTGTGATTTGGCTGCTGTAGACCTTATCTAAGTTCTGTAGGTGTGATTTGGCTGCTGTGGACCTTATCTAAGTTCTGTAGGTGTGATTTGGCTGCTGTGGACCTTATCTAAGTTCTGTAGGTGTGATTTGGCTGCTGTGGACCTTATCTAAGATCTGTAGGTGTGATTTGGCTGCTGTGGACCATGACAGGTCTGTAGGTGTGATTTGGCTGCTGTGGAACATGACAGGTCTGTAGGTGTGATTTGGCTGCTGTGGACCATGACAGGTCTGTAGGTGTGATTTGGCTGCTGTGGGCCATGCTGCTGATCCATAGTCTACTATTGGTCTTCTTACCTCATTATAGACCTTTTTAAGCGTTGTTTTATTCGCTGCCCAGTTTGACCCAGCTATTTTCCTCAATATTGCGAGTTTTTTCCTTGCCTTTGCCTCTGTTTTTTTTTTTCAATGTGAGGCATCCACGTCATTCTCTTATTAAGTGTGATGCCAACACATACTGGCTCATCATCTATCTTGACCTTTGCACCTGTATATTTCCAAGTCGTATTTGTCCTGCCTTTTCTTTGTTTGAGAGTGTGAAGAGTGTTGTTGCAGATTTCTCGGTGTTGATCTGTACCATCCCTTTCTCAGCTCAAGCTGCTATATTGTCTGCTGCTCCTTGTATTTGCTTATTTGCAATTGTTAGGTGTTCTTCTACACACTACATCACCAAGTCATCTGCATATAGAGCGGTTCTCACCCCTCGTTGCAGATCGTGGGTGGGATAATTGATAAACACGAAGAACAATGTGGGAGACAGTACTCAGCCTTGAGGAACTGTGTTGTAGGAGGATGTTTTTGCTGTTATAACCATCCATGGTAACTCTAGCTTTCCGGTTGTGTAGGAATGCCTTGATCCATTTTCTCATGTTATCCTTGATGTCATTCCCATGCAGTTTTGCCATTAGTCCATCTTTCTATTCCTTATCGAAGGCTTTCATGAAATCTATCCATAGTGTAACGATTTTTTTTCGTTTCTTGGAAGGCGTCTTCAACAATTTGGGACAAGTATATGATCTGGTCTTCTGTACTGCTACACTGTCTTAACCCGACTTGTTCTGGTATTAGTATTTCCTCTGTTTCTAGGTACCATTTCAGTTTTCTGTTGGCCATTCTCTCCATTCTCTTACAGACACAGCTGGTTAAGCTTATTGGTATGTAACTGGTGGCCTTTTTCTGATCTTTTCCGTTCTTTATAATGAGACACATTATGCCTCTCTCCATATTTGCGGCACATTGCCTATCATTCAGCTATAACTGTATATTTGCAGCAGTTTGTTCATTGCTGAATGTGCTAGGTATTTGAGCAAACGTTGGTTATGCCATCCAGACCTCGTGATTTCTTGTCTTTCAATTTCCATTAGGCTGTTTTTAGCTCTTCCATCGTGAAAGGTTTCTGGACTGTTTTCAATGTTTTTTGTGTGTATTATTTATTGTTGAATGTCTTTTGTCTGCATGGGTTTACGGTGTTGTTGCTCTCATTCCGGTAAGATTTTCCACAGATACAATCATAGCGGTTATTTTAGAGCGTTTGAACCGTCCACAGAAATGTGGTATCTAGTTCTAAATGTTCGCACAGCGCTAATAAGACACTTCCCCTGAAAATAGCTGCCGCTCCATTAAACCACAGGACTGTCGAGGTTGTAGTCGAGGAGAATGATTGATGAATGGATGTAGTAATAGAATGATTGATGAATGAATGTATTAATAAAATGATTGATGAATGGGTGTATTAATAGAATGATTGCTAAATTAATGTATTCATAGAATGATTGATAAATGGATGTATTAATAGAATGATTGCTGGATGAATGTATTAATAGAATGATTGCTAAATGAATGTATTCATATAATGATTGCTGAATGAGTGAATTCATAGAATGTGTTTGTTGAAGCTAGAAAGGTTTTGATTTGATCTGATTGATTGATTAATTCATTCATTGATTCATGTATGTCTGCCTATGGTATTAGGTTTGTTTTTGAGGTTGTCATATCCATCTGCACTCTCTCTCGCTCTTTCTCTGTCTCTCTCACTCTCTATATCCTTCTATGTCTCGCTCTGTCTCTCTATCGTTCTCCATCTCTCTAGAGCTTTCTTTCTTTCTCTCTCCCTCTATCTCTATATATGGAGGACGGCTTGGTTAAGTGACACGGCTCTCAAACCGAAGGTGCTGGTTTCCCTCCCCAACCACAGCATCGGCCGTTACCCCTGGAAGTGAACCCTTAGAAAATGCAGGAGGAAGCAGATCCTTACATAAAATGCATGCCAAAGTGCAATGCCCACCACCTTGCGAAATAGAGAAATAAGGCGAACGGAAAAAAATATATATCGCGCCATCTCTATCTCTATCAGTCTCTTCCTCTCTCTCTCTTTCTCGATCTATATATCGATCTATCACTTTCTATCTCTCTCTATCTCGCTCTCTAATTCACTAAAGTGCGCTCTCTCTCTCTCTCTCTCTCTCTCTCTCTCTCTATCTATCTATCTATCTATCTATCTCCTCCGATTATCCAGCTGTGCGTGTTAGTTGTTGGCCTATTTTTGTCTACCAACAATTTACGGTTGCTGCAACATCTGACCGTTACAAACGATTTTTGCGTTCGTGACATTTGTTGGTGAATGTCTAGTCTGGATGTTGTTGGTGAATGTCTAGTCTGGATGTTGTTGGTGAATGCCTACAGTCTGGATGTTGTTGGTGAATGTCTACAGTCTGGATGTTGTTGGTGAATGTCTACAGTCTGGATGTTGTTGGTGAATGTTTACAGTCTTGATGTTGTTGGTGAATGTCTACAGTATGAGTTGTTGGTGAATGTCTCCAGTCTGTGAGTTGTTGGTGAATGTCTACAGTCTGTGAGTTGTTGGTGAATGTCTACAGTCTGGATGTTGTTGGTGAATGTTTACAGTCTTGATGTTGTTGGTGAATGTCTAGTCTGGATGATGTTGGTGAATGTCTACAGTCTGGATGTTGTTGGTGAATGTCCACAGTCTGGATGTTGTTGGTGAATGTCTACAGTCTGGATGTTGTTGGTGAATGTCTACTATATGTGTGTTGTTGGTGAATGTCTACAGTCTGGATGTTGTTGGTGAATGTCTACTATCTGTGTGTTGTTGGTGAATGTCTACAGTCTGGATGTTGTTGGTGAATGTCTAATATCTGTGTGTTGTTGGTGAATGTCTACAGTCTGTGTGTTGTTGGTGAATGTCTACTATCTGTGTGTTGTTGGTGAATGTCTACAGTCTGTGTGTTGTTGGTGAATGTCTACATTCTGGATGTTGTTGGTGAATGTCTACAGTATGGATGTTGTTGGTGAATGTCTACTATCTGTGTGTTGTTGGTGAATGTCTACAGTCTGGATGTTGTTGGTGAATGTCTACTATCTGTGTGTTGTTGGTGAATGTCTACAGTCTGTGTGTTGTTGGTGAATGTCTACTATCTGTGTGTTGTTGGTGAATGTCTACAGTCTGTGTGTTGTTGGTGAATGTCTACATTCTGGATGTTGTTGGTGAATATCTACTATCTGTGTGTTGTTGGTGAATGTCTACAGTCTGGATGTTGTTGGTGAATGTCCACAGTCTGGATGTTGTTGGTGAATGTCTACAGTCTGTGTGTTGTTGGTGAATGTCTACTATCTGTGTGTTGTTGGTGAATGTCTACAGTCTGTGTTGTTGGTGAATGTCTACATTCTGGATGTTGTTGGTGAATATCTACTATATGTGTGTTGTTGGTGAATGTCTACAGTCTGGATGTTGTTGGTGAATGTCCACAGTCTGGATGTTGTTGGTGAATGTCTACTATCTGTGTGTTGTTGGTGAATGTCTACAGTCTGGATGTTGTTGGTGAATGTCTACTATCTGTGTGTTGTTGGTGAATGTCTACAGTCTGGATGTTGTTGGTGAATGTCTACTATCTGTGTGTTGTTGGTGAATGTCTACAGTCTGGATGTTGTTGGTGAATGTCGACTATATGTGTGTTCTTGGTGAATGTCTACTATCTGTGTGTTGTTGGTGAATGTCTACAGTCTGGATGTTGTTGGTGAATGTCTACTATCTGTGTGTTGTTGGTGAATGTCTACAGTCTGGATGTTGTTGGTGAATGTCTACTATCTGTGTGTTGTTGGTGAATGTCTACAGTCTGTGTGTTGTTGGTGAATGTCTACTATCTGTGTGTTGTTGGTGAATGTCTACAGTCTGTGTGTTGTTGGTGAATGTCTACTATCTGTGTGTTGTTGGTGAATGTCTACAGTCTGTGTGTTGTTGGTGAATGTCTACAGTCTGGATGTTGTTGGTGAATGTCTACTATCTGTGTGTTGTTGGTGAATGTCTACAGTCTGGATGTTGTTGGTGAATGTCTACTATCTGTGTGTTGTTGGTGAATGTCTACAGTCTGGATGTTGTTGGTGAATGTCTACTATCTGTGTGTTGTTGGTGAATGTCTACTATCTGTGTGTTGTTGGTGAATGTCTACAGTCTAGATGTTGTTGGTGAATGTCTACTATCTGTGTGTTGTTGGTGAATGTTTACAGTCTTGATGTTGTTGGTGAATGTCTACAGTCTTGATATTGTTGGTGAATGTCTAGTCGGGATGATGTTAGTGAATGTCTACAGTCTGGATGTTGTTGGTGAATGTCTACAGTCTGGATGTTGTTGGTGAATGTCTACAGTCTGGATGTTGTTGGTGAATGTCTACTATCTGTGTGTTGTTGGTGAATGTCTACAGTCTGGATGTTGTTGGTGAATGTCTACTATCTGTGTGTTGTTGGTGAATGTCTACAGTCTGGATGTTGTTGGTGAATGTCTACTATCTGTGTGTTGTTGGTGAATGTCTACAGTCTGTGTGTTGTTGGTGAATGTCTACTATATGTGTGTTGTTGGTGAATGTATACAGTCTGTGTGTTGTTGGTGAATGTCTATATTCTGGATGTTGTTGGTGAATGTCTACAGTCTGGATGCTGTTGGTGGATGTCTACTATCTGTGTGTTGTTGGTGAATGTCTACAGTCTGGATGTTGTTGGTGAATGTCTACTATCTGTGTGTTGTTGGTGAATGTCTACAGTCTGTGTGTTGTTGGTGAATGTCTACTATCTGTGTGTTGTTGGTGAATGTCTACAGTCTGTGTGTTGTTGGTGAATGTCTACATTCTGGATGTTGTTGGTGAATGTCTACTATCTGTGTGTTGTTGGTGAATGTCTACAGTCTGGATGTTGTTGGTGAATGTCTACTATCTGTGTGTTGTTGGTGAATGTCTACAGTCTGGATGTTGATAGTGAATGTCCACAGTCTGGATGTTGTTGGTGAATGTCTACAGTCTGGATGTTGTTGGTGAATGTCTACTATATGTGTGTTGTTGGTGAATGTCTACAGTCTGTGTGTTGTTGGTGAATGTCTACAGTCTGGATGTTGTTGGTGAATGTCTACTATCTGTGTGTTGTTGATGAATGTCTCTGTGTGTTGTTGGTGAATGTCTACTATATGTATGTTGTTGGTGAATGTCTACAGTCTGGATGTTGTTGGTGAATGTCTACTATCTGTGTGTTGTTGGTGAATGTCTACAGTCTGGATGTTGTTGGTGAATGTCTACTATCTGTGTGTTGTTGGTGAATGTCTACAGTCTGGATGTTGTTGGTGAATGTCTACTATCTGTGTGTTGTTGGTGAATGTCTACTATCTGTGTGTTGTTGGTGAATGTCTACAGTCTGGATGTTGTTGGTGAATGTCTACTATCTGTGTGTTGTTGGTGAATGTTTACAGTCTTGATGTTGTTGGTGAATGTCTACAGTCTGGATGATGTTGGTGAATGTCTACAGTCTGGATGTTGTTGGTGAATGTCTACAGTCTGGATGTTGTTGGTGAATGTCTACAGTCTGGATGTTGTTGGTGAATGTCTACTATCTGTGTGTTGTTGGTGAATGTCTACAGTCTGGATGTTGTTGGTGAATGTCTACTATCTGTGTGTTGTTGGTGAATGTCTACAGTCTGGATGTTGTTGGTGAATGTCTACTATCTGTGTGTTGTTGGTGAATGTCTACAGTCTGTGTGTTGTTGGTGAATGTCTACTATATGTGTGTTGTTGGTGAATGTGTACAGTCTGTGTGTTGTTGGTGAATGTCTATATTCTGGATGTTGTTGGTGAATGTCTACAGTCTGGATGCTGTTGGTGGATGTCTACTATCTGTGTGTTGTTGGTGAATGTCTACAGTCTGGATGTTGTTGGTGAATGTCTACTATCTGTGTGTTGTTGGTGAATGTCTACAGTCTGTGTGTTGTTGGTGAATGTCTACTATCTGTGTGTTGTTGGTGAATGTCTACAGTCTGTGTGTTGTTGGTGAATGTCTACATTCTGGATGTTGTTGGTGAATGTCTACTATCTGTGTGTTGTTGGTGAATGTCTACAGTCTGGATGTTGTTGGTGAATGTCTACTATCTGTGTGTTGTTGGTGAATGTCTACAGTCTGGATGTTGATAGTGAATGTCCACAGTCTGGATGTTGTTGGTGAATGTCTACAGTCTGGATGTTGTTGGTGAATGTCTACTATATGTGTGTTGTTGGTGAATGTCTACAGTCTGTGTGTTGTTGGTGAATGTCTACAGTCTGGATGTTGTTGGTGAATGTCTACTATCTGTGTGTTGTTGGTGAATGTATCTGTGTGTTGTTGGTGAATGTCTACTATATGTGTGTTGTTGGTGAATGTCTTCAGTCTGGATGTTGTTGGTGAATGTCTAAAGTCTGGATGTTGTTGGTGAATGTCTACTATCTGTGTGTTGTTGGTGAATGTCTACAGTCTGGATGTTGTTGGTGAATGTCGATTATCTGTGTGTTGTTGGTGAATGTTTACAGTCTGTGTGTTGTTGGTGAATGTCTACAGTCTGTGTGTTGTTGGTGAATGTCTACTATCTGTGTGTTGTTTGTGAGTGTCTACAGTCTGTGTGTTGTTGGTGAATGTCTACTATCTGTGTGTTGTTGGTGAAAGTCTACTATCTGTGTGTTGTTGGTGAATGTCTACTATCTGTGTGTTGTTGGTGACTGTCTACAGTCTGTGTGTTGTTGGTGAATGTCTACAGTCTGGATGTTGTTGGTGAATGTCTACTATCTGTGTGTTGTTGGTGAATGTCTACAGTCTGGATGTTGTTGGTGAATGTCTACTATCTGTGTGTTGTTGGTGAATGTCTACAGTCTGGATGTTGTTGGTGAATGTCGACTATCTGTGTGTTGTTGGTGAATGTCTACAGTCTGGATGTTGTTGGTGAATGTCCACAGTCTGGATGTTGTTGGTGAATGTCTACAGTCTGGATGTTGTTGGTGAATGTCTACTATCTGTGTGTTGTTGGTGAATGTCTACTATCTGTGTGTTGTTGGTGAATGTCTACAGTCTGGATGTTGTTGGTGAATGTCTACTATCTGTATGTTGTTGGTGAATGTCTACAGTCTGGATGTTGTTGGTGAATGTTTACAGTCTGGATGTTGTTGGTGAATGTCTACAGTCTGTGAGTTGTTGGTGAATGTCTACAGTCTGGATGTTGTTGGTGAATGTCTACAGTCTTGATATTGTTGGTGAATGTCTAGTCTGGATGATGTTGGTGAATGTCTACATTCTGGATGTTGTTGGTGAATGTCTACAGTCTGGATGTTGTTGGTGAATATCTACAGTCTGGATGTTGTTGGTGAATGTCTACTATCTGTGTGTTGTTGGTGAATGTCTACAGTCTGGATATTGTTGGTGAATGTCTACTATCTGTGTGTTGTTGGTGAATGTCTACAGTCTGGATGTTGTTGGTGAATGTCTACTATCTGTGTGTTGTTGGTGAATGTCTACAGTCTGTGTGTTGTTGGTGAATGTCTACTATCTGTGTGTTGTTGGTGAATGTCTACAGTCTGTGTGTTGTTGGTGAATGTCTATATTCTGGATGTTGTTTGTGAATGTCTACATTCTGGATGTTGTTGGTGAATGTCTACTATCTGTGTGTTGTTGGTGAATGTCTACAGTCTGGATGTTGTTGGTGAATGTCTACTATCTGTGTGTTGTTGGTGAATGTCTACAGTCTGGATGTTGTTGGTGAATGTCTACAGTCTGGATGTTGTTGGTGAATGTCTACAGTCTGGATGTTGTTGGTGAATGTCTACTATCTGTGTGTTGTTGGTGAATGTCTCTGTGTGTTGTTGTTGAATGTCTGCTATATGTATGTTGTTGGTGAATGTCTTCAGTCTGGATGTTGTTGGTGAATGTCTAAAGTCTGGATGTTGTTGGTGAATGTCTACAATATGTGTGTTGTTGGTGAATGTCTACAGCCTGGATGTTGTTGGTGAATGTCTACAGTCTGTGTGTTGTTAATGAATGTCTACTATCTGGATGTTGTTGGTGAATGTCTACTATCTGTGTGTTGTTGGTGAATGTCTACAGTCTGGATGTTGTTGGTGAATGTCTACTATCTGTGTGTTGTTGGTGAATGTCTACAGTCTGGATGTTGTTGGTGAATGTCGACTATCTGTGTGTTGTTGGTGAATGTCTACAGTCTGGATGTTGTTGGTGAATGTCCACAGTCTGGATGTTGTTGGTGAATGTCTACAGTCTGGATGTTGTTGGTGAATGTCTACTATCTGTGTGTTGTTGGTGAATGTCTACTATCTGTGTGTTGTTGGTGAATGTCTACAGTCTGGATGTTGTTGGTGAATGTCTACTATCTGTGTGTTGTTGGTGAATGTCTACAGTCTGGATGTTGTTGGTGAATGTCTACTATCTGTGTGTTGTTGGTGAATGTCTACAGTCTGTGTGTTGTTGGTGAATGTCTACTATCTGTGTGTTGTTGGTGAATGTCTACAGTCTGTGTGTTGTTGGTGAATGTCTACAGCCTGGATGTTGTTGGTGAATGTCTACTATCTGTGTGTTGTTGGTGAATGTCTACAGTCTGGATGTTGTTGGTAAATGTCTACTATATGTGTGTTGTTGGTGAATGTCTACAGTCTGGATGTTGTTGGTGAATGTCTACAGTCTGGATGTTGTTGGAGAATGTCTACTATCTGTGTGTTGTTGGTGAATGTCTCTGTGTGTTGTTGGTGAATGTCTACTATATGTGTGTTGTTGGTGAATGTCTTCAGTCTGGATGTTGTTGGTGAATGTCTAAAGTCTGGATGTTGTTGGTGAATGTCTAAAGTCTGGATGTTGTTGGTGAATGTCTACTATCTGTGCGTTGTTGGTGAATGTCAACTATCTGTGTGTTGTTGGTGAATATCTACTATATGTGTGTTGTTGGTGAATGTCTACTGTCTGTGTGTTGTTGGTGAATGTCTACAGTCCTGACGTTGTTTGTGAATGTCTACAGTCTGGACGTTGTTGGTGAATGTCTACAGTCTGGACGTTGTTGGTGAATGTCTACAGTCTGGACGTTGTTGGTGAATGTCTACATTCTGAATGTTGTTAGTGAATGTCTACTGTCTGTGTGTTATTAGTGAACGTCTACGGTCTTGATGTTGTTGGTGAATGTCTACATTCTGGATGTTGTTGGTGAATGTGTACTGTCTAGATGTTGTTGGTGAACTCTGTTATTGTTGTTACTGCTCAAAGCTGCTCCTCTTGAGTTGGAGTTGTTGTTTGTTTGCGAATGCCCACATTGAGTTGGTTACTCTTTTGTGCGCCTTGAAAAGGACTTTAAGTGGCGGGTTGCAGTAGTTTTTCTCACATCCCGAGCATGCTGATGAAGGTGAACCGGGGTCCTTCATGCGATAGTATCAGCATCCAGTTTTTGCCATAGGCTAATACAGACTAAACACCTGTAGTGTAGGCGTAGGTCTGTCACAAGCGCCATTACATCGATTGTGCATCCATAATATACTATAGTAACACACATATCTCCCTGTTTCCTTGTCCCTCGTGCCTGAGTATAGTGCAGCCACAACAGTTGGTCACCTTTAAAAAGCATAGACTAGAAAACTGTGCATGCTTTTGCAAGTGTGGGCTCTGCTGTGCTAGCACGAGCAATTCATACAATGAAAAGGTTGTTGCTAGCCCCAAGCACAGTTTTATTTAGTTTACGACATGCACTGAGGTGTAGTGGTCGTATTCTTCCTTTCACAGTTAGCGGTCCATGAATAAACTTTTACAATAACGTGTATTTAAGACAAATATTTTGTATAGATATCTACATATTTTCACTTAAAGTGTCTTAAAGCATTCACGGCTTGCGTGGATTGATTTGGAGCTTTCCGTATTCAACATGGAGTGTTTATTTGTAAACGGAATATACACCAGTAAATCACCTATCCCTATTAATTTGGATTTCAATAAAATAACACATTTAATTGCCATCATTAAATTATAACTGATAATAAGACTTTAAAGTTATATATTTGTGCATTAAGGTCATAATACAACATGAGTATACCTAACAATGAATGCTCACGTGGCTCTGTGTAATCAAGTGTGTGGATGTTTACAAACAATACACACCGAATACAGAAATGTGGAGCAGTTAGTTCTACTTGACAAACGTTCCACATCGCACCATTGACAAGGATTTTGTTATTCGCTCAGCTGTTTCTTCAAGGTAAAATATGTGTCTGTTCATTTATCTTACTGTCCTAAACTACAAACAAAACGAAAAGATACATTTTTTGACAACATTTGTCGTCGCTAAAATACTCAGGAAGCCATATTTTCAGGGAACAGATGTGACTTCTACTCATATTATATGAAAGGTGCAACCTATAGCTACTCATAGATGTTTTCAATCTCTTTGAGAATTAACGCGAAGAAAAACAACAAATCATTTTTCTTTTATCTTCAGACATGAACAGTTATCTCACTATTATAATAAAAAAGGAATACGTATTTATCAAACACATTAGGTCATTAGGTCTAATTTAATAACTTTAAAAAGTATGATTAAAGTATGTTTGACTCATACTTCATCGATTCATTCCGTCTCCCCATTTAGTGGAGTGGAGGTTCGACCCTGCATTTGGCTTATTCTAACCATTTTTTAGGGAAGCCTGATTCTAGTCATTTACTGTGCGGTTTTTTATCAAAGATTTGTTTTATATGATGAAGGTGTCAGTCTCAGACGCACACATATTTAGTCGCCTTTTACATAATTTTATAATGCCAGGAAAAAAACGATGGTCATATTCTTTATGCACCTGAGGGAACCACTCGTGTGATTCTTAATTGATAACCAAAAATCAATTGCAATTGCATTATTGATTACGGTTTACTATACAGACAGCCCAGCAGCACCAGTATATTCATCATCATTATACAATATGGTCAGGAAACATTCTTTTGAATATAAATGCCTGAAGAATTTGTTGTATCTTTTATAAAGAACATAAAATGAATGGTTATGTAAGAGATGTAATAACTTCCATTGCTGGTCAGCAGAAACTTACATGAGTTGAGCATAATAACTTCCATGAAACTTACATGGTTTGGGCATGTAACGAGACATGACTCCACCTCAAATAGAATATTGCAGGGAACAGTTGAAGGTGGAAGAAAGTGAGGAGGTAAATAAAGTCCTGGGTTGATATCATCAAAGAATAGACAGGATGCGGTATTTCAACACTCGTTCGCAGGCTGATAACGATAAAATATCAAGAACTTAAGGAGTTTGTGTGTTGATGTTTCTAGCATGGCACTCCTATGTCCCTAACAAGTTAAGGGATCATGTTTCCAGCATTGCACCCCTAAAAGTAAAAGATCCCATCATGCCATGCGGCACATAGGAAATATGGTGTTAGGCCCATATTATTTTGTAACCCAAGGCAGATAATGAATGGTGTGGTCAGCATCATGCCGGCCACCTTTACTTCCCAGATTTTTCTGGTACCCAATTTCTGTGGCTGGTACGGGTATGCGATCAGAAGAAAAATACAGCACCAACTGGGGATTGAACCCCGATCGCCTGACTGGGAAGCCAGTGCACTAACCACTGTGCTATCGCTGCCCCCATGGCACTCTTACGACCCTAACAAGTTACGGGATCATTGATTAATTGATTGATTATATAATATATCTCTTGCTATTTTAGTGAAAAAACTGTACAGAGTTGATCAGCGTGCAGTGATTCGGTTTCTAACAGCTGACCAGTTGACATTCATCACAGAATGCAGGCAGTGTATGGTTACAAAAATGTGTAGAAAACAGTGAAAAACTGGGCAACGATGTTTAAAGAAGGATGTGAGTTAACAAAAGATCTTCCGAGACCAGGTCAGGAACAATTTGTTGCATTAACTCACATTCCTCTTTAAACATCGTTGTCCAGTTCTTCACTATTGTCTTCGACACACTTTTGTCACCTTACACTGTCTGCATTCTGCGATGAATGTCAACTGGTTGACATCCTTCAGCTGTTAGAAAGTGAATCACCTCTCGCTAATCAACTCTGTACAGATTCCGTATCACACCTGCCATGTTTTCAACGGTCTGCTGATGAAACTATGAGTTGGAGGATAATGAAATTTTGTAAACGTGACAGTTGGTATGTGCTGTTTACACCAGAAGTGGCATCGTACATTTGTTCACTTGCTGCACTTTGGTCCGGTTTCATTTGAGCACGCCTCGTATATCAACCATTCAATTTTCATACAATTTCAAAGTTTTTCTACTCTACGTCAATGTAAATTGTTTTATATTGTTATTCTAAATGGCCCCTACAGTTGTCATGCGGTAATGTTAGTCAAGAATGTAAGTTCTTAACTTAAATTAACTTCTTTTATACTGGTTTAGAAAACTGCAGAGTATGTATACAACAAGTTTCTTTTACTCCACTTTATCTAAAAATTACTATGTACTTCCAATCTATTCTTGAATACATTTACTCATCCTGTCCACACTATTTTTTGTGGCAATGCATTCCAAGCATTTTCCACTATCTGACTAAAAAAAATATTTCCTAGTATCTAATCTGGACCTTCCTTCAATTAATTTGTAGCTGTGCTCTCTAGTTCTTGTGGCTGTGCTCTCTAGTTCTTGTAGCTGTGCTCTCTAGTTCTTGTAGCTGTGCTCTCTAGTTCTTATAACTGGCTATACTTTTAAAAAAACTTGTTATAATTTAATTTTTCGTTTCCATTAATTATATTTTAAACCTGAATTACATCACCTCAAATTCCTATCTTTTCTAGAGAAGGTAGTTCGGTTTTTCTTCATAACTATAATTCCAAAATCCCACTATCAGTTTTGTCACTCTTCTTTCATCAGATGACCTGCAATGTGTATTTTGTTTTAAAACTTTGCATTACATTACATAGGAAAGAAAAGACATGCATAATTTTTTTTAAACAGCATAATTTAAACTAGTCCACACTTGCATCAATTTCTCAAATACAAGTCAGTAAAAAGGTAGCTTAAAAAAAAGATGAGATACGAACTTGAGAGCCATTTATTATTGCACTTACATTGTCCCTTATTTCACAACAAAATTGACACCAACATTGATACACTGATCCCATCACTTTATCAGTGCACCAAAACCTGCAGCAAAGAAGTCTTTGGCTTGCAGCCTCAGCTACATTTACAAGTTACGTTTAACTTCTTTGTCATTCGTGAAACCGTCTCCAGTCAAGATGGGATTATGCATTATGTTGTAGGTTAAACCTTGTGAACACCTGTTTGCAGTTGCTACATTGTCTATCATCACTTGTATGTCAGATGAAATCATCCCCTCCTCCCAACACACACCAACTTCTATTGCAGTATTAACAGGACAAGCTTCATCAGCAATTTGTGAATTTCCTTGAATAAAATATATCGCCACAGTTATGTACCGCTTTATTCAACAATCACAACAGAGATAGAGATTTTTTTTCATGTGGATCTTCTGGTAAAAATTCCCCTGATCTGTGGGTAGTGAGATCGGACTCCTGTGTTCAGTGTCGAGGAAGTTAAAAATTCCTCGGCAGTTGGAAATCGAAAAGAGTGGGCTTAACGGCCGCTGCGCAGGCAAAATTCAAGTTAAAATCTGCCCAAGTTATTTGTACCTTTCCCAAAATGGTTTGTTAAGAGCAGCTATAGATGCGGCCTAACTGGCTGCGAGTCTACTTAGCTGTCGTGTTTGAGTCTATTAAGATGGACTCACACATCGGTAAAAACCACCCTCCAAGAAACTGGTTGTATGCAGACTCTGTAGAGTCTTCTAAAGCAGTATAAAGATGTTAAGTTAAGTTAAGTCATAGCTTGCACAAAGTTTTAGTCCAAAACAAAAACACAACAGCACGCTGTCATTTGATTGTTCAATTTGTGAGCACGGTTGCCAATTTGTATCTAAGCTGCACATGCGCATGCAGGAACTGTCATCTGCTACCTACAGTAAACGCAAAGCTGGATGTTGTTGCCAACTAATGACACCTTTAGAAATTACCAACTATATTTTTAAGCTATCCTATTTCAGTTTGTGACCTACTTACTGACTTACTCTCGTATTTTAACTGAGACAACGACGAGAACATAATTTATCTACAGGGAGTTATCTAATGCTGATGATGTTGTTGTATAAGCTACTCGTATTGGTGGCACCAAGGTAGAAGAGAATCGAGCCACTGTAATCATCTGAACCTGTTGTAAAAGGTGGCAAAAGAAGGTTGTGCTTGGGGCTGGCTGCCACATCATGTAAAATTATTGCTGTTGATACCATCACTATAAATGCTTAGTTACAGGCTTTCTGTAGAGCAACCATCTGTTGTGGTGACCCTATGCTGATCTTGAGTAACAAAAAAATGTTTGACAGACAGACAGGGAGAGAGAGAGAGAGAGAGAGAGAGAGGATGGACGGAGTAATGGAAATATAGATAGATATATATATATAGACAGACAGATAGATATATAGATATATATATATATAATTCATGATAATTGTTGAAAACAAAATCCCTTTAGGGGGGAAAGTCTATACAAAGTGGTGTACTGACACCAATTTCATATCCGAAGCAACAGCTGTTCATGCAGCAACCCAGATTATTATCAGCTAATACACAGCTACAAGGAAAACGGTTATTCTAACAGACCCAAGGAGTGTACTCTAAACCATCTCAAGCCCCAAACAAGATAGACTCTAACACAAAATCAAATACAACATCGGATTGCTGTCTCAAAATACAGATCTAGTCCTAAAGTGGATTGTGGCTTTCTGTGGGATCCTTGAAAATGAGAAAGCAAATGAGCTCGCAATAACCGAAAGTGGTGGCATGCACTCGCCATCCACAGAGTTATGGGGAAGCAAAGACACTCATCAAACGATCCATGAGGATGGAATGGAGAGACCAGCACAAAGAATACAAGCCAGTAAATGACAGCATAGACAAACTTGGCAGAGATGGACAGACAAAGATCTTCAGACTCAGAACGTGACATTGTAGACTCAGGGCCCACCTACACAGAATGAGTCTCAGAGACTCCCTCCACAGAATGAGTCTCAGAGACCCCCCGACAGAATGAGTCTCAGAGACCCCCCCACAGAATGAGTCTCAGAGACCCCCCCCCCCCCACAGAATGAGTCTCAGATACCCCCCCCCCCACAGAATGAGTCTCAGAGACCCCCCCCCCCCCCCCCACAGAATGAGTCTCAGAGACCCCCCCCCACAGAATGAGTCTCAGAAACACCTCCCACAGAAGGAGTCTCAGAGACACCCCCCCCCCCCCCCCCCCACAGAATGAGTCTCAGAGACACCCCACGTGCGATTGCGAGCCTTCAGGCAAATAACAGAACATATCCTGCAGGACGGCCCTACTTAAACAGACCAGAGAAAGGCAGTCTGGCCGGGGGGGAGCGACCATGCTTGAAAAGCTGTGGGTAACCGTAGAAGACCTGACACACACAGTCTCCCTCATGAGCCTCACCGGACTAGAAGTATGGTATCAGTTATTCGATGAAGAAGAAGGTGTACAGCCATACACTGATGAAAATATGAACACAAATATACAATTTCAGATCAGGTCAGATCATCCCGTAATCAGTGAGGTCGTTGGGGCACACATGAACAACCCTAACAACCCCACGTCATCCCTCTTTGTCAGCAGTCGCTCCCTCTGCCTTTTCTGGTTGAAGATTGGTCCATTCTTTTATGTTGTCCTCCCACCTCTTTTTGGGACGGCCTCTTCGTTGCCTGCCTTGCACCTTCTCGTGCAGAATCGTATTTGCAAGACCATTTGATCTCAATATGTGACCATACCAAGCGAGTTTCCTTCTTTTGACAGTTGCCAAGAGGTCTTCAAAAATCCCTATTTACAGGTAATTACAATTTACAAGTAATCATTACCGGTTGACTACATTTTTCAATCAATGTTCTTGCTTCTTGCAGATTTGAACTGTATCCGCAGAAGATCAAACATGAGTCGAGCAAATCATGTACCTGTTCCACAATCTGATGAAGCAGCACAGGAATATGATCAGCCTGCAGAGCCAGAACACGTTTCTGCATCACTTATTGGATCTGGTCAGAATATGGGCGATAGAAAAAATGGTTACTTCACATATACTGATCCAGACTTTGAGAACAGCTCAGAGAACCCCTATAGAGACACAACTGAAAGTGACATTAATATCCGTCACATCCCTCTGGCTGATCTTGTGCCGCGACCGTGGAAAACATTTGAACAGGTTTTGATTGCTTCTTACATAAGCATTGCTTTATTCCTGATCACAGGCCTGCTAGCTGTCAGGTATGCACGAAGAGGGAAGAGACACCAGACCAAGGGGTTGATGGGAATGGCACAGAAAGATCTGAGGCTGGCTGTATGGCTTATCTATGCCAGTGTTGCACTCGGAATCCTGTTTTATATCATTATTATTCCCGTTGCACTGTATGTTTAGAAAACCAATTATTTGATGAATATTTTTAACTTTACAACTAATGAAGATTAATTTATATATACATTCCATTAAAGCTAATTTGAAACTTACCTGGCTTTTGATTTGGACATTGTAAATTGTGTTTGTTATTTGAGGTTTTTTTATATTTTATTGACATATTTATTTTTAAAATTAAAATGATACATTCAATAAGAAACATTTTATTTTATGAAGAAAATAATTAAACTTATAAAACAATATTACATACTAAAATTCCTATGTAATTAAGCTTTTTTCATGGTGGCTTTAAGCAGGTGTTCTCAGATATGAAGCTAGTGTGCTGCATACATTACACCAAGCCATATATTGCAGCCCACAAGATGATTGGTTACTGAAGTTAGAATAAAAGGTAAACTTGGCTAGACAAGAATATATGTCAATCTTCATTAACATAATCTTCTATCCACTTGTGTCGTTAGATGTCATGGGGAGGTGTAGTTTTAAGTTTTCTGTCGTGTGCCA
Organism: Ariolimax columbianus; assembly: GCA_036924085.1. Lineage (NCBI taxonomy): Eukaryota > Metazoa > Mollusca > Gastropoda > Stylommatophora > Arionidae > Ariolimax > Ariolimax columbianus. The sequence goes on along the minus strand of JAVGWX010000011.1, from coordinate 11,324,667 downwards.
TCGTTGTCGCCGATGTTGTCATTTCGTGTTTCTTCAGTGTCTCACTGACACCATCTATCCACCTTTTATGAGGTCTGCCTCTTGCTCTGCAACCTTGATGTCTGGTATTGTAGATACGAGCAGATGGTAGTTTTAGTTGCATTCTTGTCAGGTGTCCGATTCTGTCTGATTGTTTAGTTTCTTAATCTGTCCAGCCTTGTGACCCCAACAGCCTTTTCCAAACACCTCATTTCATATACTATGATTTTTCTTTTTTGTGCCTTAGAGTTAATGTCTGACACTGTTAGCATACAGTTAGTATAGAAATACTATTTATCAGCTGTCTCTTTGTCTTCATTGGAATGTGTTTGTGTCTTAGTAATGGTGAGAGCTGATAGGAAACCGCATTAGCTTTCTGTGTTCTTGATTCCACCTCTCTTTCTAGCCATCCATCTTTGTGTGAACACGCTGCCCAAGTATTTCTTCTTCTTTTTCTTCGTTCTCAATCTCCCACTACCAAACCCTGAAAGGGTAAGTAGCAGAATGTAGTCCAGAGAACGGAATACGTTGTGTTGTAGTTTACAGCTTGGCTGCGATATTTGCACCTTTCTGTCCAACACATCCGACTTCAGAAAGCATTTTTTGAGTACCGGGTTAGCATTCCCTCTTCGATCCCTTCTCCTTAGCCAGTCTGTCCTGCTACAGCCTGTTATCCAGGATCACCGCGTGGAGGTGTAGAAGGGTCTTGGCAGCTCTTGTTCGCTGGCCCTGACGCTAGCAGTCAGCTATCGGTCGCTGACCACTGCAGCTCATGCGCTGCTCAGCATCTTGATCCCGCCCAAGTATTTGAATTCACTGGTTTGTTTAAGCTCTGTACTTTTTATCTGTATATTTAGTGTTGTCTCTATTCTACTGATTTTCATTGCCTCAGTCTTTGCTGTTCTAATCCTCATATTTATATTTATCGCAGGTATTGTCAAGGGTATTCAGATGTTCTTGTTCATCAGAATAACATTTCAAGAACTAAATGTTCAAAGCAGAAACAGTAGTAGCAGGAAGTGATAGCACAACAATTTACTATTAGACTAGGTTAGAAGGAGAAGTATTCAAACAAGTGAGACAATTTAAAATACCATTATTTTTCTTTTCTCTACTGCTCTTGCCATGAGGCATCGTAGAGAGGTGGAATGCATAGATTTAATGTTATCGTCAACTAAAAGGATTGTGCTGTCATTAGGTGTAACTTCCTGTGAGTGTCAGAGACACACCTGATCCCACCAGCGTCGAAGTCGACCCCTTGCTCTTGGAAAGCAGACCTGTATATGATACGCATTTGCGTCTGGATGGTCATAATGAATTCTTACTAAAATACTGTTCAATTCTCTAAATATTTGACATTGGGCATAGAACAGAAATAGCGAAGAGGATAAGGTATGTAAAAGCAGAGTTTACTGCGGTGCTGTCATTGACCCATCTAGCTTTTAACAATGATGCTCTCATGTGACACATGGCATCACCTGTTGCTCTTAGGTCATCCAGCTAGGTCCATATGGCCCTTAGATCATCCAGCTAGGTCCATATGGTCTTTAGGTCATCCAGCTAGGTCCATATGGTCCTTAGGTCATCAAGCTAGACCCATATGGCCCTTAGGTCATCTAGCTAGACCCATATGGCCCTTAGGTCATCAAGCTAGACCCATATGACCCTTAGGTCATCAAGCTAGGTCTATATGGCCCTTAGATCATCCAGCTAGGTCCATATGGTCTTTAGGTCATCCAGCTAGGTCCATATGGTCCTTAGGTCATCAAGCTAGACCCATATGGCCCTTAGGGGATCTAGCTAGACCCATATGGCCCTTAGGTCATCCAGCTAGACCCATATGGCCCTTAGGTCATCCAGCTAGACCCATATGGCCCTTAGGTCATCCAGCTAGACCCATATGGCCCTTAGGTCATCCAGCAAGACCCATATGGCCCTTGGGTCATCCAGCTAGGTCTATATGGCTTTAAGGTCATCCAGCTAGGTCCATATTACCCTTGGGTCATCCAGTTACTCATATGACCCTTGGTTCATCCAGCTAGACTCATATGGCTTTTATGTCATCCAGCTAGATTAAAATATCTTTGCGGTCATCCAGCTAGAATAATATGGCCCTTGGTTCATCTAGTTAGACTCATATGACCCTTGGCTCATCCAGCTAGACTAATATGGTACTTGGATCATTCAGTTAGACTAATATGGCCTTTGGATCATTCAGTTAGACTCATTTGACCATTGGCTTATCCAGCTAAATTCATGTGGCTCTTAGATCAATCAGATACTCATATGGATCTTAGATCATCCAGCTAGACTAATATGGCCCTTAACTCATCCAGCTAGACTAAAATGACCCTTAACTCATCCAGCTAGACTAATATGGTACTTGGATCATTCAGTTAGACTCATATGACCCTTGGCTCATCCAGCTAGACTAATATGGCACTTGGATCATTCAGTTAGACTCATATGACCCTTGGCTCATCCAGCTAGACTAATATGGCACTTGGATCATTCAGTTAGACTAATATGGCCTTTGGATCATTCAATTAGACTCATTTGACCCTTGGCTTATCCAGCTAGATTCATGTGGCTCTTAGATCACCCAGATACTCATTTGGATCTTAGATCATCCAGCTAGACTAATATGGCTCTAAACTCATCCAGCTAGACTAATATGGCCCTTAACTCATCCAGCTAGACTAATATGGCCCTAAACTCATCCAGCTAGACTAATATGGCCCTTAACTCATCCAGCTAGACTAATATGGCTCTTAACTCATCCAGCTAGACTAATATGGCCTTAACTCATCCAGCTAGACTAATATGGCCCTTAACTCATCCAGCTAGACTAATATGGCCCTTAACTCATCCAGCTAGACTAATATGGCCTTTAACTCATCCAGCTAGACTAATATGGCCCTTAACTCATCCAGCTAGACTGATATGGCCCTTAACTCATCCAGCTAGACTAATATGGCCCTTAACTCATCCAGCTAGACTAATATGGCCCTTAACTCATCCAGCTAGAGTAATATGGCCCTTAACTCATCCAGCTAGACTAATATGGCCCGTAACTCATCCAGCTAGACTAATATGGCCCTTAACTCATCCAGCTAGACTAATATGGCCCTTAACTCATCCAGCTAGACTAATATGGCCCTTAACTCATCCAGCTAGACTAATATGGCCCTTACTCATCCAGCTAGACTAATATGGCCCTTAACTCATCCAGCTAGACTAATATGGCCCTTAACTCATCCAGCTAGACTAATATGGCTCTTAACTCATCCAGCTAGACTAATATGGCCCTTAACTCATCCAGCTAGACTAATATGGCCCTTTACTCATCCAGCTAGACTAATATGGCCCTTAACTCATCCAGCTAGACTAATATGGCTCTTAACTCATACAGCTAGACTAATATGACACTTAACTCATCCAGCTAGACTAATATGGCTCTTGACTCATCCAGCTAGACTAATATGGCCCTTAACTCATCCAGCTAGACTAATATGACACTTAACTCATCCAGCTAGACTAATAGGGCCCTTAACTCATCTAGCTAGACTAAAATGGCCCTTAACTCATCCAGCTATACTAAAATGGCTCTTGACTCATCCAGATAGACATTTGTGGCCCTTGTCAGTTGTTCATCTAGCTAACAAATACATCCCTTGGATCATCCAGCTTGTGATCTTATACCATCTTTGTGCCATTCTCACATGACCCTTGGTGTAGTGCATGTTTAATACCCCTACTTTAACCATTGAGGCCACACAAGAACACTTCTAGGTTACAAACGTATATTGCCCCAAGGATACTATAACTGAAGCTTATATTACTTAATGTGCCTTAAATTGTATACATTCTATTTATCCGTAAGAGTTGTTGCAATACGTTGAATAATATTTGTGAATTATGTATGTAATACATTCATTTGTATGTCCAGTTAGTGTAGTTAGTCACATAACTTAGTATGTTCTTCTTATTATGACAAGGTTGACAGTATTTGGTTCTTTTGAGAATGATCATTTTCAGAATTACTTGTTTTTTACAATTTCTCTTATTTTATTTTATAAACTCTTTCTTAACTCATTCCCTCCTGAATATTTTGGACATGTTTGTTTTTTTTCTTCAAATTAAAGATTTTAATTTTAAGCATAAGTTATGTTGTGCCACATTTTACAGATGGACTGTGATATCTGTAGCTCTCCATCTGTACATCTGCTTCCTGCAAATTCTTTTGGGGTCTTTAAATCTCCCTAGAATTTGGCAGTCAACAGCATACCCGCAAGACAGTAGGGAGTTTGGGGTCAGAGTTTTCCTACTCCTAGATGAACTGGCTTTAGAAACTTTTGAGTTTCATCTATTCGGGGCTTGCTGATATAATTCATTATGTTGTGGAATGTTATTAAGTCTCACATTGATATGTTTATTAATGTATTATAATATATCTTCATTAATAACCAGTGGGGATAGTTATTTGTTCACTTTTGTATTCTATGCATTATACAAGGACTGATCAAAGTCTCAAACTTTAGCTTGAAAAAAAATGAACCTATTTAGTTCAAAGCCAAATCCCTTTTGAAATCGGTCGTTTCTGAGTTGACACGTTTCATCTTCATTGATCAACTGTTGCTGTGCGCCTAGTCTGGTGAGGTTCACGTAGGAGACTGTGCGTTTCAGGTCTTCGCTGATCCCCTAAAGTTTTTCAAGCATGGTTGCTCCCCCGGGCCAGACTGCATCTGTCTGGTCTGTATAAGTAGGGCAGTCTACAGGATATCTTCTGGTGTTTGTTTGGATGCTCCGCAATCACATGTGGCGGTTTCTCTAAACCCAGTCTGTGAAGGTGAGCCTTGAGTCTGTAATATCCCGTTCTGAATCTGAAGATCTTTGTCTGTCCATCTCTGCCAAGTTTGTCTATGCTGTAATTTTCTGTCTTTTATTCTTTGTGATGGTCTCTCCATTCCTTCCTTGTGGATCGTTTGATGAGTGTCTTTGCTTCTTAATAGTTCTATGGATGGCGAGTATGCAAGCTACCACTTCCAGCTTTTGCGATCTCATCTGCTTTCTCCTTTCCAAATATCACACATTGGGCAGGAATCTACTATAGGACTAGATCTGTTTTTTGGGACAGCAATCCGATGTTGTATTTTATTTTGCACACTTCTTCCAATGGAGTGTGACTTCTGAAAATTATTTTTTTTATCTCTATCAGCTCTTCATCATATTTATCTTGATATCTTCTATGTTTTGATATCTCTTAAACTGAACATCCTTACACTGATTTAGAAGACTTTGCAGAGTCTGTGTACAACCAGTTTCTTTTACATTCACTTGATTAAAAATACCTAAGTGCATCCAATCTATTCTTGAATGCATTAATCAACCCTGCTTCCACTATTTCCTGTGACAATGCATTTCAAACATTCACCATTCTTTAACTACAAAAATGTTTCCAGGTATCTAATCTGGACCTTACTTTCATTAATTTGTAGCTGTTAGCTGTACCATTTTGTTCTTGTATTGGGCAGTACTTTGAAAAATTGTGTATAGACTAATGTATCCTTTCCTTTGATTATCTTATATATAAATCTGTAATAAATCACCTTGAATTTCCTTTGACTGGCCCCATGAGTATTGGAAACAGCCAAAAGTTACCAGGAACCATATCTTGTGAGTGGAGGTACTGCTAAACCTGCCAATTGCTATGTTTCATCTAAAAATCCTGGATAAAGTGTGATGCGTGGTGCGAAGCATTGTCATAATGTATCTACCAGTTGATCAGCCCTCGTATGTAGTGTTTCTAGAGCTTTCTTTCAAAACTAGTAGAACTTCCAATTGACCAGACTGCCATCTAATCTACAGAAATTTGTAGTATGAAATATGTGAGGTTGTGCGTTTATTCTGTTCTATTCTAGCAGTTAACTCTGTGCAAGTTGTACATTTTAATAATTGTTTGCACATTTTGCTTCTGAATAATGATTTGGTTGTTTTTATTTTAAATATTCAATTATTTGGTCAGTTCACTATTTATATTGAAATTTTGGTACATAATTAATTGTTATTAACTTTTGTCACGATCATTTTTCCTTACTATTGTTTCAAAGTTTTAATAATTGTAAATTGTAATTATTTACACGTTTTTGTTAAAACTGTGTTGATATTAGACATTTTCTTTTCATTGCTTGTTCCATTTTGTTTTCTTTGAAAATGTTTTTTCAGCTTATATTTCTTTTTTCAAGCATTTTTTCCAAATTCAATAGTATATTGATTTCATCATCGAAATATCAGATTTTGTCAAATTTGTCTGGAAAAAATGTGTTTTCAATTTTGTTTAAACATTTTAAATGTTTATACTTAAATATGCCCAATTTATTTTATTTTAAAACTATGACTATTTTATGTGCAATGAAATCTGTAGCTTTTATAGTTCTTCTTCAGCGTTAGTCCTAAAAAGAACATATGTGAAATTGTGTCGTAGTTTGCAGCGAGGTTGTGGTATCTGTGTTTAACGGAACAGCACATCTGTTTTCAGCAAGGCATTTTAAAGACTATTTTTGCTTTTACTCTTTGATCCCTAATCTCTTAGCCAGGCTGCAGTCTGTTTTCAGCGCTGCCGCTTGGAGCTCAAATAGTTATGGGTAAGTTATGGGTCACTGACTCTGATGTAAGCAGCCAGCATTGAGTCACTGGCTGCTGTTAGCTTATTCACTGATGTATCTTTAGCCTCTAGCTCTTATTTAAGAATTAAACAGCATTTAAATCTTACATGCTCAAAAAGTATATGAGTGAGACAAGAAAGTATCTTACTGCTCTCATGAAAATAGATATTTCCTGTTTCAATAGTTTGGGTGTAAAGTAATGACTTTTCCAACTTACATTTCTAATCCATAAAATTATTGAGTTGTTTTTGCTTTAAGACTAACCGTACCTCTGCATTTAATATTTGTTAAACCCGATTTCTCATCTTGTTTTATTGATCTTATCTACCTCTTATTTGTTATGCCTTTTATCAACATTATTTTCAACACTTGCTATGCATTTGATCTTTCTCATTTTCAATGTTTTCTATATAATTTGATCCTTTTCATAATTTACTATGTTTTTTAACCTACTCATTTTCAACATTTTATGTCTTTAATCAATCCACTATTATGTGTTGTGCCTTGTGATCTTTTTAGAAACTTGTATTTAACCTGACATAACCGTTGTCCATTTGCATGAACTTCTATTTCTCCTATTTTAACCAACTTCCCCATATCTTAGAGAGCTGACATTATGTACACAGCCTCTACTAGTGTTACCTGTTAATCTATCAAATTGTGGTTTCTGTAGTCTCAAAAACCACAGAAAAACAAATCTTAGTATTTTCCTGTCTGTCTGCATCTTTTTGCGAACATGACAGTTGTTCGTGTACACATTCATCTGACCATCTCAATCGTTTCATGGATTATTGAACTTTAAAGATGCTTTTAAAATGAGTTGTGTTTTTACCAGCTTTTAATTAACCTGACAAGACCGCTGTCCATTTGCGAGGACTTCTATTTCTCTTATTTTAGCCAGATATTCCCAAAACCTCGAGAGCTGAAACTGTGTATTCAGTCTCTAATATTATGACCTGTTCTTCTTAGTTCTAAGTCGACCTGTTCTTCTTAGTTCTTAGTCGACCTGTTCTTTTTAGTTCTTAGTCGACCTGTTCTTTTTAGTTCTTAGTCGACCTGTACTTCTACAGGGGTGAATGTCCCTGTGCACGTCCCAGCTCTGGTAGGAGCTGGATGTAGCCAGGAGAAGAGTTTCCTGCTTAGCAGTCTAGGCTCGAGCAGCTTAATACTCTGCTGCGTTGGGACAAGCACTTGCGGAGGGTGATTAACTGATGTTCGAGTCCATCTTAATAGACTCAAACACTAGAACAAAGTAGACCTGCAGCCTGTTAGGCGCCATCTATGCTGCTCTAAACAAACCACCTAACCATGGTCGGTGTTATGCCATGTCACACAGTTAGTCGCCTCTTACGACATGCTCTCTGTGAGGCACTGATACTATTCTTGTCTTTGTCATACATAGAGACCTGTTAATCTATTAATTGTGACCCTAGAAGTTCCAAAAACAAACAAATATAGCTTAGTATAAAGCTTCTTATTCTTCGTCGTTAATACTCGTTAACTCCCGCTACCAAGTCATGAAAAGGGATTTGCAAGTAGCAGGATGTTGTCAGGAGAACGGAATGCATTGTAGTTTACAACTTGACTGCGATATTTGCACCTTTTGGTCCGACACATCTGACTTCAGCAGGCATTTTTTTGAGTGCCGGGTTAACATTCCCTCTTCGATCCCTTCTACTTGGCCACTCTGCTCTGTTGCAGCCTGTTATCAAGAATCACCACATGTAGGTGTAGAATAGTCTTGGCAGATCTGGTTCGCTGGCCCTGGTGCTAGTATTCAGCCTTGGGTCGCTGACCACTGCAGATCATGGACTGCTCAGCATCTTGATCCCCTTAGTATAAATAAAAGATTGTACCAAAAAACATATTTAAAAAAATATATTTACTTGTTTAGAATTTTTAATACAATGTTTCCCTTCATTTATTTTTAATAATTCTCTGACATTTGGAGTATATTGACACTTATTGGAATATTGATTTTGGTTGTGGTCACCTTACTGTTTACTTTGTATAACTTCTTATAAGCTCTTAAAGGTAATTCTTACATTGAGATTGGAAAAATATTGTTTCACACACAGCATTACTGCCATCAGGGATGAAGTATTAGAGACTTCATTGAGGTCTCAGCTTGTGTGAGGTGGGTTGGCCAGTTCTCATCCTCACTGCCTAACATTCCGAAAACTCTAGCAAAGTCAGGTACCAGGGTTGGCAAGAAAAGGTCTATTTTAACATTCTCAAACTTTAACAAAGTCAAGTACCAGGGTTGACAAGAATAGGTCCATTGTAACATTCCTAAACTCTAACAAAGTCAAGTACCAGGGTTGACAAGAATAGGTCCATTGTAACATTCCCAAACTCTAACAAAGTCAAGTACCAGGGTTGAAAAGAATAGGTCCATTGTAACATTCCCAAACTTTAACAAAGTCAAGTACCAGGGTTGACAAGAATAGGTCCATTGTAACATTCCCAAACTCTAACAAAGTCAAGTACCAGGGTTGACAAGAATAGGTCCATTGTAACATTCCCAAACTCTAACAAAGTCAGGTACCAGGGTTGACAAGAATAGGTCCATTGTAACATTCCCAAACTCTAACAAAGTCAGGTACCAGGGTTGACAAGAAAAGGTCTATTTTAACATTCCCAAACTTTAACAAAGTCAGGTACCAGGGTTGACAAGAATAGGTCCATTGTAACATTCCCAAAATCTAACAAAGTCAGGTACCAGGGTTGACAAGAATAGGTCCATTGTAACATTCCAGTTGTCGAAGCGACATGTAGTCATCTGCCTCAACTACCACAGCAATGTGAATAAAGTCATATGACAGTTTTTAGATCCTCCTGCTATTTCTCTTCATTCTTCTTCAGTGATATAAGACAATAGTGGTTAGCTGTGTCTCATGTGTTCATGATTGTATCTGTAAGGTATATCTTATCCATCTGTAAGGTATATCTTATCCATCTGTAAGGTATATCTTATCCATCTGTACTGTATCTGACACCTTAAATTTACATTTCGTTTCAATTCTGGAGCAAGATTTTTGACAATTTATATATTAAAACTTGAAAACTATTTAACTTAACTCAACTTCTTTATACTGGTTTAGAAGACTCTACAGAGTCTGTACACAACCAGTTTCTTGGAGGGTGGTTTTTACCAATGTGCGAGTCCATCTTAATAGACTCGTCCATCTTAATAGACTCAAACACTAGAGCTAAGAAGATCTGTAGCCAGTTAAGCGCCATCTTTAGCTGCTCTTAACAAACCACCTGGAGAAAGGTACAAATAACAGCGGCCGTTAAGCCTACTCTTTTCTATCTTCAACTGCCAAGGAATTTTTTACGCGCTCGACACCGAACACAGGAGTCAGATCTCACTACCCAGAGATCAGATGAATTTTTACCGGAAGATCCACGTGAAAAAAATCCAGATCACCGTGATTCGAACGCGCGACCTCCGGCACTCGAGGCGGACACCTTATCTCGAGATCGCTGAGTTCCTCTAATTAATTTACCTTCCTTATGGGGTATCTCAAGCCTAATAGTGTGAACACATTGCTTCCTTTTCTTGGTGTACACATGTTGCATTTTTTCTGTGCATTTTTCCAAGTTTCAGGTTTTCAGTAAACAGCACAATAACGGCTATGTTAAAAAAAAAATTTCATATGAACTTAAAAACAATTTATTATTGCACTTTCATTGGCCTTTATTTCTCAACCGGTCTGTTAGCTTGAATCATTTTCTCCACATGCCACACAGATGCTTCTGTCGCTATTGGAACATGATGACCAGATTGGGCGTCAACAATTTTGAGACATCTTTGAGAACATTTTTTTTACCCAGTTCTGCACCGCTTTACATGGCAGACAATTCTCGCCATAAACCGGAGGCATTTGTTTATGAATATCTTTTACCTAAAATAAAATGCATTGTATACCGTTATATGACTGTACACTTTGAGCATGGATGCTGTTTTGTATCTGAGCTGCGCATGTGCATGTGATACCATTGCTGCTACATAATGAAACTTTTAGGGACTACCAGCTACATTTTCCAGCTATCCCATATCAGTTTGTGACCTACTTACTGATTTGTTCTCATAATCTCCAAACAATCATTCTATTTTATCATTTTCTTTCTTCTTGTATTCTCCTCCTTTATCCTTGGTTGATGACTGACAAAGTCTGATGTTGTCTTTTAGGGCAGCAATAAACTCCCACACTCCTCTTTTCTCGCTAGCAATGACAATAAACCCATTATTATAGTTTTCTTTTTTCCAGCATAAAAAAAACACGTTTTTTCTATCAAATCAGAGATGCAGGTCAGAAAGAAAGAACAAAATAGCTCAAACAATAACAACATTCCAGAAAATAACGACAATTTTCCATGTTTCTATGACTCATGAGTACAGTTGTAACATGTCTTTTATGTAACATGTCAGTTGTAGCATTATTTTATTTCTGACATTGTTTTAGATACAATAATGTATGTATTAGTTTGGGATATGCAAGTCAGAAATAACGAACAGTATATAGCTCAAACAAAAGCAGCATTCCAGACAATGAAAGACATTTTTTCATGTTTCTCACAAATCTGATCAAAGTCTTAGCATTCTATTTAAAAATGCATTTTTTTTTTCTCTGCCACTCTTTCAGCAACGATTGGTATACTTTTTCATGTCATAAATAAAGGAATCCTGAGCAAAAGAGAAATAAACAAGAAAATAAAGATAGTTGTGCCTATATTGCTCGGTTAGTCTACTCTCCCCATTCATTAAGTGTGGAATGCATGTCTTTTTATTATTGTAGAGCTGTTTAATATTTTGCTTGTGTGAAAATAGTTTTGTTGGATTTTAGGAATATTTCAATTATGTAAATATTCTGGTTATACATATATAAATTATTTTTATTATCCTTTGCAATTTACAAAGATATGTTAATATTTTAATTGTATTATATAGTTTGATCAAGATGCTGAGCAGCGCATGAGCTGGAGTGGTCAGCGACCCATAGATGACTGCTAGCGTCAGGGCCAGCGAACCAGAGCTGCCAAGACCCTTCTACACCTCCATGTGGTGATCCTGGATAACAGGCTGCAGCAGGGCAGACTGGCTAAGGAGAAGGGATCGAAGAGGGAATGCTAACCCGGTACTCAAAAAATGCTTGCTGAAGTCGGATGTGTTGGACCGAAAGGTGCAAATATCGCTGCCAAGCTGTAAATTATGACACAACGCATTCCGTTCTCTGGATTACATTCTGCTACTTACGCCCTTTCAGGGTTTGGTAGTGGGAGATTGAGAACGAACGAAGAAGAAGAAGTATTATATAGTTTTATTATCTATTGTGAATTTATGAATTGTGTCAATGTTTTATTTTTATGGTATAGTTCCATTATCCATTGTGAATTTATAGCAAAGAAGGTGCCTAGCAGGCCACGAGTCTAACTTTGCTCTTGTGTTTTAGGCTATTGTGGATAACGCCATACCACATATTAGACTGAAATTCTTACTTGTCAATGACTAACACTTGTGTTCACGGAAACATGTTGCTGTTTTCCATTTGGATTAGTTAGTTCATTCATTTTGTGGTGTTTTTCTCTCTCTGAATATCCTGGCATGTTCATTGGCTGTATGTAATAGTATTTGGGGTACCCTGTGTCGCATTTCCGTGGGCTAGTGCACGCGGCTGAACTTCATGAGATTGACAACCTTTGCCATATGAAATATAAACACGAGCCAATAATGGACTAAAACACATCGCCTGGTAGAGATTGGGCTCTGTCCGGTTAGCAAGATGCCCAGGACACATCATTCACATGCTGAGGGATGCCTTGCAACCTCTTGCGGTTACGGGAGAGACGAGACAAAAACTGGTTGTAAACAGCCTCTGCAGTCTTTTAGAGCAGTATACTGACGTTAAGTCAAGTTCAGACTGCAGTTTGTTAAACTAGTATAATGTCCCGGTACGGAACCAAAGAGTATCGAGATGGTAATTCCGTTGGACCTCGCGACGTGTCCGCACCAGGCCATCTTTCGTCTTTTGATAGCTGTAAACAGATCTTCAAAAGGACTAATAGCGTCTTCAACTCTCTGACGTATTACTACGTTCGTGACACGATCTTTATATGTAACATATTGTAAATTTATAGAATTGTCTTTATATAAATAAACTTATGTTTGTGATTGTTGCCGGTACTTTGTAGTAGGAGAAATGTTTATGTAAAATGTATTACAACTTCATCGCGGAACAAATTTTCATATTGTTTTGGTTTTATATGAATCGTTCCCCCATTTTGTTCCCTTTGAAGCAGTGGGTAATTTAATTAATATTTTGTTGTTAAGAGTTTGTCGTTCTTATTGGCGAAAGCACAACTCTTTCAACCTCACATGTATTTTCCTTTGGGTTATATCATCATATGTCTACCATTATGTGAGTGTATGTGTGTATCTGTACGTACTGTATATTTGTGCAGCTGACCTACTAATCGGACAGCAGTACCATCTTCTGCGTTCGTTCTCAATTTCCCGTTACGAAGTCCTGAACAGGGCTTTGCAAGTAGCAGGATATAATCGGGAGAACAGAATGCGTTGTCCCTAGTTTACAGCTTGACTGTGATATTTTCATCTTTCGATCTGACACATCCGTCTTCGACAGGGGTCAGCTGTACCAAAAGCTTGCTTGTGGTTTAGCATGTGTGGTTTCCTTAGCAGTTTGTGATGGTCTCGAACTGTCAGGGGATTGTGTGAATTATCTGTCCTGGTCGTGCTGGGGTTAAAGGCAATGGTAGAGCTGACACTTTGACCCTGACGGCACCCACTGTTGAGGCCGATATAGCTTAGAGGTAAGACGGTCGCGAATCCTGCAATCTTATAGCGACCCCTGGGCTCGAGGGTTGTGGTTGGCGTCTGATCATATTGGAGATGGACGATAAACTCAGATGTCCCGTGTGCACGTAAAAAAAACAACCCACTAGCAGATTACGTTCTAAAAGAGCAGGCTGTTAGCCACTGAACGGGCAAAATTATAAAAACAACGAAATTTCTACCAAAAAGTGGCCTCTATGAAGGTCCAAAATGCAAAGACACAAGCGATTAATGACATGTTTGTCTGCATACTGGATTGCAAGTATATATACAAACAAGTATCTATGTACTCCCAGGTGTAAAAGATTGTCGGCTAAGAGAAGAGAGAAGCATCTGTTATGGAGACATAAATTATTGATTGAATGAAGCAATAGATTAATGGCCGCTTGCTGGTTAGTGTCACTGGAATCGGTGAAAGGCTGCCAAAGAATATCCTTTATGGACAGCTGGTCTTTGGAGTTAGAAGAATCGACCGTCCCACACTGGGATTCAGGGATGTATACAAGAGGGACATGAAGTCACGCGATATCCAATCCGAGGGCAGAGAAGTGATTGCTCAGAAGCAAGCTGTTAGGAGACAGTCAGTTGGAAGAGAAGTGATTGCTCAGAAGCAAGCTGTTAGGAGACAGTCAGTTGGAAGAGAAGTGATTGCTCAGAAGCAAGCTGTTAGGAGACAGTCAGTTGGAAGAGGCATAGTGGCTGCTGACGCTCGTAAAGGCTTTTTGGCTGCAGAGAAAAACTGAAGAGATCGGGAAACACCTCTGCAAGCCAGCCTCCTCAGCGTGGTAGTACAATGTGTGGCAGGGACTGTCACTCGGTAATCGGCCCTTACAGTCATAGCAAACTGTTGGAATTCAGGAAACAGAGCTGGACAAAACTCACTCGGTGTCCCGCGCATGGTCAACAGAGACTGAGACGTCAATGATGAACTAACAATAGACAGACGGCAGAAGTTGGACATTAACATGGACAGAAAATGGAGAGGCGCCTGAGAGGAACCAACGGTATCCTTCTTCTCCCTCTTCTGCGTTCGTCCTGAAACGAACGATGTGTTACGTTGTGTCGTAGTTTACAGCGAATTCTGTAATATCCGTGCCTTTCGCTCCGACACATCCGGTTTCAGCACGACATTTTTGGGACAGGGTTTGCCTTCCCTCTTCGAATCCTATTCTCTCAAAAAGGCTGTATGTGTGCAGCATGTTTCCAGAGACACCCCTTGTAGCTGGGATAGAATCGTGGTGATCTCTAGTTCGCTGACCCTGATGCTTGCATCCTACTATGAGTCGCTGGTTGCTGTCAGCTAAGAGACTGTTCTGTCTTTGTCATTTACTGAGATATATACTGAACAACTGTAGGTCTCCCCGAAATCCAGGGATGTCGATACGGTATAGCATAACGAAGAGCTTTGTTTTGCACGATTATGTTACAATCGTCATGCGCATCCTCGCCTTCCCCTTTCCACGAGTCAACAGGCAAGGTAGGTAAAGTTAATCCAATGCCAGATACTGCTGTCGGGGATGACGTGTAGAAAACTTAATTGCGCTAGGCCTCAGTTTGATATACGATCGTGTGTGCGGTCATCGCTGCCTTTCCTTCTTTAATACTAAGCAAGGTACCAATTTACAACTGGTCAACTGCAGCCACGAAAAACAATCTTTCTATCACTTTGCCACTCTGTCGCTCTTTGTAGGCTGCAGTTGTCCTGTTGTTTCTTCCCTAACAATCATCATCAGTATCACCATTGAATGTTAGTCATCATCATCATGTAGCATGTCCTTGGTAGAACATCGATCTCATCCCATCCATTCGATATGAATCTCGATCAGCAGTCAGTCTACCCGCCTGCTCCATGTTCATGTTTAGGGTGTCGCTGCGTCCATCTACTCCTGGGTCGGCTTCTGTCGCGTCTTCTTGTACAATACTCTCCTGAACTGCTTTATCCAATCCGTCATTACGCTTAATGTGGTCAGAAAACCTCATCTTCCGAGACATAACGTGGTTTATAATCCAGTTCTCTTCGATACTCAGATCTTGAACGATGCTTTATTTGTTATTTTCTTTACCAAAAGTATTTTGAGGATTCTTCTGTAGCATTTTGTTTCGGTAGCCTCGATCTTCTTTCTTAATATTTGTGGTATGGTCCATGTGTTGCATCCGTCCATTGCCACCGGGAATGCGCATGCTTTTAGGGTCATCAATTGTAACTCTTTGTTCCTATTGTGCCACACATTTTGTATACTGTTCAATTTCTGCATCCCTATGGGACGACTTTGAATGTCTTTGTATTTCCCTTGCGCAGTTTCCATCGTCCTTGTAAAAGTTATTATTTGCCTTTTCAATTGTTCACGCGTGCACATTTCAAAGAATGTATATTCTAATATAAATATGGGGGCGTACCTTAATTATTTCTAACATGTTTGTAGTTTATAAATAAATATGTATTACTTGTACGGAAGAGGGCTCAATAAATACACTTTTTTGCTTATTGGATACTCAATGTTCTTCTTCTTTGTTGAAAATAATCAGTTTCAGTGTGTTATACTCGGTGAAGATTACTTGCGAACCTTGTATTAACATGTCTTGTTTTTGTGTTGTGATTTGTTAGTTGTTATCCTTAGTGTTTTGTCCCTGACGAATGCTTTGTGACTGTAACATGTTTTAGGTTTTGTTTTTGTCCTTGTGTGGTCACCGCTATTGCTTATAAATGATGTTATTTGATTATTTATTACATTGGACATATACAAGAAAGAATATGACTGAAATCAAGGAAATGTTTTCTTCGGACTTTACAACCCTCAGATCAGAACCGCGGGGGAAAAAACTGCTTAAAATAGGGGCCCCAAAAGAACGGTAAAGGTTGGATGGAGGTTCAAGAAGAACTTAGACCAGGACATGATTTGCCACTTACTACGTGGAGATCTCTGAACAGGTAACGAACAGATGTGGGTCTGACCTGAAAAAGTGGGGATATACAGACGATGAATATTGCTAATGTAGGGCCGTCCAAGACGCAGAACACCAAATTATATGTCCTAGGATGCAGGAACACCTGATTACATGTCCTAGGATGCAGGAATGTAGGGCCGTCCAGAACCTGGAACACCTGATTATATGTCCTAGGATGCAGGAATGTAGGGCCGTCCAGGACCCAGAACACCTGATTATATGTCCTAGGATGCAGGACCGTCCAGAACCCGGAACACCTGATTATATGTCCTAGGATGCAGGAATGTGGGGCCGCCCAGAACACCTGATTATATGTCCTAGGATGCAGGAATGTGAGGCCGCCCAGGACCCAGAACACCTGATTATATGTCCTAGGATGCAGGAATGTGGGGCCGCCCAGAACACCTGATTATATGTCCTAGGATGCAGGAATGTAGGACCGTCCAGAACCCGGAACACCTGATTATATGTCCTAGGACGCATGAATCCTGTGCAGTGGAGGACTTGTTGGTGGAAAATGATAGTGGCTGGTTTTTTTTAAACTATGATTTTGTCGACAAAACAGATTCACACGATGCCAATCAATCATTTCCAATATTGCTATTTTCATCATCACTATTTTTTTTTCATCATTGTTATTTGCATTATCAATATTTTCATTATTATTATTTTCATGATTAATATTTTCATAGTTACTATTTTCATCATCAATATTTTTTCATCGTTGCTATTTATTGATAGTTTGTCCATCACAAGTGATGAAGACCATTCTCTTTGTTCAGCCGTGTGGACAGTCGTATCTCTTGCTGTGTCCTCTGAAATAGGTGACTTGCGCGGTGATTTGGATTAAAGTGAGGAAGAAACTGCGCCTTTTGTCAACCTCACTCACAGAGCCTAAGCTACCTTTTGCCAGTGGCAAGACATTCATCGAGACGACTGGAGATAGCATAGGATGCAGATTTTGCCTCAGGGTTACCACCGAAGCCTTTCCGTAAACGTGTAACCCGCAGGGTAGAAAGGTGGGAAGGCATCTAACGCAGTTTGTCGTGCCACAAGATCCACAAGAGGTCGTATGGACAACACTCAGCGTGTGAGTGAGTCTGGCATCTCTCCCCAGCTGTATTCAGTTCATCATAGTAGCATCTAAAATTCCCACACGCCATATTCGTGAAGGTGAACCGGCAGAACTAACCCGTGAGATACGACACAGGTATAACTAGTTTAAGCGTAGCGCCATTCAGCCGGCGTCCAGACCAGGATAAACGGATGGAAGAAATCACAAAAAAAGAACGAAATAACATTTACATCATCAATATTTTTATTATTATTATTTTTAGCATTAGTATTTTCATCATTACTATTTTCATCGTTATTTCCAGCATTACATTTTTCAGCATTACTATTTTTATCATTATTTTCATAATTACTATTTTCATCGCTATTTTTTTCATTCTTGCTATTTGCATCATTAATCTTTTCGTCATTAATATTTTCATCATTAATATTTTCATCATCGTTATCAACATTTGTTCATGTTGATTCCGATGGTAAGTGGAATTGTAAACGGAGCTCATAACTTCAAGGCCACTGAATCTCAGACACAATGAATACACACATAAACACAAACAAACACATAATCACAAATACGCTTACATGTGTACACATAGAAACCTACACATAAGCACGCCCGCGCACACATACACACGTGTATATAGGGAAAAATAACACGTTATTTACATTGATAACATATTTTATAAATAAATAAATAGGAAGAAGTGATATCATAAAACAAACAGTTGAAATGGTATCAATGAAGCATCCAAATTCATTCATTGTCCATACTTTGTGCCTTCTAGGGTGGGGGACAGGGGGGGGGGAGAATAGAGCCACTGTAACCTCCAAGCAAGTCGTAAAAGGCTATTAAAGAGAGTTGTGAATGTGGCTAGCAACATTATCTGTTTTTAAAAAAAGAGAAAACTGTGGCGCGATTTTTTTTTCCAATTGCTGGGGTAGTCGATGGGTTTTAAAGGTTGAGGACTACAGGTGGCTTCGTCAATGCTGTCGCCACGCCGTGTGCTGGATATGTTTGTTTACTTTAACCGCAACAGAAAAAAACATTGTCCTTACCGGGGATTTACTTGTCGATAGGCAGGCATCGAAACCATTCACTCACGCGCTCCTCAGTGACATATTAAGAAATACATTTTTAGTCAATGAGTGGGGAATGCTTGGAATGCATTGCCGCAAGAAATAGTGAACCAGGGTCAGTTAATGCATTCAAGAATAGATTGGATGCGCTTAGTTTTTAGATTAAGGAGATGTAAAAGAAACTGGTTGTATACAGACTCTGCAGAGTCTTCTAAACCAGTATAATGATGTTAAGTTAAGTTAGAAGTTAAGTTAGGTTAGACGTTAAATTAAGTTAGAAGTTAAGTTAGGTTAGACATTACGTTAAGTTAGAAGTTAAGTTAGGTTAGAAGTTAAGTTAAGTTAGGTTAGGTTAGAAGTTAAGTTAAGTTATAAGTTAAGTTAGGTTAGACGTTACGTTAAGTTAGAAGTTAAGTTAGGTTAGAAGTTAAGTTAGTTTAGAAGTTAAGTTAGTTTAGACGTTAAGTTAAGTTAGAAGTTAAGTTAGGTTAGAAGTTAAGTTAGTTTAGAAGTTAAGTTAGTTTAGACGTTAAGTTAAGTTAGAAGTTAAGTTAGGTTAGAAGTTAAGTTAAGTTAGAAGTTAAGTTAGTGTAGACGTTAAGTTAAGTTAGAAGTTAAGTTAGGTTAGAAGTTAAGTTAAGTTAGAAGTTAAGTTAGGTTAGAAGTTAAGTTAAGTTAGAAGTTAAGTTAGTTTAGAAGTTAAGTTAGGTTAAACGTTAAGTTAAGTTAGGTTAGACGTTAATGTAGTTTAGACGTTAAGTTAGGTTACACGTTAAGTTATGGTAGACGTTAAGTTAAATTAGAAGTTAAGTTAACATTATCACGTATAGCAAATTGCTGCAGAGGACCATTGTGTAAGCACACAAAATACTTTAGTGCAGGCTTCATCTGTTCTGTTCTGCTAAGAATCGACAGCATTGCACTTCGGGTAGACCCATAGGTACTCAGTCTCTCTCAGTAAGTGGCGATTGGTGTGGATAGTGATGGTTCCTGTAGCTCGCAGGTTGCACAAACTCTTTCCCCATAACCTCAAATACCCCTGTCTGCTGGACCAGTGTCCGATTTAATAACTTTGCAAACTGTGCATTGCTGGTTCATTGATTGCAGTGTCGTCATCCAAAAGGCGCTTGTTTATTGGCTTCAAAATGTCCCAACTATGGTGCTGAGACCAGGTTGTCAGCTCGTTCGTTCCTCACAAACCCTTCCCATCAGAGGTCATCTACAGATGTGGCCCTCTGGTTAGTGAAGAGTTTAATTGCGGCAGGAAGAGAAGTATCAGTGGGAAGGAAGTCACTAGGCCGACGATGCAGCACAGTGAATGAGCTGACAGCAGCCAACGACTCATAACTGGCTGCTTGCATCAGGGTCAGCGAACCAAAGCGACCAAGACTATATACCGCCTCCAAGCCGTAGTCATGGAAACAGGCTGCACTGATCTAGTTTGGATAATAGAATGGGGATCGCAGTGAGTAGGCAAACCCAGCCTTCCTAAAAAGACGGCTGAAATCGGATGTGCTGGGCCGAATGACGCAGATATCGTAGCTTCGATGTAAACTACGAGGCAGCGTCGCTACGTCATTGTCAGGATGACAGTCGAGGGAGAAAAGATACAATTAATGAATGAAAGTTTTACAAGAATATATCTTAACTTAACTTAAGGTCTTTATACTGGTTTAGCCGTCTTCTTATTGGCCTGGTTCCAGTCTAGACTTAAACTGTGTCCGCTTCTTCGTCGTTCCTTTTCTAAAGAACTTCGCAAGTAACTTAACTTAACGTCTTTATACTGGTTTAGAAGACTCCGCAGAGTATGTATACAACCAATTTCTTCTACTCCATTTGATCTAATAACAACTATGGGCATTCAATCTATTCTTGAATGAATTAACTAACCCTGCCCCCACTATTTGTTATGACAATACATTTAAAGCATTCACTACTCTCTTACTAAAACTAAACAAAAAGTCCTAATATCTAATCTGGACCTTCTTTAATTAATTTGTATCTGTGCCATTTTGTTCTTGTAGTCGGCTGTACTAAGAAAAAAACTTGTTTTAGTCTAATTTATCCTTTCCGTTGATTATATTATAAATCTATATTAAATCATCTCGAATTCTTATCTTTTCTAGACTCGGTTTTTCTAAGTCATTCCTCAAAACTATAATTCCGGAATCCCACTATCATATCTACACTTTTTCATCTCTGTCTCATCATTGTCCTTGGCTCTTTCCGTCTTGTCAGACTATAGTAATTGTGTTTTGAAAAAAAAGGTATGTAACTACAGCCCATGACGTTAACGAATGTGACTCGTAAGACCAATCCGGGCAGAGAAGCGTCTTCCACAGTGTGTGCAAGGAAAGGACCGTTTGCGGCATGTGGCGTGTCTTCACAAGCTCTGAGTCTTTAGCCTATCGGCAATCAGTATATCCTTTGTCTGTATCCCATGCTTAATCCTGTCCCTCCATGTAACACGATCCATGGCGTCCTGTTCCCATGATTCCAAATCGATGCCTGCATCATTCATATCCCACTTGCATACATCCTTGTACTGAAGTAGTGGCCGGCCCCGAGACCTTTTTCCCAACTGTAGAGACGATATTTTGGTATTCTGCCATCATCCATCCTCCGGATGTGTCCAAGCCATCGGAGCCTTCGAAGACTAAGTATGGAAAAGATCGTGATAGTGCCTGTTCTCTCCAACACCTCTGCGTTGGTGATCTCCGTCTACTCCATACTAAAATGGGGTTACAATGAGCGCAATCAATGTGCCTTCTTTTTGGGTTCCTCTTGTAGACTGCCGTTGCCTTGACCTCCTTTTCCACATTCTTGGCCATGTGCAGTTTGATCTCACTAGCCGCCTCTATCACTGCAGGTTCTAATCAAGCGCATGTTTAATTTTATTGTTTGATTTCTTCGTGGAATTGTGTATTATTCGTGTACATTTCCCTTCGCCAATCTTCAGCTTTAGGTGGAGCATTTCCAAACACCGAGGAAGAAAGTGAAATCTTTCGAATTAAAATGCCACAGAAAAGTTCTCAGAATATCATGGAGAGCGAGGAACGAAAAACAGACGTTCTAAAAGAGCTGGGAATATATCAAAATTGTCTGATAATCCGCATAATGTCTTGGACACCAACATATGTAGGTCACATCAAATGTCACAGTAGTTGGAAATAGCTGTACTGGAAGATATGGTACAAGAAAAACGAAACAGTGGCAAACTGAGGTGAAGATGGACGCACGACATCAAAGATGTTTTGAAGATGATGGTGACTGAGGCAAAAAAACTGGCTGAAGACCGAGTCTTACATGGAGAGGTGTGCTGAGACCGAGGCTCGGAATACGACACGTTACGTGATATTGATTGCTGCTGTCTTTTTTTTGTCCATAAGTCTACGTTTGTATTTCTCCATTAATGTTTGTGTAAAATGTATCGCTATGTCATCTTCTATATGCACACAGAGTTTAGTATGTAATAATGCCAAAACAGAACATACGTTTGAATCATTACCCAAACAGAACAAAGGTTTGAATCATTATCCAAACAGAACATACGTTTGAATCATTACCCAAACAGAACATACGTTTGAATCATTACCCAAAACAAAACAAATGCTTTATAGAACAAATCATGCATATATTAATGGTCTGGCAGAACAAACATTGGACTTATTGCCCCACATATGAAGTGATCGCTGCATGCTGTATGCAGCGTTGCCCTAGTCACCAAATCATGCCTACATCAATGTTCCAACATAAGGAATGATGTATGCAGCATTTCTCTGGACACAAACTCAGTGCTCCAAAAGATCAAATAATGAATGCAAGATTGCCCTAGACATCAAAACATGGCAACATCAACACATGATGTATGCAGCACTGCTCTGGACACCAACTCGCACGTACATCAATGCACCATCAGATCAAATGATGTTTGTAGCACTGCTCTGGACACCAACTCGCACGTACATCAATGTACCATCAGATCAAATGTTGTATGCAGCACTGCTCTGGACACTAACACATGCCTACATTCATATCTCTGCAGATCATGTTCGAATCATTGTCAGACTGGAACAACATATCTCACTGCTCAATCATGTCTACAGCGTTGCCCCAGTCAGTGCTTTCATCCAACATTTCAGCCCCACTTTCAAACCCACTTTCTCCATTTACATTGTTCATATTTTCTTCTTCATCATCGTCATCATTATCATCTTCATCATAACTGAAGTCATCGTCTTCATCTCCTAAATCATCATTGTGTATTAAATGCACAAGTTCTTCGGCGAGAGCCCTAACTCTAGGGTCTTCGTGAAACCTGCAGGATTCTACAGCAAGGAGAATATCAGCGAAGTTACCGGATGCCACAGAAGATGTGTCTATTCCAGGGAGAAAATTAGCTTTCAGCTCCAGCACAGAACTGATCTGTCTCACAAAGTCTGAATGTGTCTGTGATTCGTCGATGTTATTAGAACCAAAGGGTATACAATTTTGGAATGAGCTCTCGGCAACATCTTGAGCTCTCTCATATTGAAACTGGTGTGAATGTTGAGGTAGGAGTGAAAATGGATTAGCTTGTGGTCCTAATGATTCGTTCAATGATGAAAACTGAAGTATATTGTGTGTTTCCGTCTTTGATGTGATGCTTAAGCAGGGAGACCGCTTGCAGGAATTGTCTGAACAAGTTTCGCGTTGAGCTGCGGATTCTGGTAATGGTGATGAATGATTCCAGGTTGGAAGATATTGTGATACGGAAGACGTTTCAACAGCATGCGCACCAGATCCTGCACGTGTCATTGATGATGAGGTTTCACCTGATGAATGGTGTTGAGTCCCCGCAGGCAGGTATCTTTGATGGCTTATTTTATGTAAGGCATTCATTGAAAGATGGCGAAGAGACAAAACAGAGTCTGATGCCGAGTTATGATAATGTAAATATGGGCTGTGAAATACGTCATCATATTTGATGTGACCTATCATTGTCCCACTTGGGCTTTCTAGTTGTGCACTGTGCAGGGAAGAATTTGCATCGGAAATTGAAGATCGATCGCTTTTCTCGGAAGTTGAATACACGGACATAGAAATATCTGATTCATTTACTGATGTATCCGACTCGGAACTATTTGCTGATCTTGAAATGATAGGAGACAACAAACAAGGCGGAAGGCCTGAAACCTGCACATTACATCTCTCATTATGGGAACTGACTGAGTTAACGGACATAAAAGCTTCATATTTCTGATCTTCCATTTCAGAGTCATGCATGTCTAAGTCACTGATATTCTCATGACATATTGTTTTGCTCACATTGATGAGGTGTGATTGAAGACCCATGAGATAAGGATTGTTGTTCTCGACATTCTCGTCCTCTGTAAGATATCTAATGACCTCTGAAGCGCAGTCTCTGAATCCCTCTAGAAATAGATTCTTGGGAGTTGGTGTTCTGCACGGGGTAGGCTGGGACCATGCAAAGTCTCTGTGAGGATCCAACTTCGCCTTTTGTAGCAGTTTATGCAATGAGTCCCCATGCCCGTCTTTGGGAGCTTTCCCTGCTGAATGAAGATCGGCCCGGTCTGCGAGCTGGCACTGAGGGTTTGGTTCACCCAGCACAAAATTGTTTACTTCTGCCATACTGTCTGAGACACCTGAAACGAAACAAATTTTATATTAAACAGAGAAGCAAAAAAGTGATTGTGAAACTGAATAAAGCATTAGTTAGACTTATATTAGATTACTGTGTACAGGTGTGGAGTCCTAATCGTAGAGCGGATATAAACATTCTGGAAAGGATACAAACAAGAGCGACAAAGCTCATAGTGGGATTCCAGAATTACAATTATGAGGAAAGATTCAGAAAAACCAGCCTACAGTGTCTAAAAAAAAATTAGAGGTGACTTAATACAGGTTTATAAGATAATCAAAGGACATGATAAATGAGACTATAACAAGTTTTTCAAAATTCAACCACCTACTAGAACAAGAGGACATAGCTACAAATTAACTAAAGAAAGGTCCAGATTAGAAATTTGGAAATATTTGTTTATTCAGAGTGTCTTGAATGCTTGGAATGCACCGCCATAGGAAGTAGTGTATGCAAGGACAATTAGTGCATTAAAAAATATATTGAATGCGCATATCTTTTAGATCAAGGAAATGTAAATGAAACTGGTTGTATACAGACTCAGCAGAGTCTTCTAAATCAGTATAAAGACGTTCAGTTAAGGAAAATAAACATACAACTCTCCACTCAAATATGGGACTTGTTGGCTTCATTCAAGGATAATATGTTTTGGCTGTTCAATACAAAAGTAAGAGCAATCTTAAGTACATCTTACCACCAAATTAAACCTCTCAATATCGCAATTACGGAGTTTATAAGGTCCAGGAAATAAGACTTCTTGTCGCGCAATCACCGTGTAGTGTGGAAGCTAGGTTTTATAGTTTCACACCAGAAAGAATAAATGTATGTCTCTAGCCATAGTTCGAACCTTTGTCTTCGCCACCCTTACGGGTCGACCACTCACTCTTCTATTTAAACAACATTAAAGTGGTTTCTAGTGCATGTCGTGAGAGGTAACTACTGAAGGTTGTGGGGTCTCACTGGCAACCTCACTGACAACCTCACTTGCAACCTCACTGGCAACCTCACTGGCAACCTCACTGACAACCTCACTGACAACCTCACTTGCAACCTCACTGACAACCTCACATGCAACCTCACTGACAACCTCACTAACAACTTCACTGACAACCTCACTGACAACCTCACTTGCAACCTCACTGGCAACCTCACTGACAACCTCACTGGCAACCTTACTGGTAACCTCACTGACAACCTCACTGGCAACCTCACTGGCAACCTCACTGGTAACCTCACTGGTAACCTCACTAACAACCTCACTGTCAACCTCACTGGTAACCTCACTAACAACCTCACTGTCAACCTCACTTGTAACCTCACTGGTAACCTCACTGGTAACCTCACTGGTAACCTCACTGGTAACCTCACTAACAACCTCACTGTCAACCTCACTTGTAACCTCACTGGCAACCTCACTGACAACCTCACTGGTAGCCTCACTGGCAACCTCACTGACAACCTCACTGGTAACCTCACTAACAACCTCACTGTGAACCTCACTGGTAACCTCACAGGTAACCTCACTGGCAACCTCACTGGTAACCTCACTAACAACCTCACTGTCAACCTCACTGTCAACCTCACTGGCAACCTCACTAACAACCTCACTGGTAACCTAGCTGACAACCTCACTGGTAACCTCACTGGCAACCTAACTGGCAACCTCACTGGCAACATCACTAACAACCTCACTGGCAACCTAACTAGCAACCTCACTGGCAACCTAACAGGCAACCTCACTGGCAACCTCACTGGCAACCTCACTAACAACCTCACTGGTAACCTAACTGGCAACCTCACAGGCAACCTCACTAACAACCTCACTGGCAACCTCACAGACAACCTCACAGACAACCTCACCATGTCAAAATTATTTCAACGAAACCGCACATCAGATGACTGTAGGCAGGCTTTCCTAATCGATGGTTAGAGTAAGCCAAACATCATCTTGGATATAAGTTTCAACAAATTAAGCAACTGATTGAAAAGTAAAGTTAGTCCGATATCGAACATACCCATGGCTTGTCAGTAAATATGCCACAAATTGATATTACACACACCACTTCCCCCCGCCCCCATTCCCCCCCCCCTCCCATTTCCTCAAATAAAAACAAAATAAATGGGAAATGGACTTCAAAACCATTTATTATTGCACTTACACTTTCCTTATTTCCCATCATA
The DNA here is from genome assembly GCA_036924085.1 of Ariolimax columbianus. Classification (NCBI taxonomy): domain Eukaryota; kingdom Metazoa; phylum Mollusca; class Gastropoda; order Stylommatophora; family Arionidae; genus Ariolimax; species Ariolimax columbianus. Next base: position 11,298,209 of record JAVGWX010000011.1, on the reverse strand, counting down.
ATTTCCACCAACAACGATTCACTTATCCCATCGCGTTATCAGTAGCAGTTGTGGAGTAGTTGATGTAGCGGTAGTTGGTGTGTATTAGTGGTAATAGTGGCTTTATTGTTTGTAGTTGTAGTAATTGAGAAACAGTATGTGTACTAAAAGCAAATTTAGTAGTAGTAGGAGGAGGAGCATTAGTAGTAGTAATAGTGTATGTAGTAGTAGCAGATGTAGAAGTAGTAGGTGTTGTTGTTTACTAGTAGTAGTAGTTGTTGTTGTTTACTAATAGTAGTAGTCGTAGTATTTACAGCTGTATTAGTAGAGAAGTTGGGGAGGTAGCGAGGTCTGGGCTGGACGTCCCGCTCGGAAAGGAAAGTGAAGCGTCTGATAAAGCCTCTCCTTTCCAGGTGTAGAGATCTCCGCTGGATTCACGTTTCGGCTTGCCTTTCAGGAGTTTCCATGTCAATGGCCTCCCTTATATTATTGTGTCTTCAGCAGCACCTTCATGAGGGGCCCCCTGTTTCTTACAGAGCCTGCTGTGGGGCGCGACCGAGTACCCGGCAGTATAACTGGGTGGGCAGATTGGGCTCATTAGCCTTGGTTGGCAGCCAATCTAAGAGAAGGTCAACTCTGACTCTAAACCCGGGTAGACAAAGCTCGTTAGCCTGTTCATGCAGTTCGCCTAGGAGAGCAGGAACTCTGATTTTAAATCCACAAGTCCCAGAGAGTGCTGGCTAGTCTTGGGAAGATGAGAGTATCAATGGATGTCTCGAGTAACTAGCATCTGCGGGCAACGACTTCACCGCCTTGTGGAAACCTTGGGAGAGGGTAGGGCTACGGGAGTAAACCCAGACAGAAAATCCGAAATGGTAGCACCTAAGGCGGATGGTTTCAAAATTACGAACCCCTACCGGCAGCTCCTACAGCTGAGCTGGTGCCAAATTGTCATGCTTTGGATTCCTTTGGATTACACCGGTGAGGCCGAGAGGGGGATCCTGCAGTTTGGGCAACCCAGGCTCTCCATATTCAGCTCCCAGTCTTGCGCCCTGAGGGGCTACTCACAGAGTACCATGCGCATGGTCTGCAAAGACTGAGACGCCTATAAATGAGTAGAGAAGTAGTAGTTGTAGTAATAGTTGTAGATGTTGTAGTACTATTAGTAGTAGTAGTAGTCGTTGCAGTAGCAATAATAGTAGTAATAGCAGTAGTGGTAGGAACAGTAGCTATAGTAGTAGTAATATTAGTAGTAGTCGTTGCAGTAGCAATAATAGTAGTAATAGCAGTAGTGGTAGTAACAGTAGCTATAGTAGTAGTAATATTAGTAGTAGTCGTTGCAGTAGCTTTATTAGTAGTAGTAGCAGTAGGAGTAGATATAGTAGTTGTTGTTGTTGTTGTTGTTGCTGTTGTTGTTGCTGTTGTTGTTGTTATTGTTTAAAAAAAGACAAGAAAAAGACTGGAGCTTGCCGAGACAAGGGTTTGATCCAGGTATATGTGCTTCGACAAGCAAGGGCTCTCCCAACTCGACTATTCAGACTATAAAATAAATGTGCCACCTATCCTTCAATAAACGAACGGTTTTCCGTATTTTCTTCTTTTCTGCTGAAGCAACAATCCATAACAAAAGACCACGATAGAAAGATTCCTGTTATTGTGAGTTTGCCTTCTAAAGGGTAATCCGTTTTATCAGCATCATCAACGGATTTTATATAATAATCATTTCTGACAAATCTGTCAATCTTTATTGCGGGACTAAGTTAAGATGCCCATAAGAACAGGACGGGGGAAGATACGCATTTTAGTCTGAGGCGCATTTAATAGGGGTTTATGAATATCTGTGCGCATATGTTTAATCATAAGGCTTTCTTCGCCGGCTGTCCTCGAGGTAAAATTATGAATAGAATTAGTGGCATTCAAATAGCGAAGCTCTACCGACGAACTTAAAAACTGTTTGCCATCATTGAGTGCTTCCATAAAAGTAATGACATATTTTAGCCTGGCAATCTTCACAGTAGTAAGGTAAAGTTAAAAATGGAAGAAAAATATGAATAAAGGAATTATAATTTTAAATATTGGGTTTAAGAGGTCATAAGTGATGGCTATAGGGAAATAGCAGATTCAAGAAATGAGAAATAAGAAAGAGAGAGAGAGAGAGAGAGAGAGATAGAGAGAGAGAGAGAGAGATAGAGAGAGAGAGAGAAAGAGAGAGAGAGAGAGAGAGTAGTCGCTGTTGTAGATTTAAAGTTATAAAGGAAAATAAACTAAAACAACAGTTACTAAAAGAAAGATAAGCATATTTACCTTTTCTTAAAGTGTTTTCTTAAAGTCAATGACACATTTTAGCCTCGCCATTTTCACAGTAAAGTTAAGTTAATTTAATAATTAAAGACAAATTTGTATGCTAGATTTAAGGTCATAAATGATGGCTATATGGTAATGGAAGATTCAAGAAGTGGCAAGCGTGTGCGTGTGTGAGAGAGAGACAGAGAGAGAGAGAGATTGTAACAGGTAGTCGCTGGTATATATTTGAAGTTATGAAGGGGAATAAACTAAATCAACAGAGTTAATCAAATAAGACAATCAGAAACGTGAGATAACATTTAACAGTAAGAAGTATCAGCCACGGAGAAGGCAAAGAATTAATCTGACAATGAAACAACGCCAGACAAATTGTCAAACGGATACAATATGATAGACTGCCAGATTTGCAATCAATAGGTTTTGTTCTTTTGAGAACAATGTTATATTGGACACCAGTGAGCTCTATTTTGGGCCATCTTTCTGAGTTCCACGCATGAGGATTCATCTTCTCTGACTATTCTCTTTTATTATTCCACGTGTGGTCTTCATCCTCTCCACTCCATTTTTCCTTGTGGGACTGAACCGAGGGTGACTCTAGCTATAATTTAAAGATGTTTGTTGAGGATATGTCATAGCAATTCCTACTTTCTCATCCCCAATTCCTAGCTGTATTCGTTGTTGAATTGTCCGCTTCTACAAGTCTGGTTTAATAACCTTCTTTTTAACTTGATATTACTAGTTTCCGTTTGTGTAATCTTATATTTCTCCTATTTTAACCAACTTTCCCATAACCTAGAGAGATTAAATTATTTCCTCTAGCAATTCAACCTGTTAATCAATCAAATTTTGACGGATCACGGATATTTCATTCCAAAGCTTTTACAAAAAGAAAAACACGTCATTTGTTTATTTTTCATCATTATCTCTGTCCGACTTGTCAGACGATAGTAATTGTGCTTTGAAAAGGTATGCAACTACAGTCCATGACGGTAACGAATGTGACTCGTAAGACCAATCCGGGCAGAGAAGCATCTTCCACAGTGTGTGCAAGGAAAGTCAGGACCGTTTGCGGCATCACCTCCTTTGTCGGTATTCCATGCTTAATCATGCCCCTCCATGTAACACGATCCATGCGTCCTGTTCCCATGATTCCAAATCGATGCCTGCGTCATTCATATCCCGCTTGCATACATCCTTGTACCGAAGTACTGGCCGGCCCCGAAACCTTTTCCCCAACTGTAATTCCCCATAGAGAAGATATTTTGGTATTCTGCCATCATCCATCCTCCGAATGTGTCCCAGCCAGCGAAGCCTTCGAATACTAAGCATGGAAAAAATTGTGACAGTGCCTGTTCTCTCCAACACATCTGCGTTGGTGATTTTGTCTTGCCACCCAACGCCCAGGATTCTGCGCAGGCACCTCATGTGATAGCTGTTTAGCCGTCTTTCCTGGTGCATGTAGATAGACCATGTCTCACTGCCGTAAAGAAGAGTGCTGAGGACACATGCCTGGTAAACAAGTGTTTTTGTTTTAACAGTGAGCTTCTTGTACTCCCAGACCCATTTTGTTAATCTGCTCATTGTTGTTGCTGCCTTTCCTGTCCTGATATTGATCTCTTAGTCCAGGGATAGTTTATTATTGACTGAGGATCCCAAGTACGTAAAGTGATCTACTACATCGAGAGCTTCATCATGAATTGAGATTACTGGTGGTTTGTTTGCAACTTGGACCATAACTTGTGTTTTCGTTTATTTTTACTTCTATTGAAACTAAGGCAACCGATGTTGAACTGAATGGCCTATACAACTGAATGTTATCTCCCTTGATACCAAATAAGCGGCCAGGAAACAGAAACGGCGAGTTTCGTGGATGTCAAAAAAAGGCCATTGGTCAACCTGTTGAGATATTTGACATTACACTACAGCTACGAGGGTTCAGTCCTACCATATGTACGGTACGGAATCAAAGAGGAGACAGTGAAAACCTGCGAGCAGAGAACTTTCAGACAGCAGTCAAATTTTAATTAGATACAATATATACAAACAGTGAACATATACATTGTAGATACAAACAGGTGAACAGATAAGTTATAGATACAAACTGAACAGATAAGTTATAGATACTAACAATGAACAGATACGTTATAGATACAAACAGTAAACAGATAAGTTGTAGATAGAAACAGTGAACAAATTAAGTTGTAGATACAAACAGTGAACAGATAAGTTATGGATACAGAAACAGATAAGTTATAGATACACAAACAGATAAGTTATAGATACACAAACAGATAAGTTATAGATACACAAACAGATAAGTTATAGATACACAAACAGATAAGATAGATACACAAACAGATAAGTTATAGATACACAAACAGATAAGTTATAGATACACAAACAGATAAGTTATAGATACACAAACAGATAAGTTATAGATACACAAACAGATAAGTTATAGATACACAAACAGATAAGTTATAGATACACAAACAGATAAGTTATAGATACACAAACAGATAAGTTATAGATACACAAACAGATAAGTTATAGATACACAAACAGATAAGTTATAGATACACAAACAGATAAGTTATAGATACACAAACAGATAAGTTATAGATACACAAACAGATAAGTTATAGATACACAAACAGATAAGTTATAGATACAGACAGCCAAACTAGCACAGGCCAAAAAAGTGAATACACACCAAGACAGACAGACAGACACAGACAGACACACACAGACAGACACAGACAGACAGACACAGACAGACAGACACAGACAGACAGACACAGACAGACACAGACAGACACAGACAGACAGACACAGACAGACAGACAGACACAGACAGACAGACACAGACAGACAGACACAGACAGACACAGACAGACACAGACAGACAGACAGACAGACACAGACAGACACACACACAGACAGACAGACACAGACAGACAGAGACAGACAGAGTGCTAATATGGAGGTGAGGTTGCCATGTGATCGCGACCTTGACCTGTTCACGCTCAGCTCTTCCTGATTTGAATATTTCATAGATGGTTGAGCAGACGTCAACTCTCTCAATAGATGTTGCCACTCGTGGCAGTCAGTAGCTTTGCGTGAAGGCATACAAGGGGAAATGAAAATTATGCAGCTTGTTATAGAGTACGGGAAGGGGGTGTTTGAAGCGCGAGATAAGAGTAAAGGAGAGAGGGAGGGAGGAATAGTAAGAGAGAAAGCAAGAGTGGAGAGTGGGAAAGAGTGGGAGAGTGAGAAAGAGAAAGTGGGTGAGAGAGAAAGAAAGAAAGAAAGAAAGAAGGAAAGAGAGAAAGAAAGAAAGAGAGAGATGGAGAGAGAAGGTGATAGAACGTGAGTAAGTGAGAGAAAATACGAGTGAGAGAGAGAAAGAGAGTGAGTGATTAAGAGAAAGAAGGAAGGAGAGAGAGAAAGAAAGTGGGAGATAGAGAAGGAAAGAGAAGAAGACGCAAAAAAGAGAAAGAAAGAGATCAAAAGATAAAGAGCGAAATAAAAGAAAGAAAGAGAGAATGGAGAGAAAGAGTGTAATAGAGAAATATATAGAGATAAGAGACAGAAAGAGAAAAGAATTATAAAAGATTAAGGCAGTACCATAGCACACCCTGCTGTCAGAGATGGAATGTTAAAGACTTCATTATACCAGCCAACATCTTGATTATGAGGGGGGGGGGGGAGAGATAGGGGTGGGGGTACACATTCCTGTCCTTTCCTTCCCTGGCAGAAAGTCAGGTACCCATCTACGTTTAGATCAACTGGAGCTTTTTTACAAACAATGATTTAAGTCAGTATATTTGCCGCGAGAATCGAATGTTCTATCCCCACACCATGTGAGAGTGTTAGACAAAGAGAATATAAGGAAGAGATTCTTGTTGTTACGGATCCAGCAGCATCCGGGCTCTCGTCCTTCCACCCAAGGCCATGTAATGATATATGCCCGTGATTGTCAGTTGTGCCATACAAAGTGTTCCATTTATATGACCTCGGAGGAACAAGCATTTTCCTAACATTGCTTAGCGCCGAGCACTCAAAGACAGTTCGTACACAGACAACGATAGAAAGAGCGAAGTAAACCTTAACAAAAACTGTAATCTCCAATTGTTGTCACGACTGCCAGGGATAATGTTTTAGGAACTTTCGTACACTTATTTCTCAATGTTTTCTTGTGTGAAATGGTTACCAGTTCCCTCCCTCGCCGACTGGTCTTCCCTAATTGTAAGCCAGTGCCCATTTAAAGATGAGTAGACCGTTGTCGAGACGACCGACTGATTCCGACCGCGTTGCTCATAAGTACAATTGCAAAATTCTAGCACTAACTGCTGAGCCACTCATACGATCAAAGATAGAGAGAAAGACAGACATAGAGAGAGAAAAAGAAAGAGAGGAAGGAAGATGTTAGATATCACTCCCATTACAAGGGAGCTGAATTTAATTACCGTTCAACAATTAAAATGCTGACGCCTCTGGATGTGGCGTGCATACACAACATCTGCGAGGAATTGTTCGACATTGCTGCATTCACCGTCTCCAAAATATTAAAATTCATAGAAGCATTTAACGAAACAAAATTATCAGACTAGTTAAAAAACATGGCAGTCTCGTTTCCGTTGTAAGGTTGTTTATTTTCCCCGGTATATCACAAAGGCAAGGATGAACTTCATTCAATTTTGTTGCCTAGTCATACATAGCATCAATGAGTCACGGCATCCCAATTTCCGCAGGATTATCACTAAGCATTTCATTACATATATAAATACGTAGGAATATCAAAGGTCAAAGCATGGCCAACTGTAATGTAGGTCATGGTCAAAGTGTGACTAAAAGTCTTATAATGGGTTTGGTGGAGGATATACAATTGTATATGATATATATTTATATAAGTCAGGCTAATGTGAAAACAGCCTGTTTCCAGGGAACGCTACATGGAAGAGAGATTGTGGTCTAGGTCAGTGCATAGACCCTGCTACGACGTCATGTTCAGTATGTTGTATGTGACTGGAATAGCGTCTCAGTTCCCTGTCTGACTAATGGAAAGAAGATGCAAGAAGCAAGGCACAATCGATATAAACAATTACATCCTGAAACCGGATGTGTTGGGACGAAAAACGCAGATATCGCACCCTCGCTGTAAACTACGACGTACAGTATCATTACCATGACGAACGTCAGAAAGAAAGAATATTTGATTTCTTTCTGAGTTGTCTCCGGGAGAATTGTTCGCGTGACAGAGGCAAGAACAGCACCACTGCCACGCTGAACGTGTGTCATGAAAAGTTACTAGCACTGGTAGAGGACTGTCCAGCTCATGACCTTGTATTTTCCGCTGAGTATGGATCCGTTTTATCGGTTTAAAAAAAATCTAAACCAGATCTCCAGGACTCAGCCAAGAAACAGAAACGAAGAGACCAGAGTTTGATCTTCAAGCTGATAACAGGCCATGCCCCTCTCAACAAACATCTGAATAGATTAGACCCACTACGTGAACTAAACTGCAGATTCTGCCACGACCACGAGGAGTTAGTCGAGCACCTCCTGACTTTGTGCCCATGGCTGGCCGATCTGTGAAACCTGCTGTTCCCACCACATCCCATCATACATAACACACTCTACACATCACAACAACAGTTGAGGAGGACTGTGTGCTTCTGTGCGGGAGGCATTGGGTTGTCAGACCTGCCAGCTCACTGCTAAAGGGGAGGCATTGGGTTGTCAATAGCTGCCAGCTCACTGCTAAAGGGGAGGCATTGGGTTGTCAAGAGCTGCCAGCTCACTGCCAAAGGGGAGGCATTGGGTTGTCAATAGCTGCCAGCTCACAGCTAAAGGGGAGGCATTGGGTTGTCAAGAGCTGCCAGCTCACTGCCAAAGGGGAGGCATTGGGTTGTCAATAGCTGCCAGCTCACAGCTAAAGGGGAGGCATTGGGTTGTCAAGAGCTGCCAGCTCACTGCTAAAGGGGAGGCATTGGGTTGTCAGAGCTGCCAGCTCCTTGCCAAAGGGATTATATCCTCATCGGTTTAAAAACTATCTAAACTAGCTAATATATATCATTACGGTGTTTATTCTCACTAGCTGAATTTGTAGGATTCAGGAAGAAAGGCTTCTTGTCCTTGTAGTCCCCGCGTAGGGCACAGGCTTAGTCTTTATTTGACCCCCGAATGGAAAAAAACATGCTCCACCGATAGTTTAAACCCACGACCTCTTGATCAGAAGATCAATATTCAAATCATTTGATCACCGCCCTCTGTAGAAAAATAAAACAGCTCAAAATATTAACAGTTCAGTTTAGGTGCTATTTCCATCTCAAAGATGGGTTGCAATGGATCTCCAGCGTCTTCTTTGTGTCTTGCTTTATTAGTACAATATTCCAGACATTCCCTTGTCCATCTATTCATGCTGTCCTCCCACGTATAACGTCATTTACCTCTGCGAGGTTTGCCATCCACCGATCCTTCCAGTATTATCATGGCTTGGCTTGGCTTCGTTCGTTCTCAATCTCCCGCTACCAAATCCTGAAAGGGCTTAAGTAGCAAGATGTAGTCTAGAGAACAGAATGCGTTGTGTCGTAGTTTACAGCTTGACTGCGATATTTGTACCTTTAGGTCCAACACATCCGACTTCAGCAAGCATTTTTTAGTACCGAGTTAGCATTCCATCTTCGATACCTTCTCCTTAGCCAGTTTTCCCTGCTGCAGCCTGTTATCCAGGACCACCGCGTGGAGGTGTAGAAGGGTCTTGGCAGCTCTGGTTCGCTGGCCCTGACGCTAGCAGTCAGCTATGGGTCGCTGACCACTGCAGCTCATGCGCTGCTCAGCATCTTGATCCCCAGTATTATTATAAGTAAGATGTCTTTTATGTGCCCAAAATATGTGAATTATCGGAGTCTCATTCCATTCATCAATTTTCTTTGCACCTTTAATTTATCCAAGAGTTCTGTATTTGTTTTCAAGTTTTCGTGGCGTTCCACCCCACGGTGCGTGCCTCCTCAAATAGATTACAGAGAAGAAAACTTTTAAGAAATCAACAAAACATCAATTCTTATCTTCAATCATTTCTTCATTGCCCGCGTCTCTACGCCACACAGTAAAGACGAGTATATGTAACGTCTGACAGTTCTTTTATTGTTGTTGTTCGTTGTCCCTGATGAAGGCCTTTTTGGTCGTAACATAGGTTTCGTTCGTGTTTTCGTCTCAGTGCTGTATCTGACCATACACATTTATGAATTGTTTTTCACTTTGTTTTTTACATTTTCTGTATATGAGTAACTTGATTGGATGTCAATATATGGCTATGTTGGTGAACACATATTTGGCCATCTCTATTCTCTTCCTGGTTTCAAATTTGCATTTTCAATTATTAATTTCCTGGACAGAATATGAAGTCTTTGAATGTAAACCTTAGCAGCAATATAGACATAGTAGGAGGTACAAAAAACGACGTCCAGTTAAGAATACAGAAGGCGAGAAAAGTTTTCATTGCATTGAGGTATTTATGGACGTCAAAAGAAATTAAAACCACTACCAAAATAAAAATCTTCAACTCCAAAGTAAAATCCGTTCTATTATATGGTTTTGAAACATGGAGGACAAGACGGGTACTTATGAAAAAGGTACAGACTTTTGTCAATGGTTGCCTGCACAAGACACAGGGGTGGAGATGATACGACAAGATCACCAACGTGGAACTGATGGGAAAACGGTACAAATACCAGAGGAGCATGAAATACGGAGGAGGCGATGGCGACTGATGAACCCCATATTACAGAAACCAGTGGATAACATTGCCAGATAAGCTCTGATCTGGAATCCACAGGACAAGAGAAGACAGAGACACTCGTGGAAGAGGGAACTGGAAGCAAATGTAAAGACAGCAAACAGGAAGTGGACAGAATTGGCTATGATGGCTCATGATAAGAAGTTCTTGGTCTGTTTTAGTGTTTGGCAGGAGAAGTTCTTGGTCTGTTTTAGTGTTTGGCAGCAGAAGTTCTTGGTCTGTTCTAGTGTCTGGCAGGAGAAGTTCTTGGTCTGTTCTAGTGTCTGGCAGCAGAAGTTCTTGGTCTGTTTTCGTGTTTGGCAGGAGAAGTTCTTGGTCTGTTCTAGTGTCTGGCAGGAGAAGTTCTTGGTCTGTTCTAGTGTCTGGCAGCAGAAGTTCTTGGTCTGTTCTAGTGTCTGGCAGGAGAAGTTCTTGGTCTGTTCTAGTGTCTGGCAGGAGAAGTTCTTGGTCTGTTCTGGTGTTTGGCAGGAGAAGTTCTTGGTCTGTTCTAGTGTCTGGCAGGAGAAGTTCTTGGTCTGTTCTAGTGTTTGGCAGGAGAAGTTCTTGGTCTGTTCTAGTGTCTGGCAGGAGAAGTTCTTGGTCTGTTCTAGTGTTTGGCAGCAAAAGTTCTTGGTCTGTTCTAGTGTTTGGCAGCAGAAGTTCTTGGTCTGTTCTAGTGTCTGGCAGCAGAAGTTCTTGGTCTGTTCTAGTGTCTGGCAAGAGAAGTTTTTGGTCTGTTCTAGTGTTTGGCAGGAGAAGTTCTTGGTCTGTTCTAGTGTCTGGCAGGAGAAGTTCTTGGTCTGTTCTAGTGTTTGGCAGAAGAAGTTCTTGGTCTGTTCTAGTGTTTGGCAGGAGAAGTTCTTGGTCTGTTCTAGTGTTGGCAGGAGATGTTCTTGGTCTGTTTCAGTGTTGGCAGAAGATGTTCTTGGTCTGTTTCAGTGTTTGGCAGGAGATGTTATTGGTATGTTCCAGTAATTGACCGTCTATTGTTGTCTGAAGAGCAAGTTGTGAATCTATTTTGTTAACTATAATCATAGTTCTTTAGCCTGTGTTAGTGCGGATATATATGTTATGAAGAATTCTTCTTTGTCTTCTTCTTCATTCGTTCTCAATCCCCCGCTACCAAGCCCTGAAACCGGCTTTGCAAGTAAGCAGGATGTTGTCCGGAGAACGGAATGCGCTGTGTCGTAAGTTTATAGCTTGACTGCGATATTTGCCCCTTTCGGTCTGACACATCTGACTTCAGCAGGCATTTTTCAGTACCGGGTTAGCATTCCCTCTTCGATTCTTTCTATTAGCCAGCCTGCTCTATTGCTGATTGTTTTCCACTATCATCACGTGAAGGAGTATACAAATCTTGGCAGCTGTTTCTTAACTTAACGTCTTTATACTGGTTTAGAAGACTCTGAAGAGTCTATATACAACCAGTTTCATTTACATCACCTTGCTCTAAAAGCTATGCGCGTCCAATTTATTCTGAAATGCATTCTGTCCCTGCCTCCACTTTCGCCTGCCCTGATGCTAGCTGACAGCTGTAGGTCGCTTGCCCTGATGATAGCTGTCAGCTGTAGGTCGCTGCAAGCTCATGCATTGCTCAACATCTTGATCCCATATATGAATACAAGAACAAACATATTGTTTTCTTGGCAGTCGGAAAAAGAAGAAAAAGAAAAGAAAGAAGGAGGGAAAAGCTGCAGAAGAAGAAAAAGAACAGGAAAAAGAAGCATTATCTGCATTCTTCAACGCGTCTACCTAACACCTTTATACACCTGCTATCTACGTGATATCTCTGTAAATCCGTTCTAGATATCCCTCTGCATATGCACGGAATATCTTTTCCATTCAAAATACACACAGCGCGTCACAAACTTCGCCTCCTAGCCTTTTAATATTAACAATTTTATGTGAATTTAAGCGTGTGCTTACAACGCCATTCATGTCATGTCCGGGGTTAACAGTGCATTTGATAAACATAAAAATACGTCAATAAAAAGAAGGCGTTTGTGTCTGAATATCTCTTTTTAGAAGTGTCGTTTAAGTCGGTTCAAAAGCCTGCTACTTTAACACCTCAAAACTCTGGACTTTTAAAGAAAATATAATATGTTAAAAATAAATAATAGGAAAATTACACCAAATTAAAGCAACTGTATTCAGGCTGTGCAATGCAAGATACGAATTTAGTGTATAGTTGTAGCGAAATTGAACAAGTTATGTGTGCGGTGGAGGTGGGGCGGGGTGGTGGGGAATGGGTTGTGCGTGGAAATTATGTGTCAAATAATCAGAAAAAAGAAAGGTCTGGATCAGGGTTATTCAAAGCCTTTACCACAATATTGGCGAACTTTTTAGCCGGTACAAAATTTCAGGTTTTTTTTTGTACTAAACGCGAACAGCACTAACCCGGAACATTGTCTTTACAATTTGTCACCGGCTGTTGCTATAGAAACGAGAATGAACATACGGGTATTTGAATCTAAAAATAGATCACTTCCGTCAGCTTTGAATGATTAACATATGGACCACATCCGGTTCGCCGGATTGTGCCGATTATATCACATAATGGAAGCCGAAGACGCAGCAGTCAGCGACTATTGATAGATGGCTGCTTGTGTTAGGGTCAGTGACTAATAACTGACCAAGACCCTATTGCGTCATTGTGGCGGCACTGAAAATAGGCTACATCCATTTAATGTCTCTTAGAGATAAGGTATCGTGATCAGTATGTTTTGCCTGACCCTGACTAACATGTCCGATCAGTATGTTTTGCCTGACCCTGACTAACATGTCCGATCAGTATGTTTTGTCTGACCCTGACTAACATGTCCGATCAGTATGTTTTGCCTGACGCTGACTAACATGTCCGATCAGTATGTTTTTTCTGACCAGACGTTAGTCTTTTCTCCATGAACAAGTGAATAGAAATGTTGAAAGTATGGGAAAACATTGAATTAAGTAGTCTGCATATGGCAACAGAATGACATGTCTGCGGGCTCTCATTATTGGCCAGGAGAGGTCTATAACCAGGGCTTGACAAAAGCTTTCGTCTCCTTGTCTGTGACGAGTAAAATATTTTGCTTGGCGAGTACAAAAATTCGTTTGTAATCGTCAATTACTTTTTTAATAGTTTCTACATAACGACTCTCACGCGATTATTAATTATATTACGGTTTGAATAGATTGTGCATAATCTAGTTTATGATGGTGGATCTAATGGACCTCCACTACCACAATTGAAACTTACTAAAGCCATCGATAAATGGTACTACAGTGCTAAAACTGTCAAGCATGTTCAAGGACACACACGCCATGCCTCTGACAATAGTGTATTTTTTCTTAAGAAGAAATAGACTATTACTGTGTAAGTAATACAATATTTTTTGGTTTGGTACGCATTGTTGTGTCGAAATAAAGGTGAATTAGTGCCTAGTTTAAATTTGTTAACAAAAGTTGCATGACTGTATTCCAACCATACTGACTGGTGAAATATATGACTGGTGAGATATATGACTGACGTGAAATTTATGACTGGTGAAATATATGACTGACTTGTAAAATTTATGACTGACTTGTGAAATCTATGACTGACTGGTGAAATCTATGACTGACTGGTGAAATCTATGACTGACTGGCGAGCCACTCTATAATGTTCAAGCCCTGTCTATAAAATGTCCGCTGCTGCCATGGTAACGATAACAGCATCGCACAGCGTCTTAACTGTCGCATTCCTGCCGGGGTAGTACTTAACGGTACACGTGACTCAGGTAGAGAAACCTTCCCGTTAGTGTAACCTCTTCCGGTACAATCTAGTTCTTGTTACAAAGGGCAGCTGTTCTATCGAGATCACGATCAAATCTGCAAAGGCGTCTCCGAAAGATAAATTTAATAAGGTGTGGGGGGGGGGTGGTGCGATAAAGTGCACGCAATATCCGGAGTGCGAGACAGTTCTTTTTATAAGGGTTGTGTCAGACGGAAACATAGATTACTATCTGGAATAAGGTGTTAGAGACTTCATTGAACGAGGGCTCAATGCTGTTAAGATGGAATGATCAGCTTTCTTTCTCGTTACTGGAGTTCTCTTATTTTAAGTCAGGGAGAAATGAAGAGATGGATAGATTCATATATTATAAGGGGGCAGATATAATACTTCTACCGAATCTGTACGCCAAGCGAGGTTAGTAGAGTGCTTATATGGGCTGATCTTATAGCAAGAAACGTTCATTAACAGATGCCTGCGCAGAATGCATCGTTTGAGATGGTGTGCCACGGGGCAGAAGAAGCCACAGTGAATGGACTGACTGCAGCCATCAAAGGAAAGTAAATTCAACATTGAAAAAAAAAAAAAAATCTTTAGCTGCAATGTCTGTTCTATTGTATGGCTCAGAAAAGGAAGGATAACGTCTGGTCATATCAGACATTTTAGTCAAGGTCAGGCAAAACATAATGGCCAAGACCCTCACCTTGCCTTCCTCGTAGCCCTCCCTGGAAACGGACTGTTTCCATGGCAGCCTGGCTAACGAGGGGAGGGATCGATGTGATCCTCGTAGTAATAAGCGACACGCAGATGAAGCGAAGCATAGCACAACCGTCTGAAGGTCCACAGTCTACCTTCATCTGCACGCTCGGGATGTGAGGAAAGCTACTGCAACCAGTCACTTAACGTCATTTTCAGGGCGCACAAAAGAGTAAACCTACTATTCATTTCCCCCACTCCCCCATCAGGTGAGTCGAAGATTGACAGTTAGTAGGGTTGTGGATCAGCCCAGGTCGAGCCCTGTTAGATTAATGGGTCTCGGTGAAAGTTCTTTAAACAAACTCTGCAAAGGTAAATGTATAGAATCATCATTACAACAAAAGAATAAGATGATGATGATAAGGATGATAAAAAAGATTAATGAATGTGATGAAGAGATGATGATGATGATGAAGAAGAAGAAGATGATGATGATGAGGAAGAAGAAGGAGAAAAGACAACGTAGCAGCAGACGCTGAGTAAAAAGTAGAGAAGAAGAAGAAGAAGAAGAAGAAAAAGAAGAGGAAGAAGAAGAAGGAAGAAGAAGATGAAGAAAAAAAAGAGCACAGTCAAAGCCTTAGATACTGCAGAAGAATAAGACAACTGAGCAGCAGATGCAGAATAAAAAGTAGAGAAGAAGAAGATGAGAAGAAGAAGCAGAAGTAGAAGAAGAAGAAAAAGAAAAAGATCCCCTTTTCCTCTTGGCGCACATCGTACACAAAACAGCCCAGTCTCGTCCCGGCGTGCACATGAAGGCCACGCCCACCTAGCACAAATACCAGACTGCATCTGGTCACACAGGAAGTGCTAATTCAGCAGTACTTTTATTCTCTGACACGGCAGTTTTCGTGGCGTTTGGTGGCCAAACGAAGGAGGCAGAACAACTTAACAAAGAGACTGAAATAGGTACTTAAATGTGGCATTTAGTTTTACAAATAATATGAAAATATGAATGTTGTCATGTTTCAAATTCTCTTGAAAAGGAGGTGTTCCTTTTATTCCTAAGAGCATAAAAAACACAACGACGATGAAGAAAGATGGTTTGGAAGAGAATTCTCCTGCCTCACAAATAGACTGAGGCGTACCTAGTACAACAAAGTATATAACACTTCATCCTTGATAGCAGTGTCTGCTATGCAGTGATAAGCTAACACATAGGTTGACTGACCACGAGCTTAGGACTATCAACAATACAAAGGAACCAACAATAAGAAATGTATTTTGAATTAAAATGCTATTTCAAAAAGAGCATCGGATGGAAATCGTGTAAGTCGACTCTAATTTCGTTAACAGAAAAGCCGTAAAATGTTCACACCTTCCGAATTTTAAGTGAGGCTGACATGTAGCAAGCTACGGAAACTGAGTTTTCCGATAAATCTGTCAGGTATCTCATAGTCTTGCTGCAGGAAAAATTCGCAGCTAGCTCCACCTAGGGGGAGAAACTTGTTAATTGCCCTGTTGATTTTCTCTAGAGTTATCGGACTTCCAAAACTAGCGGTATACAATGTTGATAGATAGGCGTCTGCTGTATCCAGGACTGGAGTAACCATAGCAACATGAGCACGTGCTTAGAGCACCAACAGAAAAATGGCTCCAAACAACAACAAATAATAATACACGGGGGACATCGTGAATTAGTGGTTAAATGGCACGGCTCACAAGCCGAATGTGCTGGGTTCGATCCCCATCACAGCACCGGTCGTTACCCCGGGGAAGCAAACCCTTACAAAATTAAGTAGGAAGCAGACCCTTACATAAAATGCGTGCTGAAGTCGGATGCACTGGGCCGACAGGCGCAAAATAAAAACCACAGTGTAACGCATACCGCCTTGCGAAACAGAAAAATAAGGCGAACGAAATTAATTTTTTTTAAATACACGTTTTTTATAGATGAGAAGAACGAAGGAGGGTTGTGGATGGGGCATTGATTGAGTGTGTTTAGGGCACGAGACACAAATAATCCGGCCCTGGATGCTAATGCCAAAGGTTGGCAAATACAGATAAGTAGGAGAGTACACTGCATAAACAAAAACAGCAGACAATTGGAGAGAGAAAGTGGGGATGAATAGGACGCACTCTCATAAAAAATATGTATGGCATAGCCAAACATGCACTGGATTGGTAGTCACGGGAAAAGAGACGATTGGAAGGGAAACATCTGGTATCGAACGGTCGAGGAAGAAATCAGTTCAATCAGACGACACAAAATAGGAACAGAAGAAGAACGTTTGTTGCGGTCCTATGCTCCAATGGGAACTAGACGGATACATGATGATGATGCTATGAGACGACCTTTTAAAAATTGATACTCAGTAGACGTCTGAGACAACTGTTGGTGAAGCTTTACAAGCTATATGTAATAATCTAAGTTGAATGCCTCGTTTCAGACCCAGTGAATTCGATTAATTTGAAAGAGAATTACAAACGTGTTTAGTATCTACGCGCCATGTAAAAAATAAAGGAGCCAGATTTAGCGCTGGGTGAAAAGTTCCTAATAGGGTTGTGCAACATCTGTTTCTGTTTTGTAAGAATCGACGTCACTGCACTCCGGGCATACCCATAGGTGCTGAGTCTCTCTCTCTCACATCAAATGGTGCTGGGTCTGGTTGTACACTCTGTTGTTCCGTTCTCTTATGCGCCTTACTCCACTCGAACCTTGTTTAATGTCGAAAATTTGCAGTTTATGGATTGTGGATTGATCTATTGCAGTGCCCTCGTCTAACAGGCGGTCATTGATTGATTTCAAAATAGCACTCCTATCCATCACTAACGTGCCCATGATGTGAGCTTGTGAAGCCATGATGTCAGCTCTTTGGTTGCCCTGAACCTCAACATGACAAGGACAGTAGATCCATGTCAACCCCTGGATGTTTGAAGCCTGAACAGCTGCTATCCACTTGTACCTAAGACATACCTTCTGTACCGTCTGAAGTACGGCTTGCGCGTCTGTGCAAAATGCTGGAGGACAAGTGTGAACTGTACATGAACATATTAATTCGAAATGTGCAAACGTAAGTTTATTATCCAAGTCCCGCTTACGTATTTCTGCTATTTCTTATTTATGTGTAGCCTAGTCGACAGTATGCTGGATAACTAGACTCGCAATACAGCGTGCCAGAGTTCGAGTTCACGAACGGACAGAAACAACATCCGGGCCGTGATTCATGTCTGCTACGACCACTCCTCCAGTCGACCCAGCTGTAAATGGGTGCCTGACGTATGAGTTGGAAAAAGTAAAAACAGTAAGGACCTAACACCTAAAAACCTAACATAGACTGCGGCTTAGTAAAAAAAAGTATCCCATAGCATTACTGCCGTAGGGGTGTGAGGTGTTAGCGATCTCACACTTCAAAGGGCGGTAGCCATCTCCTCTCCCTCGCCGCTTTTACTTCCCGGACTGAAGCGGTACCCATTTAAGGCTGGGTCGACCCGGGAGCCATTGCGGTCTGAAAAAAACATTATTACCTCAACTGGGGAATGAACCCAGGACCACACAGATGCGAAGCCAGTGCGCTAACCACTGCGCTAAGCGGCTTAGTACATGAAGGGTTATCTTCATACCCGACGGCAGTTGTTGCCATGACACTGGTCTTGGCGTTAGTTGCTGCATAACATGACGCCGGCACTTGGACCTTGTAAGTTAGAGAACGGGAAAGAAATAACGAGGAAAAATATTATAATTTTGTGTCCCCTAAAATTTAGGTAGGGGGGGGGGGGGGGGGGGGAGAATAATGAGGAAGAGACTGGTATACGCGATAGAGAAAATTGGACTAGTAAATTCGACACTTGTTCTGAAATATTAGGCGCCTCAGCACCACATCTAAGCGTCATAGCGACCGCAATTTGTAATGCCATGAGTTGCGAACAATTTAGTCTTACTTTCACGTGAGAATGCTGTCAGATTGCAAATTGGTCGAAGATAATTTAACGTATATTTGGCTTTGTTACTCCTGACGTAATCTTTAAATAGCACCAGCAAATTAGCTTGTTCCCCTGACGTTGCTAGTTAACTGGAAACGTTGCTAGGCCATAAATCAAAAATAGACAACACCTAACAATAAATTGCGCCTACAGATTCCAATAACCCAGGGCGACTGCCAATCTTTTCGCTGCCAAGGTCAAGGCAAGTGTTTTCGTACAATGTATCTCCAATGCGGTGTTTAATGTTGACTGGCGTTGACAGATGGCTTGTGGCACATCCCCTCTTGTGGGAAATACAGTTCTATTGATCGACCAGTTCGTCAGAGAGACCAATCAAGTGTTGAATTCCCTCAGAAGGGAGCAGTATGGACCTTGGCCACAGAATCGAGAGGCTGGAAATTGACCGATTACGTGAGTTGTCGACCCTGTCTCCCAGTAGCTTGAGACTGACACACTTAAGAGATGACTGCTCAGTGCGGTATTAACTAGGAATGACTGGGAAATAGTCGCCATAAATCGCACAGACTCGCGCAACACTTTTGCTGAAGGTGTTCAGAGAACATGAGGCATCAAGAATATATGAGTCTATCAACGATCACTCCCCAAGTCTGCTCCCATCAACTCGTCTTCAACCCCGGTGGAAGGAGGTGTCTTATTTCCCTGTACAAAATACAACAGACAATTCAAAGCTCAGATTGACTTAGTTAGCCATCTTCGAACTCATGCAAACAGTGAATGCTGGCAAAGTGGTCCTCATCGATTACGGTGAACGAATAGAACAACAACGGGTTGAGACGAGGGCTAGATTTTCGCAAATTGCTGGAAACATCCATCTTTTCTATTCTATCTCAAACTATTTCTATTTTCGTACAAAGAAAACTTCTTAGGTGTGACGTAAACTTACACATGCAGCAGTTATTAGTTTTAATTCATTCACTACGTCGAGGAGTGCTGTAATATGTTTTTTTGCGCTTTACGCTTCAGTGCATTCGACTTCAGCACGAATTTTGTTTAAATGGGTTTACTTCGCCATTTCTCGTTCATGATTCTTAATACATGCAAGTTTGGATTGCGAGAGGCGCCTCTAATGACTGCGCCACGTGACCCCCCCCCCCCCCCAGCTGGGAAGGTATAACAGGGGTTCAAACACTCTCCTTAGGTTTGGTATTTCTAAATGTCACAGCTAGAAAAAGTCGTTAAAAAATTACTATTCTGATTGGAGTAGTAGCAGGGCACTCGATTTTCACCACAATGTTACGAGGGTTCAACTCCTTTTATTGGTCACCGCAGTCGAGGTGCCGTAGTAGTTAGTGCAGTGACTTCCCTTACGCAATCGGGATTCGGTTTCAAGTTGGTGAAGCATTTTTCTGACCACAAAATGCCTCCAAGGTCGATCCAGCCTCTAAAAGTGGATAACAGAATTAAATGGGAAAGTAAATGCGCAAGGCCTGATGTTGACCACATCAGTTCTAGTGTGCTACTGGTCAAGTAAAGCTGGCCGATGTGATGTTGACCACATCAGCCCTAGTGTGTTACTGGTCAAGTAAAGTTGGCCGATGTGATGTTGACCACATCAGCCCTAGTGTGTTACTGGTCAAGTAAAGGTGGCCGATGTGATGTTGACCACATCAGTTATAGTGTGCTACTGGTCAAGTAGAGGTGGCCGATGTGATGTTGACCACATCAGCCCTAGTGTGCTACTGGTCAAGTAAAGGTGGCCGATGTGATGTTGACCACATCAGCCCTAGTGTGCTACTGGTCAAGTAAAGGTGGCCGATGTGATGTTGACCACATCAGCCCTAGTGTGTTACTGGTCAAGTAAAGGTGGCCGATGTGATGTTGACCACATCAGCCCTAGTGTGCTACTGGTCAAGTAAAGGTGGCCGATGTGATGTTGACCACATCAGCCCTAGTGTGCTACTGGTCAAGTAAAGGTGGCCGATGTGATGTTGACCACGTCAGCCCTAGTGTGTTACTGGTCAAGTAAAGGTGGCCGATGTGATGTTGACCACATCAGCCCTAGTGTGGTACTGGTCAAGTAAAGGTGGCCGATGTGATGTTGACCACATCAGCCCTAGTGTGCTACTGGTCAAGAAATATATGGCCTTAACACAATATTCCCAATATGTCACATTGGCTTGTTAACATGATCTTTGCTGGCCACCCTCCAGTCAACCCAGCTACAAATGTGCACATGACTTATTGTTAGAGAATAAAAGACAGCGATGAAGGGAACTGCCTTCCCCCCCCCCCCCCCCCCCTCCCCCAACAGGCTGTAATATCGTACAATGAAATATCTACCACGTCATCCCCGCTAGCAGCATTGTCAGCCATAGACTTCCTTTACCTTTACTTCGCTTGCAATTTCTTAAACCCCCACATTTAATAAGTCGTACCTATGGGCCTAACTGGACATTGTCCATATTCACGGGCGAAACCAGCCCTCTTGCTCCGAGAGATGAGCGCTGCGCTCTTACCACATTTCTAGAGCCTCTGCGTGCCGGCGCGCCGTGCCAATCCCTTAAGGCTGTCATCATTATCTCCTGTTGCGTCGTGTCAACACCGTTTCAATATCCTCCCGAAGACGTGGGCAATGAGACGGCTCAAATCAGGACTGACATCTAAACAAAATACCCTTTCTGACATCGGCATGCCGGTGGGCCCTTCGGGTAGATTTAATTGAGCGACCGGACAGACATTATCGTGTCAAGACGACCACGCGTTCTCAACTGCGCCATTTTCCTCCATGACGTCATATTGTCAAGAAATAGAACAAATCCCTAATGAATGAGTTGGTATTCTGTGTCTGCTCGCGCCCAGCACGTTACACAAGTCTCTTGTTATCAGGGAGTCTAAAAAAAACGCAGTCCATTGACCACTTTCGAACCAGACTTACCTTACCCTGTAGTCCGTCGCATCATGGTCACAACGCCGTTTGATGAGGGACAAAGTTTCATAAATGCATTAGACTAAAATATGAAATGTAATGGCGTTCAATAGAGAAAGAAGAGCGAAAGTAAAACACGAAAGAATAAATATGAGATAGAAGAACAAAATGATGTTTATAGATCAAGTGTTGTTTCTTTATCTTGAATTTCTTCTTCTTCGTTCTCAAACTCCCGCTAGTAAGCCCTGAAAAGGGCTTTGCGAGTAGCAGGATGCTGGCAGGAGAACGGTATGTGTTGTATCGTAGTTTACCGCGTGACTGCGATATTTGCATTTTTCGGTCCGACACATCCGACTTCAGCGGGCATTTTGTTGGTACCGGGTTGGCGTTCCGTCTTCGATCCCTTCTCATTAGCCCAAGCAGATAGAGCTAATGCTCACCCTGGGGGCCACTCTTCCCCCTCTCTCTCCTCTTACCTCACTCTGTTTCATTTGACTCTGTCCTACAGTCACACTCTTGCACAACTTTCACACATGCCCTCATGGTGAGGTCCTTCCGTTGCACTTTGGTTGGGCTAGCTTCTGAGGGCGCACAAACCTAGCATAGGTACATACAGACGCACACATTCATCAAAGCACTGGTTTATGCGTCCTGATATCGCCCAATGGACTACGGTCTGGGGTGGAAAATGGCGCGCCTCCGCCAGTAGAAACTAGTGAGGCAAACATCTAAGCAACAACAACAACTTCTCATTAGCCAGTCTGCTCTGTTATCTAGGATCACCGCGTGGAAGTGTAGAAGGGTCCTGGCAGCTCCAGTTCGCTGGCCCCTGAACCTAGCAGTCAGCGTTGGGTTACTGACCGCTGCAGTTCATGGACGCATGTGTCATTTCAATCTCAGAGACCTGGGCGATCTTACAGGCAGATCGGAAATGGCTAGACATCTTCTACGCGCGCAACCAACTTCGTTTCTTTGAGCACTCTGACAAAACAAAGTCTGTTTTCGTGAGGACTTCCGTCATTAATTTGACTTATTTATGCCTTATGTAAATTAAGATGTCTTTATTTAGCTCTCATTCATAAATTTAACGCCTTATGTTCATTAAGATGTGTTTATTTAGATCTCAGTCATTAGTTTCACTTATTGACGTCTTATGTTTATTAAGATGTCTTTATTTAGCTCTCAGCCATTAATTTAATTTCTTGAGGGTCTCTATACGTGACATGGTTTAGTAGAGTCCTCTACCCTCAGTTTTGATGTCTTGAGACATACACCGCCCTTCACCCCCCCCCCCCCACCCCACCCCCACCTATTAACTTTGTTTTATGTGCTCCTTCTTGTATTAACTAGTCTGCATATGTCCCTCCATCCATTAACTTCTGATTATGCGACACTCCACCTATAAATTTGACTTCATTTGGTCATGTCAGTTAACTTGACTTCATACGTCATTAGGCCCATTAACTTGTCTTCATATGTCATCCTCCCATCAATTAACTTGTTAATGCCCGGCCTTACACACGTTAATATGTAATCATGCACACATGAACCATTAACTTGTGAACATGAAACCCTCTATCCATTTACCCTGATCTTATATGGCCTTCAGAACGGCTAGATTTAAGACCCCTGTTTTTATCAGTGTCAAGAAACTTGTCGACTTCTTGTCACTACGGGAGACCATCCGAAGATTCCTGAGCGGCATCTCAAGGTTTCGCACCTCGTTACAGCACACCGTGCAGCCAGGGGCAAGTAAGGAAAGAAGTGTGAAAGTTCGAGGCCATTAACTTAGCAAATTCTCTTAGCAACATCACAAACACACATATCTCAGATGAAAGATACTTGAAAAAGTTCACTTACGAAGAGAATAGAGAAAACGATAGAAGATTGGCACTAAATACATAAGCGTTGTTTGGCTATGTCTACATAATATTTTACTAGCTTATATGTCATAATATAACCAAATGACTGTGTGCGTGAGCAAAACGTGAACTGCCAGACAAGAAGGTTGAAACTGTAGAATAATAATGGTCTTGAGAGCACATGGGAAAGGGAGTTGTCATAATCATCATCGGGGACGGCGTGGGCTAGTGGTTAAGTGACACGGCTCTCAACCGAAGGTGCTGGGTTCGATCCTCATCACAGCACCGGCCGTTACCCCGGGGAAGCAAACCCTTAGGAAATGCAGGAGGAAGCAGACCCTTACATAAAATAAATGCTGAAGTCGGATGCACTGGGTCGACAGGCGCAAAATAAAAACCACAGTGTAACGCACACCTCCTTGGGGAATAGATCAATAAGGCGAACGCCACCAAAAAAGACAATTATCATCATCTTCTATCAACTTGTGTCGTTAAGCGACGTGGGAAGGTATATTTTTCTGTCGTGCAATCTTTGTCACCGATGTTGTTACTCCATGTTTCTTCAGTGTCTCACTGACGCCATCTGTCCATATTTTACGTGGTCTGTCCCTTGCTCTACGATTCTGATTTCTGGTATTGTAGATACGAGCAGCTGGTAGCTTTGGTTGCATTGTCGTCAGGTGTCCGAACCATTTTATTTTCTGCTTTTATATGTATTCCATTCACAATATTGCACCCACTGTCTGTCTAATTATTTCGTTTCCTAATCTGTCCAGCCTTGTAACCCTGACAGCCTTTCTCAAACTCTTGATTTCACATACAATGATTTTTCTTTCTTGTGCATTAGTGATAGTCCATGTCTGACACTGGTAGCAGAGGGTTGGTATAAAAATACTATAGGTGCACAATGCCAAGTGGGGTCTTCTATACGTGACTGATTTGGGCTTTTGCATGATGGGAAAAATGGCAGTGAGTTTCTGAATCTCGGATGGGTTCTCAGAATATCGATCAGTGGTTCTAAGAATATCGATCACTGATTCTAAGAACAACAATCACTGATTCTCAGAACAACAATCAATCACAGGTTTTAAGAACAACAGTCACTTGTTTTAAGAATAACAGTCACTTGTTTTCAGAATAACAGTCACTTGTTTTCAGAATAACAGTCACTTGTTTTTAGAATAACAGTCACTTGTTTTCAGAATAACAGTCATTTGTTTTCAGAATAACAGTCACTGGTTCTAAGAATTACAATCAATACATGATTCATATGTACAATCCCAGTTATAAGCCGGCGTGAATTAAATCCACATATTGCAAGCAAGTACGTTTATATGGGGAGGAGGGGGGGGGGGGGGGGCTGAGAGTGAGCGACCAAGCAAAATTGATGGTAGTGGAGCAGTCTACAAATCGATCAATCAATGAAAAGGTTTTCAGCTTCCCGTGTAGCATATGCCTTCAACTAATACAAGGAAGTCATAGCACAAAGCTTGTGATGCAGTAATACTGTATCATTGTATAATACCAGGAAATAGGAGAGAGCAGATCGACTGGAAACAGAGGGTGCTGCAGACGAGCAACTAGATGTACCAGTTACACACCAACAGAAGATAAGGATGATCAAATCAATCAGAAAGCCATCAACAGACGAAGAAGATTATCAAATCAATCAGAGAGCCACAAACAGAAGATAAGGATGATCAAATCAATCAGAGAGCCACAAACAGAAGATAAGGATGATCAAATCAACCAGAAAGCCACCAACAGAAGATAAGGATGATCAAATCAATCAGAAAGCCACCAACAGAAGATAAGGATGATCAAATCAACCAGAAAGCCACCAACAGAAGATAAGGATGATCAAATCAACCAGAAAGCCACCAACAGAAGATAAGGATGATCAAATCAACCAGAAAGCCACCAACAGAAGATAAGGATGATCAAATCAACCAGAAAGCCACCAACAGAAGATAAGGATGATCAAATCAACCAGAAAGCCACCAACAGAAGATAAGGATGATCAAATCAACCAGAAAGCCACCAACAGAAGATACGGATGATCAAATCAATCAGAAAGCCACCAACAGTAACACAAGACGAGTACCATAAAATGAACAGACAATAACAAACTATTGTGTGGCGCCTCAGAACAGGACACAGCCAACTCCACGGCCACATGTACACAACACTTAAGATTGTCATGTCTGCCATATGCACATACACCCCAGACTGCAGAGCACATATTACAGAACTGCCCTCAATATGATATACAGAGAAAATCTCCCTGGCCCACAGAAACATAACTGGAAGAGAAACTTAATGGACCTGTATGTGAACTATAAAAGACAGTGAAGTTTATACAAGCGACAACATTGCAGATATTATATTTTCAAGCGAACGAAAAAAGAAGCAGAGTAATTAAACGTTAGCCTATTGATGTTTTGTGGATTAAATGTCTGCAGCCATATGACCAACCCACCATAGCCGTCTCTTACGATCTGTATGGCAGGTTACAGTGTTACTCATTTTTGCTCCCCGCTCGGGCCCCGGTAGCATGGCATTCAAGTAGGCACAAGTAGGTTGTAAAACTTTGGTCCACTACACCCTCCTAGCATACTCCAAAAGGTAACTGAAGAGGGATGTGTATGAGGCTAGCAATTGCATAATTTAAAATCAATGTTATTGAAACTCTCACTGCAATTCCTCGGATACAGGCTTCCTATAAGGTACCAACTGTAGTGGGGACCCTATGCTCTACTTGGAACGATAAGCGAATCACTCAATTACGTTTTGAAAAACATTTAGACGTTGATTCGCATTGCCAAGGACTACCTGGAGGATATACATATATTTTTTTTTTGCGTTCGCCTTATTTCTTTAATCCACAAGGCGGTGTGCGTTGCACTGTGGTTTTTATTTTGCGCCTGTCGGCCCAGTGCATCCGACTTCAGCATGCATTTTATGTTAGGGCCTGCTTCCTCCTGCATTTTCTAAGGGTTTGCTTCCCCGGGGTAACGACCGGTGCTGTGATGGGGATCGAACCCAGCACCTTTGGATTGTGAGCCGTGTCCCTTAACCACTAGCCCACGCCGTCCCCTTTCCTGGAGGATATGTTCAGCTAAAAATAAAAGCCGCTTCTCTATGCGTTCGCTAGTCACTGCACAGACTTGAATTTATTTAGCATTCAATAGAGCACCTGATCAGTGTAATGGCAAAGGTATGGGGTGGTTCTTCTTCTTCTTCTTCGTTCATTCTCAATCTCCCACTACCAAACCCTGAAAGGGCTTAAGTAGCAGAATGTAGTCCAGAGAACGGAATGTGCTGTGTCGTAGTTTACAGCTTGGCTGCGATATTTGCACCTTTCGGTCCAACACATCCGACTTCAGCAAGCATTTTTTGAGTACCGGGTTAGCATTCCCTCTTCGATCCCTTCTCCTTAGCCAGTCTGCCCTGCTGCAGCCTGTTATCCAGGATTACCGCGTGGAGGTGTAGAAGGGTCTTGGCAGCTATGGTTCGCTGGCCCTGACGCTAGCAGTCAGCTATGAGTCGCTAACCACTGCAGCTCATGCACTGCTCGGCATCTTGATCCCGTATGGGGTTTGACTCCCACAACCGTCACATTCCAATCAACCCTGCAGTAAACTGGTATCTAACTGATGCTTAGGCAAGGAAAAGGCGGGCATCGGTGAGGAAACTGTCCACCCCACCTCACACAAGACGTGGCTTCGTATACTAAAGTCTCTAACACTTCATTTCTGACCAGCGGTTAAGTCTGTTAAAGCAGCCTTCCCCAACCTTTTCACACCTGCGGACAGGTAAAAATAGGTAGAATTTTCCGCGGACCGGTGAAAATAGAAAAATTATTCGTGGGCGGTTCAGGCAGAACTAAAAACCATTATTTATACAATATTGTGTGCATCAGTTTCTATGTCTAATTTACAAAACGAAAATTCTAGTTATTTAAAAAAACCAGAAACCGAGCAATAAATAAAAATGCTGATAAAATAATCCCCGTCTGAACTTTTGGGAAAGCAATATCTCATTCAAATAAAGTTGGTGCGGAATATGTAACGGTTTCTTTGTTAGAATATTTTATAATCGTAGCTGCAGCCTTGTTTCTGAGAGATGAAGCCATTGACATCCATTTAGTTTCTCTGTTTTTGATTACTGACAGAGCTGAATAAGTCTTCTCACACAAATAGGTGGTTGGAAATGCGACCAACAATTTAATGGTTCACTGCAGTTTATGGCGTTAAGCAGCAATAACTTAATCGCGGACCGGTAGGAAGTTTACGGGGACCAGAGGTTGGGAGACACTGTGCTAAAGGACAACCTTGACCTTCAGACAAAACAGCTATGTATTCACAAGGTTTTGAACCCATATCCTCGTTGTTGTTGTTGTTTCGAATGCCCACAATGGGTAGGTTTACTCTTCTGTATGCCCTGAAAAGGACGTTAAGTGGCAGGTTGCAGTAGCTCTCCTCACATCCTGAGCGTACTGATAAAGGTGGAGCGTGGGTCCTCCAGGCGGTTGTGCAATACGTGGCTTCATCTGCGTGTCGCTCACTACTACGGGGATCACGTCGATCTCTCACCTCGTTAGCCAGGCTGCCATGAAAACAGTTCGTTTACAGGAAGGGCTACGAGGAAGCCGAGGTGAGTGTCTTGGCGAGTATATTTTAGAGTAGACATGCAAACCGCTCGATCAGAACTTCCTGAATTAGGCAAATAAAAATTATTTTAAAATAAAAATACATAATCATTAAGGCGTTTAGTGGGACCCGAGTGGAGAACAGAGAACAGTAAAACTGTAATCTGACAGGTATGCTATTAGAGGAGGATTGAGCATGAGGCTGGCTACCCCATCCTGTAGAAACTTTGAGCAACATAAACGTCATTAGACAAGTTATCATTTTACGACTGGGTATGCATTTGATGAGGGCCTATTCTCCACAGGGAACTGAACAACTGTTGAATGTTTGTTTGATTGATTGAGGGTGTTTATTCTCATTGCTGAGGTCTACCAGGAATAAAGGCCGCTTGTATGTGGCTTCGCCAGGAACTGTACAGGTTAGCGTTCTATTTTATATTCGATAGACCAAAAATATAGATTTCCTTACCGAGGTATCGAAGTTGTGTCCTTGTGGCTAGAAGGCAGGCATACAAACCACTTAGTCAGCCGGTGCTCAATTAAGTAGAGGGGTCGGCGTGGCCTTGTGGTTAAGTGGCACGA
Organism: Ariolimax columbianus; assembly: GCA_036924085.1. NCBI lineage: Eukaryota > Metazoa > Mollusca > Gastropoda > Stylommatophora > Arionidae > Ariolimax > Ariolimax columbianus. The sequence continues at coordinate 11,269,736 of JAVGWX010000011.1, read as the reverse complement.
AGATGCTGGGTTCGATCCCCGTCACAGCACCGGCCGTTACCCGGGGGAAGCAAACCCTTAGAAAATGCAGGAAGAAGCAGACCCTTACATAAAAGGCATGCTAAAGTCGGATGCACTGGGCCGAAAGGCGCAAAATAAAACTACGCAAACGCAAAAAAAAAAAATTAAGTAGAAAAAGTTTTCATTATTTTTTAAATGAACAAAATATAACTTAGACGTGTTACCGGGACCACAAGGGGAGCATAAACTTTAACAATAAACCTGCCAGGCAAATCATAAGGAGAGTCACTAAGGAGTGTTGGGCATTGGGCTCTATACCCCACCATATACATATATGTAGTTGAAACAAGGACTCTAGCAAGGAAAGACGAAGAAATAATCTTAGAAGCGTTTGAAATGAGGTGATATCCTAGAATGGAATGAGTAAGTTGGGCAGAGGGAAGATCCAATGACAATGTCATCATTGAGGAAGACGAACAAAGACAACTTTTGAGAATAATACAAGAACGACGATTAATTTGACACAAAATTTGACACAAAAGGTTTCTGTGGGAGATAGTAGAAGCTCAAATCGAGAGGGAAAAGAGAAAAGAGGCAACCTTGACCTACCTTTACATCTCAGGCAAGCACAGACATTAAAGTACAAACCTAAGCTGAAATTAATAGAGCTGTAGAGGATAGGGTAAAATGGAGAGACATGCTCAGACATCCTTACAACCAGTCTCAGAACTTATAAACCAAAAGATATAGTCACATGGAGAGACATGCTCAGACAACCTTACAACCAGTCTCAGAGCTTATAAACCAGAAGATACAGTCACATGGAGAGACATGCTCAGACAACCTTACAACCAGTCTCAGAACTTATAAACCAGAAGATACAGTCACATGGAGAGATATGCTCAGACAACCTTACAACCAGTCTCAGAGCTTATAAACCAGAAGATACAGTCACATGGAGAGATATGCTCAGACAACCTTACAACCAGTCTCAGAGCTTATAAACCAGAAGATACAGTCACATGGAGAGACATGCTCAGACAATCTTACAACCAGTCTTAGGACTGATCAACTGCAGTGTAGGGTCAAATTGAGAGACATGCTCAGACATCATTACAACTTCTCAGAGCTTATAAACCAGAAGATACAATCAAATGGAGAGATATGCTCAGACAACATTACAACCAGCCTTATGACTTATGAAGATCATTTCTCTACATTGAGCTGACAAGGTTTTGACAGGTAGAGGTAGTTTATTTCTGTTTCTGAGCTCCAGCTGGATAACCAAACCTCACCCGCAGTGGATGTGAACGAAGGAATATGCCACTGCAACAGCCTTCTGCATGTTGCACAAGGCGAGCAAAAGCGACTTGGACATGTGCATGATAATCTGATCATCTAAACGAAATTGGTGCAGAATTTACCGCCGAAAGAGCAAACGTAGGGATTTCATACATACTCGCTGAAATAAAGGTATATAAATATTATAATTGTATCATTATGTTGAAAAGAGACAAATCTACAAAAAAACGACTTTACCTTTCTCAGATGGCACAGAAAACGAAACAAGCGTATTTAGCATCAGTGAAGCTGTAGCAATGGAACAGTAAACGCACTCACACTTTTGCACAATCACAAATAGTTTAGTCCAAACGTGACGTAATCTCCAGTAACTGTATCTGCGCGAGTGTTAACGGTACTGAGAACGACTGTCTTAAGACTCGGGGTACGACCAGACCCTAGCCTCTGGTGACCTCTACTCTGGTTCTATAGCACTGCGTCGGCTTCTCGCTACCCAGGCTGTAGTTATACCCGACAGCGCGGCTGGTGTACACAGAACGCACTGAAGGAATCTAGGCCAGTCCATTGATTTTCTGACTCAGCGGTTCTCAATTTTAGGAAACGAATCCCTTTCGAGGCATGAGGGAATCTACTAAAGGGGATACGGGAATGTATATTTATTACACAGAAACCAATCTACTTTACGCTCAGTGTGAAGTATGGAGTGCCGCTACATTTTGCCCCCTCACAGGAAGCCTGTATTTTAGCACTTAATTTAGAAGTTTCTGTAACACGGATTGTATATGATGAGATGGCTAGCCTCATGCACAACCTTCCTTAATCATATTTAACGATTTTTTGTAAGGTAACATTGGCCCTATTATTTAACCCCCTGAATCGATAAGTGCACGTCACTGGACATAGTTCAAACATTCCGATTTTCTTGCGAAGGACAGTTGTACTTTGATATTAATTAGTATATCCTCTTTAATACTATAAGCAGAGGGTCCGACTAGCGTGGCTGTTGTTGGTGTTATTGTGTTATCACTTGTTTTGTTTCAAATCACATTAGGGACTAGAAGAAGCAGAACAGTGAATATGCTGACAGCAGCGAGTGATTCATAGCTGGCTTCTTGCATCAGGGTCAGCCAATCATAGCTGTCAACATCCACTGACTCATAGCTGGCTTCTTGCATCAGGATTGGTCAATCTGAGCAGACAACAACCACTGACTTATAGCTGGCTTCATGCATCATGATTGGTCAATCACAGCTGACAACAGCCAGTGAATCATAGTTGGCTTCTTGTATCAGGGTCAGCCAATCATAGCTGACAATATCCACTGTCTTATAGCTAGCTTCTTGCATCAGGATTGGTCAATCACAGCTGACAACAGCCAGTGACTCATAGCTGGCTTTTTGTATCAGGGTCAGCCAATCATAGCTGACAATAGCCACTGTGTTATAGCTGGCTTCTTGCGTCAGGATTGGTCAATCTGAGCAGACAACAGCCAGTGACTCATAGCTGGATTCTTGCATCAGGGTCAGACAATCATAGCTGACAACAGCCAGTGACTCATAGCTGGCTTCAAACAGAGCTGACTACGATCCTATTGCACCTCCAAACGGTGACCATTGAAACTGGATGCACTAGTGTAGTCTTGCTAAGAGGATATGGATCAAAGTGGGAAGGCAAACATAGTACCCACAAAAGCCATCTGAAATCGGGTATGGACGGTCTAAAAACACATATATCGCAGCCTCGCTGTAGACTATGACACACCATCACGCACTTATCAAAGATTTGAAGTCTGTGAATTTCTGATTCACCTATTGCGGGAATCATTTTATAACAGAGAGTCGTTGGCAGTTTCAAAATGTCACTCTTATCCATATGCAGTGTGTCCGTATTTGGTTCATGTGACGCTAGAGTGTCAGCTCTTTTGTTGCCTTGGAAGCATGGCGTGGTCAGAACAGTAGATCCAATCCACAACGGCCTACGAAAGTTTGATGCCTCTGCAAGTGCCATCCACACAGTGTTCAGGTTTACAACACTCTTAACGAGAATGAAGACTAAAGTCTGGTCAGACAAAATATACCGATTAGACATGTTAGTCTGAGTCAGGCAAAACATACTGGTCAAGACCCTCACCTTTACTTCCGTGTTGACCTTCATGGAAACGGGTTGTTTTCATGATAGCTTTTCTAACGAGGTGAGGGATCGATATGATCCTCGCAGTAGTGAGCGACACGCAGATGAACAAAAGAGTAAACCTACTCATTGTGAACATTCCAAACAACAATCACACTCTCTACACGTTGCTACTCTTCAGTCTTCCTAGGCCTGCGCGCTAGACCGATGCCTAGTTGACCTAATGGTAGCCACGAGCCTTGAGTGCAAAGGTCGTTCCTCTTTCTACAGGACGAAGTGGCCGATCTAGGCACAACCCTCTTTAAACACTTCTTACAGCTTGACATGCAGGTTGTAGTTCAACTATTCTTTGCTCATCTTTCAGACTCACATAACACGCAACATTTCCATAACTGTTTCCATCAAAACAATCATAATCTGGATTTAAATAAATACATATACTACACACTTCTCGGTGGCTAGATGAAAACTACATTTATTCTTCAGGCTAACTAGCCACATCCCCTTCCTGGTGACAAATGTGACAATAAACGTTGCAATGAATGTTAGTTAGTTAGTTAGTTAGTTAGTTTTCTTTCCACTTGTGCCGGTTAGCGTCGTGGGGAGCTTGAGTCGTCTATCCTGCGCCAAGTGCGTTGCGTCGGTCAATGTGAGCCCTTGTCGTTGCATAATCACCCTAATGTCATCTATCCACCTACCTCGCGGCCGCCCCCTTGCCCTGTAGACAGATCTACCAGCATTGTAAGCCATCAGTGGAAGATGATGAGGGTGCATTCACATGAGATGACCAAACCAACTTATGAATGTTATATTGTTTTAATTTATTTTGATAGCATGCTATCAGACTAATTTTCTTCTTCTTCGTTCACTCTCAATCTCCGGCTACCAAGCCCTGAACGTTCCCAGTCTCCCGTTACCAAGCCCTGAACGTTTTCAATCTCCCTCTACCAAGCCCTGAAAAAGGGCTTTGCAAGTAACAGAATGTAGTCCGGAGTACGGAATGCGTTGTGTCGCTAGTTTACAGCTTGACCGCGATATTTTATTTTCTGTAACGAATCCTCCAAAAGTGTCGATGTAACATCCACAATATTAGAACCGCTGTTGAGCAGGGCGGCGGCTGCCGTATTCCCACGACTGGTTCAGGAGGCGGAGTTATCGAGCGTGAAGCCCTCAAAATGGGGCAGACGCTCGCGCTATGTCACAGCTGCCCGGCCCTGGAGTGGTTATTCTGTTGCTTCCAACTGCTCCCCTCCCCCTTGGAAAAAAAAACGAAAAAAAGAAGAAAATTGTAAAATGTTTCCCGAATTATAATTTTATTTTTGTTATCATTGAATATGGTAACCATGATATGGAGGCAAAATGCAAAATCAGCTTTGTGTTAGCGTCTTTCTCGCAAGGTGCAAAAATATAAATATAGCAAAGAAACGGCGGTTGGATACAGAGATAATACGTATACTTGTATTATTGGATAATTTTATACTGAATGTGGAAGGTTGCGAGAGTTTGCATGAAAAGCAATGAAGGATAGATCAGGGGAGGGTATGTGGAGGGGTAGAATGGAAGTGGAAGGTTGGAGTAGGTGAGGGGTGGAAGGTTGGAGTAGGTGAGGGGTGGAAGGTTGGAGTAGGTGAGGGGTGGAAGGTTAGAATAGGTGAGGGGTGGAAGGTTAGAGTAGGTGAGGGGTGGAAGGTTAGAATAGGTGAGGGGTGGAAGGTTGGAATAGGTGAGGGGTGGAAGGTTAGAATAGGTGAGGGGTGGAAGGTTAGAATAGGTGAGGGGTGGAAGGTTAGAATAGGTGAGGGGTGGAAGGTTAGAATAGGTGAGGGGTGGAAGGTTAGAATAGGTGAGGGGTGGAAGGTTAGAATATGTGAGGGGTGGAAGGTTAGAATAGGTGAGGGGTGGAAGGTTAGAATAGGTGAGGGGTGGAAGGTTAGAATAGGTGAGGGGGGGGGAAGGTTAGAATAGGTGAGGGGTGGAAGGTTAGAATAGGTGAGGGGTGGAAGGTTAGAATAGGTGAGGGGCGGAAGGTTAGAATAGGTGAGGGGTGGAAGGTTAGAATAGGTGAGGGGTGGAAGGTTAGAATAGGTGAGGGGTGGAAGGTTGGAATAGGTGAGGGGTGGAAGGTTAGAATAGGTGAGGGGTGGAAGGTTGGAATAGGTGAGGGGTGGAAGGTTGGAATAGGTGAGGGGTGGAAGGTTGGAGTAGGTGAGGGGTGGAAGGTTGGAATATGTGAGGGGTGGAAGGTTAGAATAGGTGAGGGGTGGAAGGTTAGAATAGGTGAGGGGTGGAAGGTTGGAATAGGTGAGGGGTGGAAGGTTGGAGTAGGTGAGGGGTGGAAGGTTAGAATAGGTGAGGGGTGGAAGGTTAGAATAGGTGAGGGGTGGAAGGTTAGAATAGGTGAGGGGTGGAAGGTTAGAATAGGTGAAGGGTGGAAGGTTAGAATAGGTGGAAAGTGAAAGATTGGAATAGGTGAGGGGTGGAAGGTTGGAATAGGTGAGGGATGGAAGGTTGGAATAGGTGAGGGGTGGAAGGTTGGAGTAGGTGAGGGGTGGAAGGTTAGAATAGGTGAGGGGTGGAAGGTTAGAATAGGTGAGGGGTGGAAGGTTGGAATATGTGAGGGGTTGAAGGTTGGAGTAGGTGAGGGGTGGAAGGTTAGAATAGGTGAGGGGTGGAAGGTTGGAATAGGTGAGGGGTGGAAGGTTGGAATAGGTGAGGGGTGGAAGGTTAGAACAGGGGTGGAAGGTTGGAATAGGTGAGGGGTGGAAGGTTGGAGTAGGTGAGGGGTGGAAGGTTGGAATAGGTGAGGGATGGAAGGTTAGAACAGGGGTGGAAGGTTGGAATAGGTGAGGGGTGGAAGGTTGGAGTAGGTGATGGGTGGAAGGTTGGAATAGGTGAGGGGTGGAAGGTTGGAGTAGGTGAGGGGTGGAAGGTTAGAATAGGGATGGAAGGTTAGAACAGGGGTGGAAGGCTGGAATAGGTGAGGGGTGCAAGGTTAGAATAGGGGTGGGGTGGAAGGTTAGAATAGGGATGGAAGGTTAGAACAGGAGTGGAAGGCTGGAATAGGTGAGGGGTGCAAGGTTAGAATAGGGGTGGGGTGCAAGGTTAGAATAGGTGAGGGGTGCTCAACCCATATTCTTACCTTACACCCTTCATCTAATCTAACATTCCACCTCTCATTATTCTAACATTCCACCTCTCATTATTCTAACATTCCACCTCTCATTATTCTAACATTCCACCTCCCATTATTCTAACATTCCACCTCTCATTATTCTAACATTCCACCTCTCATTATTTTAACATTCCACCTCTCATTATTCTAACATTCCACCTCTCATTATTCTAACATTCCACCTCTCATTATTCTAACATTCCACCTCTCATTATTCTAACATTCCACCTCTCATTATTCTTACGTTCCACCTCTCATCTATTCTTCTTCTTCTTCTTCGTTCTCAATCTCCAACTACCAAACAGTGAACTGGACTTTGCAAGTAGCAGGATGCAGTCCGGAGAAAGAAATGCGTTGTGTCGTTGTTTACAGCTTGACTACGATATTTGCACCTTTCGGTCCAACACATTCGTCTTCGGCAGTTCATCTATTCTAACCTTCCACTATACCCATATCCTCCTCACCCTCACTCAATGTAGAGAAAGGCATGGGCCTCCGTTTGCTTTATAGCATCCAAATAAAAAGACTCGCGTTTGTAAGAAGCGAGGTTCTGCAAAGGCATTTCAAAACTATACTAAAAGGCATATCAAAACTATACTAAAAGGCATATCAAAACTATACTAAAAGGCATATCAAAACTATACTAAAAGGCATATCAAAACTATACTAAAAGGCATATCAAAACTATACTAAAAGGCATATCAAAACTATACTAAAAGGCATATCAAAACTATACTAAAAGGCATATCAAAACTTTACTAAAAGGCATATCAAAACTATACTAAAAGGCATATCAAACATATACTAAAAGGCATATCAAAACTATACTAAAAGGCATATCAAAACTATACTAAAAGGCATATCAAAACTATACTAAAAGGCATATCAAAACTATACTAAAAGGTATATCAAAACTATACTAAAAGGCATATCAAAACTATACTAAAAGGCATATCAAAACTATACTAAAAGGCATATCAAAACTATACTAAAAGGCATATCAAAACTATACTAAAAGGCATATCAAACCTATACTAAAAGGCATATCAAAACTATACTAAAAGGCATATCAAAACTATACTAAAAGGCATATCAAAACTATACTAAAAGGCATATCAAAACTATACTAAAAGGCATATCAAAACTATACTAAAAGGCATATCAAAACTATACTAAAAGGTATATCAAAACTATACTAAAAGGCATATCAAAACTATGCTAAAAGGCAAATCAAAACTATACTAAAAGGCATATCAAAACTATACTAAAAGGCATATCAAACCTATACTAAAAGGCATATCAAAACTATACTAAAAGGCATATCAAAACTATACTAAAAGGCATATCAAAACTATACTAAAAGGCATATCAAAACTATACTAAAAGGCATTTCAAAACTATACTAAAAGGCATATCAAAACTATACTAAAAGGCATATCAAACCTATACTAAAAGGCATATCAAAACTATACTAAAAGGCATATCAAAACTATACTAAAAGGCATATCAAAACTATACTAAAAGGCATATTAAAAATATACTAAAAGGCATATCAAAACTATACTAAAGGGCATAACTATTCTGATCATCATGTAGCATGTCTGTTATAAAATATCGCTCCTATCACAGTCTGTCTGAAAGAAACTCTTTCACTTGCTCCAACTCCAGCCTCCGTCACAGTCATACCCAGGTATTCCTGGATATCATGGTACCATCGTCGTCTTGGTCTACCCATGCCTATTTTGCCTGGCACCATACCTTCCATCACTGTTCTCTCAAGACCATTGAGTCTCTTGGTGTGACCAAAGTACTTAAATGTTCAAATATATGTCTTTTAGCATAGTTAAAAATTGAAATTTAAATATGCTAAAAGACAAATATTTGAACTATTCTTAGTAGTGCTAGAAACATGTACAATGTGTTGACTGTGTATATATATATACATGGGCACAGGCCGCTCTCCATCGTAGACGATGATGGCATAATTTATTTGCTAGCGCTATTTTTAGAAAGGATTAACTGCTACTTTTTATCCACACTCTCTCGTCTCGAGCCGCCCGACCCCAGTGGCAAGTCAAAGACAAGACGACTAGGGAGCGGCTACGAGAAGCAGGGGACTTTGCATCAAGCACCCGAGAAAAAGATGGCGGAGTCCGGAGTCGAACCCACACCACCTGATCAGGAGGCAGACGGGTTAACCACTTCGCCACGGAATATATATATATAATAATAATAATAATAATAATAATAATAATAATAATAATAATAATAATAATAATAATAATAATAATAATAATAATAATAATAATAATAATAATAATAATAATAGCTGTCCATCGTTGTCTATGAGGACCGCCGACATCACCCATGTCACAAATATCCCTGTTGGGTGTGAGTGCGCATGTGGCTGAACAGGCCAATGCGGGCACGAAAACATCTGCTACATATCGGGCACACGAGGTTTGTAGAAGGTGATGGTGTTCCCGCTGTTCGGGATTTCCGGGTCTCGCGTCTGCTCTGGACTTTCACAACACGGACGTTTTCACCGGTAGCTACACCCGATTTGACTGCGCTTCTCCAGTCAGATCTGTTTTGCGCAAGACATTCCCATGTGTCGATGTCTATCTGGCAACTTTTCAGTGAGTCCTTCAGACCGTCTTTAAAACGTTTCTCTCTGACGTCATCCTTCTCTCAGCTCGCCGTAGAGAAGCTTCTTTGGGAGCCGCTCGTCTGACATAAGGACGAGGTGTCCGGCCCATCCTAGTCGTGCTTTTTCTAGCAGTGCGTGGATGCTGGGCAAGTTAGCCCTCGAGAGAACCTCGACGTCAGTGACACGATCTTGCCATCGGATGTGGAATATTTGCTTCAGGCAACCTGTGTGGAAGTGGTTTAACCTCCTTGCATGTCCAAAGTATACAGTACAGCTTTCGCAAGCGTATAGTAGGGTTAGAATGATGGTTGCACGGTAGACTTTGAGTTTGGTTTTGACGCTGATGCCACGACGTGCCCAGACCATCGAGCGCATTCTACCAAAGGCTGTGCTGGCCTTTGCTATTCTGCTTGCCACCTCATTGTCTAGGCTGACAGATCTCGACAGCGTGCTGCCCAGATATGTGAATTTATCTACGACATTTAGCGTCTGCCCGCTGACTGTAGTTTCTGGTATTGTGTACGGCATGCCTGGTGCAGGTTGGTACATAACCTCTGTTTTTTTTGGGCATTTATGGTCAGGCCAAAGTTGTCGCATGCGGCATAGAACCGGTCCATTCCAACATGCATGTTCAGTTCTGAGTTGCTCATTAGAGGATATATATATATATATATATATATATATACACACACATAACATTTAATCAATCGTACTGTTGTAAATCCTCAATAACGACAAAGTGGTAGGAACGAGGAAACCAAACAAAACAACAACATAAATATTACAGAAGAAACATTGCCCCGGATGCAAATACTACATTTGTTGACAAAAAGTCCCACATTCCATCAAGATTCGATCCCCAAGTAGCTTCCGGTAGAATTCTTTGTCTGCTGCAGACGAGATTAAATGTCCGCTGACACACTAAGAGCGTGACGTATGAGGGGGGCGTACCTTTCCGACGAACCTTCCACGTTTTTCCCCTTAATGGGGAAACTCTCCAGCACATGGCATTGCATATCCACCTTGTTGCACAGACCAATCGTCGGCTGAATGATGAGTAGCCAGTTATGTTTCTAACAAACATACAAACAAAAAAACTGCCGTAGACAATAATGTATTATACAAGTATTAAAGAGTGAATAACTGTCTGAAATGTATGGGACCAAAATATTAAAGACAAAGATATGAAGAAGAAGAAGAAGAGGAAGAAGAAGAAAAAGTAGTAGTAGTAGTAGTAGTAGTAGTAGTAGAAGTAGTAGTAGTAGAATAAGAAGAATAAGAAAAAGAAGAAGAAGAAGAAGAGAAAGAAGAAGAAGAAGAAAAAGAAGAAGATGAAGAAGAAGAAGAAGAGGAAGAAGAAGAGGAAGAAGAAGAAGAAGAGAAGGATTAGAATCTAGGAGCCAGACATAGTACAAGACGAACAGAACGCTTCGCGATATGGGAAATCACGCGAGTAAATACGAGAATGGTCCTGAAATGTTAGACGCCATAATAACATTTCTAGCCACCATGGCAACCTGAGGAATTTGTTGTGCTCTCACCAATGGTTACCATCACTTATAAATATGCAACAATGGCCTTAAGTAGTGCACGGGTTGAAATCAGATCCCCGTAGTAGTGAGCCACATACAGATGAAGCCAAGCGTCATAATCGTCACCATCATCTACATCATCATCAGTATCAAGGTTACCACAACTTTAGGGAGCGAGTATCAGGACACGGTGTATATAAGGAGGCTAAAACCATTATTCGCAGTCAATATAACATACAATGGGAGAAAGAAATGGATGGGAGAGAAATAACAGTCCAGAACCAATCCACCAGCTACAAAGACACCAGCAAACTGCAATCTTCCCCATGAGAACCGGCCATAGTAGACCATTGGGCCACCTATATCGCCTCAAAAACTGTATGTCCATGTGGAACAGGAGTCCAGACCCCTGTACACGCAGTTCAAGAATGTCCGGCCTATGAGGATCTAAGATGCCAGACCTGGCCAGAAGAAGCAGAACTGAGACAAAAACTATGCGGTCACCGTTCTGACCTGGAAAGGGCTGTAGAATTCATCCTGGCGATAGGAATGAAGATTTAGCATGGTCAAAAAAAAACCGAACGCAGAAGAAGAAAAAGGAGGACACTATAACATTCTATTAAAGACCTCCACCTCACGTCTACTCCAGGAAGTTGGGATCGACACTGCGAGATCTCCAAAGTGGCGACCCTCTGAACAGTCTTGGGTAGCCCCCACAGTAAGGTGGAACCAGGCCGGCATCGTTCAGTACGCCTCAGGATATAAGTAGTGTTAAACAACCCACTATAACTGAGAGGTAAAGGCGCTTGCCTCAAGAAATGAAAGCGGGAAACCGCGGAGTCTCGAATTCCACAATATTCTTCGTCTTCTTCTTCGTACGCTGTCAGACGTCAACCTTTATCTAGGTCTAACTAATGCTTTATTTAGTTTGACTATAACTTCCAATGGACGAACTCAAAAAGAGTTGATTTAAAAACAACATTGCGAGACATCAAAATTGGACACTACACGGAATATAAACATAAATTGTACCTACCTTTACATTGAAAGAATAAAGAACTCCAGAATTCAAAACACAAGGCAACAAAGCAATATAAACACTTTCCCAAATTTTCGTATCTCAGTCCTAAAATAAGCTGGCTGGACTTCCCTCAATTTCCGAATTTCAAATCTCAGTATTTTGTTTTTTTTCGTTTCCACCTTGGAGACGGCTGGGCCCTTAATCGCGCGTGTGTTTGATTCACTCACGCACGTGCGGCTTTTATTAGAGTCGCGTGGACCAGCCTACACTGTCTCTTGCTAGCTTGGACACGATTTAATGAGTGCCAAAAATCCAATTTAACAGATTGTTTTATCATTTAATTAAATATTGGGCTTTACTTTCTTAATAATTTTGGTTTGTCTGTCTAATAATTATGTCTAATGTTTGCAGTCAAACTTCCAAATTATATTTGTTAGCTCATTCTGTCACGTGTTTTCTTTAATTTGGTTTTTTTAGTTATCGTAATTTTCGGCGCCGAGGAAGTTTTTTTCCATGAAAAGTCTCGAAAATTTGCCTGTCCGTCCTGCCGTCCAAAGGTTACTTTTTTTAGCAGGACTTCGCCAACCCCAGAGGAAGGTTGTCAATGTTAGGTAGTAAATTGAACACTTATATATGATCTGTGAATATTAGTTTACTTTCCACTTGAGCCGGTAGGTGACGCCTGTCTGTCTGAAGTCGTCTGTCCTGCGTAGCGTCGGTCAATGTGAGTCCTAGCTGCTGACCCCTTTCTCTGTGGCTATATCTACTAAATACAACTTGTTAAAATAGTCTTAGTCTTAGTTGACTTGTACTTCTGCAAGTCCATGCTCTGACGTGAGCTGGATGTAGCCGGGTGGTGGATTTCCTGCTTAGCGGACTAGGCTCGAGCAGCTTATTATTTCGCTGCGTTGGGACAAGTGCAGCACAGGGTGGTTAACTTAACCGATGTGATAGTTCATCTTAATAGACTCAAACACTAGAGCAAAGTACACCCGCGGCCTGTTAGGCGTCATTTATGTTGCTCTTAACAAACCACCTAACCATGGCCGGTGTTATGCCATGTCACACAGATATTCGCCTCTTACAACATGCTCTTTGTGGTGTAGTGGTGCTATTCTTATCTTTTGTCATACACAAAGACCAAGACGGACCACTCGGTTGGAAGTTGAGAGAAATAAAATATAGTTAACATAGTTAGTAAACCAAGTATCATTACAATTATTATAAATTGTACGCGAAACTTGAAACTCGATTGGTACGCTCACATTTCGAGATGAAACGGTCTGGCAAATACGATCCTGCACGGAAAGATGAAAGGTAGACGACGAAGAGGTCGTCCCAAAAAGAGATAGGAAGACAACATAAAAGAATGGACCAATCTCCGACCACGGGAGACACAGACATCGGTAGCTAACGGAAAATAGTGGCGTGGGATTGTGAGGGTGTCTTCATGTGTGCCCTAACGACCTCACTGGTTACGGGATGACTTGACTTGAATCACAAAAAATGTAACCCGTATATGCAGACTGGATCAGATGAGCCAATGGACTGGTGTAGTAATTGGCTTGACAACTTTCATCTGGGCTACCTAAAAAAACTGCTGAGCATAAAATGGCAGGATAAGATCACAGATGTAGGTGTTCTTTCGCAGGCTGACATGACAATCATTCACACAACTGGGCAAATCACAGCTTAGATGGACTGACCATGTTGAACTCATGTCAGATGAGCGGCTTCCAAAGAACATATTCTAATGCGAGCTTGAGTCAGACAATGAAGATCATGGAGGCCAAATAAAACGTCACAAAGACATTCTGAAAGCCTCACTGAAGATCTGCGACATTGACCCTGATAACTAGGAGAACATTGCTGTTGATCGATCAGTCAGGTGTGACGATTCTGTAGCAGACGCAACACAGAATGGAGGGGCAGGGGTATTCCTGAGCCTAACAAATGGTAGAAAAATAACACTATCAGTGGCAACTGGAAAGTACTCAAGCAATTTCAGAGCGGGGGCAGAGGCACTGAGGGCTGCAGCAGAAGCAATGCTGACAGGCGAAAGCAATGAAAGCCAGATAGTACTGTTCACAGATGCCCTGGCCGTAGTCACAGTACTAAAAAGCGAGAAAAATACAGAACTTAATGATTTAAGTGCAGTACTCTGTGAACTAAGCCAGCAGACCGCACCAAAAAGAGTAGTGGTACAGTGGGTTCCATCCCATTGTAACGTCCAAGGCAACGAGGAGGCAGACAGACTGGCAAAAGAAAGTGCAAAACTACCACAACCAGATTCTAGTGTGACCTACGAAGAGTCAAAAAGGCTTATTAGAGGCAGATACATGGCCAAATTGGAAACAGAACATACTGGCTACACAAAAAATGATGCCTATTACCAATTGAACAGAAGAGAGCAGGTCGTGGTCTTCAGACTCCGTACAGGCCACAACAGATTGAAGTACCGCCTATTCAATAAACTTAAGATAGGTGGTACTGACAAATGCTCGTGTGGTACCGGAAAAATGACCGCTGAACATCTGCTGCAAAACTGCCCGAAATACAAGGACCAGAGAAAGCACATGTGACCATCACCAGTGGCAACACTAGACAAGCTCTATGGCAGTGTCGACAGCCTCAGGATGACCGCTGCTTTTTTCGAAAAAATTCAGGTTGACGTCTGACAGTGTACGAAGAAGAAGAAGAAGAAGAAGAAGAAGAAGAAGAAGAAGAAGAAAAGAAGATCAGTCAGGTGTAGTAAAATCTTTTCTGGAACGACACATATGGAGCAGACGAGAATCAAGGAAGCTGCATGGAAACGAGCGAGAGACGAGACGAAAGGCAAGAGATGAGATGCTTCCGCCTGACGGTCAGACAGTGTTTCTCTGTCCTCATTGTGACAAATGCTTTCGGACTCAGATTGGTTTGATCAGCCACCTACGAACCCACTCCAGGATTAACAGATGACAATGTGGTCCTCTTCTGAAACGATCGAGAAACAACAGAACAGGATCAGTAATTTACACGAACTGTATCAATAGTATGTCCTGCTAAATGGATCTGAGACATGGCAATTAACTAAGGGTATCACATTCAGAGTACAGACCTTCGTTAGCAAGGGATAGATGGCCAGAGTCATTGCAAAAAAATTATATGTATGAAAGAACACAGCAACAATCAAGACTGCGGGAAAATGGGGAGAGAAAGTGGAGATGGGAAAGGACATACCCTCAGGAATGTTGGAACGGCGTGGCCTAGTGATTAAATGGCACGGCTCATAACTCGAAGGTGCTGGGTTCGATGCCCATCATAGCACCGGCCGTTACCCCGGGGAAGCAAACCCTTGGAAAAAATGCAGGAGGAAGCAGACCCTTGCATAAAATGCATGCTGAAGTCGGATACACTGGGCCAAAAGGTTTATTAGGGCCAGATACATGGCTAAATGGGAAACATAACACACGGGCTACACAAAAAACGATCCCTATTACCAGTTGAACAGAAGAGAGTAGGTCGTGGTCTTCAGACTCCGCACAGGCCACAACAGACTGAGGTACCACCTATTCAATAAACTGAAGATAGGTGGCACTGACGAATTCACCTGTGGTACAGGGAAAATGACCGCTGAACATCTGCTGCAAAATTGCCCTACATACGAGGACCAGAGAAAGCACATGTGGCCATCACCAGTGGCAACACTAGACAAGCTCTATGGCAGTGTCGACAGCCTCAGATGACAGCTGCTTTCTTCGAACAAATTCAAGTTGACGTCTGACAGCGTACGAAGAAGAAGAAGAAGAAGAAAAAGAAGGATACACTGGGCCGACAGGCGCAAAATAAAAACCACAGTGCAACGCACGCCGCCTTGGGGATTAGTGAAAATAAGGCGAACACAAAAACAAACAAGAAACCAAAAAAATTCCCGCAGGAAGAAACCGGACAACATAACTATACATGCACTAGCTTGGGAACTCAATTCAATCTAACCATTCTAAGCACTTGATTGGAACCCACGGGTAAAGAGACGCGTGGGAAAGCTAAGCAACACATCGACAAAACATCTTGGTAAGATAGGTGAAAGTTCTGAGCTCAGACACCCACAAAACACCTTGCTACGGTAGGTGAAGGTTCTGAGCTCAGCCACCCACAAAACATCTTGCTATGGTAGGTGAAAGTTCTGAGCTCAGCCACCCACAAAACATCTTGCTATGGTAGGTGAAAGTTCTGAGCTCAGCCACCCACAAAACATCTTGCTATGGTAGGTGAAAGTTCTGAGCTCAGCCACCCACAAAACATCTTGCTATGGTAGGTGAAAGTTCTGAGCTCAGCCACCCACAAAATATCATTTACAAGGCAGGTAAAGGTACTGAAACCTTATTTTTATGTTTGTTTTTTATTCTCAAAACTGTGCATTTAAAAATGTAGATGCTTCCTTGGCGTCAGAGCGTCCTTGACGCTTGGAAATACGGAAAATTCATTTATATATATCCAAACATTGTCAATTTATTTAGGTCGACTGGCCGAGTGGTTTGAGTGCCGATCTTCTGGCCACGAGAATATACATTCAAAACCACGGTAAGGCATAGTTTTTTTTTTTTCTCTCGGAGATAACATAAAAACATAGTCTGTACAATGTGTGGTAGCTGCATGGGCTGGTGGCTTTTATTCCAAGACCTTTTCGGTGAACCTTGGCTTTGGAAATGAACACCATAATTATATTTTTATTTTGTTTTCGGTCATGCAATATTATTGATATGACATTTGTTTATATTTGTGTTTATAAATTAGTTATGTATATATATATATATATCAGTCACTGCTATCTATAGTCAGGGTCTCAAAGCTTGTCACTGGTCTGTATCATGCTGATTGATGTCACAAGCTTAGATAAATGATATATCCTAGATAAATTTGTATTTATTATAGAGCAGTTTTGATGGGTGCTACAAGAAGATGATACTGATATATATATATATATATATATATATATACTATATTAAAAACACGAAAATCTACATGGTATGGACATATTTCACGATCCATTGGGCTGACCAAGACCATCCTGCAAGGCACTGTGTCTGGGAAACGTGGGAGACCCAAAAAATACAATATATAAGAGAGGACGGGAAGGTCTATAGCTGAAACTAATACCCTGGCGAAAAATTGAGACGTATGACGTGAACTGGTTCGAAAAACTGCAATAACGGTGCCTCAACGACCTTCTAGGTTACGGGACTCATGATGATGATATTAATATATTTTTTGTTGATGTTTTTTTTTGTGTGTGTGTAATGAGTTTGCTTCTCTGTATTCTATTGGCGGAGGCAAGCCTTTTTCCACCCCGGGCAGCAGCCTTTTAGGTGATATTAGGACGTATTGACCAGTGATTGGATGCATGTGTGCGTCTGTATGTACCTATGCTAGGTTTGGGCGCTCTCAGAGGTCAACCGAACCAAAGTGCAATGGAAGGACCTCACCGTGAGGGTTCGCGTGAAAGTTGTGTAAGAGAGTGATTGTTGGACAGAATCAAATGAAACAGTGTATGAAGTAAGAAGAGACGAGAAGCCTTTTGCAGTTGATCTATCCTGTGTTTATATATTAGTATATAAATTGTTTTTTTTAAGTTTATATAATAATTTAAATATTAGTTTATATATTAGTTTATTTATTTGTATATATAATAGTGTATATATTAGTTTACATATTTCTTTATATATGTGTTTACATATGCATTTTGTATTTATAAATATAACCCTTACTGTTTTTATAAGTACCACCGTGTTTGATGGTGTCTCATCCCGTTTGGTGGTCTCTCCACGTTTGGTGGTCTCTAATCACGTGTGGTAGTCTCACACCACGTATGGTGGTCTCACACCACGATTTGTGGTCTCTAATCACGTTTGGCGGTCTCTTATCACGTTTGGTGGTCTCTAATCACGTGTGGTGGTCTCACACCACGTTTGGTGGTATCACACCACGTTTGGTGGTCTCACACCACGTGTGGTAGTCTCACACCACGTATGGTGGTCTCACACCACGATTTGTGGTCTCTAATCACGTTTGGCGGTCTCTTATCACGTTTGGTGGTCTCTTATCACGTTGGGTGGTCTCTGTTCACGTCTGGTGGGCTCACAACACCTCTGGTAAGCTCTCACCACGTTTGGTGGTCTCTCACCACGACTGGTGGGCTCTCACCACGTTTGATGGGCTCTCACCCCGTTTGGTGGTCTCTCACAACGTCTGGTGGGCTCTCATCACGTCTGGTGGTCTCTCATAATTTCTGGTAGGCTCATCAATAAAGCAGTGGATAACATGAAACTGCCATTGCAAACCAAAGTTTAAATATATCAAACCTACGTGCTCCGCACATTATTGTAGGGCTCAGAAACATGGACAACTTACAGAAAGCAAGCGAGGAAACGTAATGTTTTCCATCAACGCTGACTTTGGTATATTATGAATAGGAGGTGGCATGATAATAAGACAAACGTCATTGTACTGAAATGTGCAAAACCATTGTAGGAGTTCTAATCAACAGAAGATTTGTAAAATTTCTGGGACATGTCAACAGAATAGATAGCAATTGTATCCTTCAACTAGTGATTTCTGGTAAAAGTTCTTAATGCAGGCCTATGCTGAATAAACCTTCATAAAAAATCTACATCCTGTGCTGTCTCCGGTGATCTCGACTACGTCACATCGCTGGGCCAAGGTAGCTCAGAACGAGACAGTGATGTTGACAGCTCAAAGCTCTCCTTTAAACTTATCTAAGCACACGTCACAGTTTCAGGCATATACCTCGACACTGTCGCCATCTTAGCATGCGATGGACAACTATTACTCTATCTATCTATCTATCTATCTATCTATCTATCTATCTATCTATCTATCTATCTATCTATCTATCTATCTATCTATCTATCTATCTATCTATCTATCTATCTATCTATTTGTCTGTCTGTCTATCTATCTATCTATCTATCTATCTATCTATCTATCTATCTATATATCTATCTATCTATCTATCTTCAGTCCACTAATGTCGTTAGACGTCGTTAGGAGGTGTGACCACCTTTGATTCATATTTTTTTGGCAGGTGAAAATCCAATGGTGACTTGTCGGGTCAATAACCAGCATCTGTTAGCCCCTGGAATATACGATCACCTATTTTTGTTAGACTGGTGGAGGTGGCAGCGGTAAATTAGAGCACGGTAGATCCGCATCCTGTCAGGCGCCACCTAAACCACTCCGCTAGCCAGGTAACCAAGATCTGAAGTTATAGCCACACAGTCCCCTTTTCTCCGACATATTTTCTGTGTGGCGAATATACTGTAGATTTACAACTTGAATTTTGCCAGAGCAGAGGCCGGTAGACCTACTCTTTTCGATTTCCAACTGCTAAAGAATTTTTAACGTGCGCATCCCTGAACACGGGTGTCTGATCTCACTACTCAGAGATCAGGAGAAATACTTACCGGGTGATCCACGTAAAAAAATCCTGGTCTCCACCGTGATTTGAACCCGCGACTTCCAGCACCCAAGGCGAACACCTTATCTCACGACCACTGGGTCTCAACCTACTCAAACCTGCTAAACAACAAAAGGCCGTCCGCTAGACGAAAGATGCGGTTACATTAAAACTGGTTTTTAATTCCCTACAAGACTATCCCTATTTCATATTTTTCTATAAATATGAAGGAGGCAGCGTGGCATAAGGGTGAAACGTCTGGTTCACAATCTCAACACACCTGGGACTAATCCTGCCGTGTCCAGTTTGGCAAACATGAATTTTTTTATTTTTTTTTCGGTGAATCGCTTTTCCACGTACGAAAAGTAATGGCAGCCTACCGAACCATAGTGAACCATAGCTAGTGAACCATAGCTGATCAAGATGCTATTCCGTCTCCACGTGGTGGCCCTGTGTGGAGACCAGCTGCACTAGTCAGTAGTGTAGTCTGGCCAAGGGATTGAGTTCGCAGTGGGAAGAAGAAGAAATTTATATAGAAGAAAATTCCATTGTATTGAAGAGGAAAAGACGTCCATTACAGAAAATAAGAAAAGATAAAAAGACATAATTGAGGAGAAGAAAAGATAGAAAACACACAATAGAGGAAAAGAAAAGATAGAAAACACATAATGGAGAAGAAAATATAGAAAACACATAATGGAGAAGAAAATATAGAAAACACATAATAGAGGAGAAGAAAAGATAGAAAACAAATAATAGAAGTGAAAAGAATATACAAAACGCATAGAAGAGAAGAAGAGAAGATATAAAACACATAGCAGAGGAGAACAAAAGATACAAAACACATAGAAGAGGACAAGAGAAGAAAAAAAAAACCTTAAGAAGAAGAAAAGTCAGAAACAAATAATAGAGAAGATAAAAAGTAAGACTAAAAAAAAGATAATACAATAAAAGAAAAAGAAGAAGTGTGTAAGAAGAACACTAGATAGACGAAGAGAAGAAAGAATAAAAGGATTAAAGAAGAAGAAATTGAAGAAGAATACGATATAAAGGATTGAGGTGGTAAAGAAGAGAGAAGAAAGATGACCGTGGCAGCAGAATGGAAAGAGTAGATATTTTTTTGCTGAAATTGATCGTCAGCGTTACTAGGCATGATAAATGCCGATGATGATGATGATGATGATGATGGCGATATGTTAGTCTAAACTGTATCTTAGTTATCAATACACTATTACACTACACACTATCAATCTCGATGCCAGTTCCTGGCAAGAAACGCTTGATTTATTCTCAATTAAAGCTCATTTCGGAATTCTGAAGTTCGGAAATGGAAATCTGGCGCGTCTTGTTTTCGGTGCGTTATTATGTGCGCTACCGTTTGAAGTCTGGAGACAATACGGACCACGAGTGCTTTGATATCCGTCCCTGTTACCTCCTTCTTTCGTTCTCTCTCATTACTTCTCTTTCTCATTACTTCCTCCCCTTATTATATGCATATGCCACGTGTTTGTTATTTCATAAGCGATATCCGGGATTCTCCTTTTTCCTGCGTTCGTCCTCAAAAGGACGCGAAGTTGTGCCGTAGATTGATTACAAGGACGATCCGATATCTGCGCCTTTTGGACCGACACATCCGATTTCAGCTCGCTGTTTTAAGTACCAGGTTTGCCTTCTACTGTGATCAGTATTCTATTAGCCAGACTACACTAGTGTAGCCTGTTTCCAGGGACGACGCTTGGAGGCGGAATAGGCTCTGGTTCTTTGTCGCTGGCTGCTGTCAGCTCACATCTCATTCTCTGTGCTGCATCCTCGACCCCTATGTCACAGAGGAATAAATATAACCACTGTCACATTAACATGTCATTAAATGATACTAAATGGGTTATGGTTACGGCTAGCAACTTCATCATGTAAAAATTAATTATAAACAGCCACTGCAAAAAAGTTTAATCCATTGGATACAAACTTCCAGAAGATGATACAGCTGCAGTTAAAAACGTTTGCTTTTTGTAAACGGATACATATGCTTGGAAACGAGTTAGTTCACTGTTTTCAGTCCGTGTTGTTCTCGTTTGCACAGACCTTGTTTTGTTTGTTTTCAAAAGTTCGCCTTAGTACTCCATTCTTTACGAACTGTAGCTTGTACGATTGTAATCTGGCAATCTTTGCAATTGTAATCCGATAAAATTGTATAATATTTCCCTACGAATTGTAATCTGATAATTGTAATCTTTACGAATTGTAACCTGGTAGCTGTTTATAGTTATTTTTAAAATAACTAACTTTCGCTACCACAGGTCTCTGATTAGTGGAGTGATAGAGTGCCTTACCTTTCGACTGCAGCGACCCTTTCATTTTGATGTTATCATATCATATTCGCCATCTTGAGGGCGTGGCAGTCATCGTGGGATTAGCACTGGTAATAGCTGAATCGTCCGAATACTAGCAGGAAAGGAAGAATATAAACACTGCAACCTGAAAAGCATGTCATAAGAGGTGGTGGGACTAAGGAGGATTGAGCATGGGGCTGGCTACCTCAGCCGCTAGATCTGTATGCCACATAAATAGGGGCAGACAGGTCAACATGTGTTGACTTATCTTGTATTTCCTTTATACCCCTGCTCCGAAGGGAACTGAACAGCATTTGATTGAAGGTCTGAATTATTTAGTAGTATAGTGTACCTTTTAAAGAGTGAGAGAGAGAGAGAGAAAGAGAGAGAGAGAAAGATAAAGAGAGAGATGAACAGCTAGGCGATATCGATTGTAGCCACGCGCTAGAGTCCCGCGTGAGTAACATCTGCTCTGCTCTCCACCAACCAGATAGGTGAGAACAATGACAGTAACTCGCTCAAAAACCCGCCAAAGTTTCGCAAGGCCCCACACGTTCTATTTATAGTTAGTGTTATTAAGAGCGCCAACCAACAAAACACAAATTAACAATATGAACGTGTTTGGAATAGAAATAAGGGTTATATTATGGCTAACAGAATCAACATGATCTGTGGCTGATAATGGCGTAAGGTTTTCGTATGAATACAGAAATTATGATTTAATATTAATATATGTAGTTTTTATAAAATTTTTAAAAGGTGCTGTAAAAGGACAGATTTTAAGGCACCTGTTTCAATATAAGACTTTGACACGCTCCAACCCACCCAGCTGTAAATTGTGTATGATATACTGTTAGGGAAGGCAAATGGAATTTATTGTAGATAAATGTACAGTCTTACACATGGGTATATCCAATAAAAACGTAATTACAGAATGGGACAGAACAATATTAGAATGATAAAATAGGAAAGGGAGCTAGGGGTTATAATAGATCACACAGGTAAAGTGAGTGAGCAAGTCGAGGTAGCAGTGACACAGGAAAATGCAATGTTAGATATGATAAAAAGAAATATTAAACATAGGAGCAAGGAAGTGAAAGTCAAACTGTATAAATCATTAGTTAGACCTAGATTGGAGTACGGTATACAGGCGTGGAGTCATTATCGTAGAGGAGATATAAACATGCTGGAAAGGATACAAAATAAGAGCCCCAAAGCTGATGGTGGGATTCCAGAAATACAGTTATGAGGAAAGACTCAGAAAAACCGGCCTTCAGTGTTTAGAAAAGAGAATAATTCGAAGTGACTTATAAGTGGTTTATAAGATAATCAAAGGAACGAATAAATTAGACTATAACACTTTTTTTTTCTTCAAATTCAACCGCCTACAAGAACAAGAATGCCAAGATACAAATTAACTAAAGAAAGGTCCAGATTAGATATTAGGAAATATTTTTTAAGTCAGAAAGTAGTGAATGTTTGGAATGCATTGCCACAGGAAGAAGTGGAGGCAGGGACAATAAAAGCTTTTCAAAATAGATTGGATGCGTTTAGCTTTTAGAGCAAGTAAATGTAAATGAAACTGGTTGTATACAGACTCTGCAGAGTCTTCTAAACCAGTTTAAAGACGTTAAGTTAAGTTAAGTTAAGTTAAGTTAAGTTAAGTTAAGATAAGTTAAGTTAAGTTAAGATAAGATAAGATAAGTTAAGTTAAGTTAAGTTAAGTTAAGATAAGTTAAGTTAAGTTAAGACATTAAGTTAAGTTAAGTTAAGATAAGTTAAGTTAAGTTAAGTGAAGTTAAGTTAAGACATTAAGTTAAGTTAAGTTAAGTTAAGATAAGTTAAGTTAAGACATTAAGTTAAGTTAAGATAAGTTAAGTTAAGTTAAGATAAGTTAAGTTAAGTTAAGTTAAGTTAAGTTAAGTTAAGTTAAGTTAAGTTAAGATAAGATAAGTTAAGTTAAGTTAAGTTAAGTTAAGACATTAAGTTAAGTTCGGTTAAGTTAAGATAAGTTAAGTTAAGACATTAAGTTAAGTTAAGATAAGTTAAGTTACGTTAAGTTAAGATAAGTTAAGTTAAGTTAAGTTAAGTTAAGATAAGTTAAGTTAAGTTAAGACATTAAGTTAAGTTAAGATAAGTTAAGTTAAGTTAAGTTAAGTTAAGACATTAAGTTAAGTTAAGTTAAGTTAAGATAAGTTAAGTTAAGACATTAAGTTAAGTTAAGTTAAGATAAGTTAAGTTAAGTCAAGACATTAAGTTAAGTTAAGATAAGTTAAGTTAAGTTAAGTTAAGTTAAGTTAAGTTAAGTTAAGACATTAAGTTAAGTTAAGTTAAGTTAAGACATTAAGTTAAGTTCAGTTAAGTTAAGATAAGTTAAGTTAAGACATTAAGTTAAGTTAAGATAAGTTAAGTTAAGTTAAGTTAAGATAAGTTAAGTTAAGTTAAGTTAAGTTAATTTAAGATAAGTTAAGTTAAGTTCAGTTAAGTTAAGATAAGTTAAGTTAAGACATTAAGTTAAGTTAAGATAAGTTAAGTTAAGTTAAGTTAAGATAAGTTAAGTTAAGTTAAGTTAAGTTAAGTTAAGTTAAGTTAAGTTAAGTTAAGTTAAGTTAAGATAAGTTAAGTTAAGACATTAAGTTAAGTTAAGACATTAAGTTAAGTTAAGTTAAGATAAGTTAAGTTAAGACATTAAGTTAAGTTAAGATAAGTTAAGTTAAGTTAAGATAAGTTAAGTTAAGACATTAAGTTAAGTTAAGTTAAGTTAAGTTAAGATAAGTTAAGTTAAGACATTAAGTTAAGTTCAGTTAAGTTAAGATAAGTTAAGTTAAGACATTAAGTTAAGTTATTAAGGAAACTAACTGTTAGCCACATCTGAAAACGTGAGAAGTGCAATAATGAAGTCTCTAACACCTCGTTCCTGTATCGTTGTGTTCTATGGGACTAGCCTAAAAAACTGGATTTAAAATGCAGCTGTAAAATAGATACTTAAACTATACTAAAAACAATATAGCACAAACTATACTTAAAAACAATATAGTAAAATTATACTTAAAAATAATATAGTAAAACCATACAAAAAACATTATAGTAAAGCTATACTAAAAACAATATAATAAAACCACAAAAATAGAATATAGTAAAACATTACCAAAAAAACAATATAGTAAAACTATACAAAAAACAGTATAGTAAAACTATACAAAAAGTCGTATTTAATCTGTACTAAAAGCTAAATATTAATGCATTGCGTACTAAAACTATATTAAAAGAACTATTGTTAGAACTATAATTACATATATATTAAACAGAAATTAAAGTATACTAAAAGACATGTTGTTTAAAACTATAATAAGTGACAAATATTACTATACTTATTTTTTTTTAAATACAAAAAGGGACATACACTTAACGAAAATTAAAACTATATATGTATTGTTAGAACTATAATAAGAGACATAAATATAAATTAAAACTATTTGTATGGTTAGAACTATAATAAGAGACATATCAAATATAAATTAAAACGTTATGTATTGTTAGAACTATAATAAGAGACATATATAAAATATAAATTAAAACTATACGTATTATTAGAACTATAATAAGGGACATAGAAAACTTAATTAAAACTGTACTTTAAGATATATATTTAAAATATACTAAAAGATATATTGTTAACGCTATAAAGAAACATATATTTAACAAACAATAAAACTATACTAAATTATATACTGTTACAACTATAGAAAGAGATATTATCATCATCACCTGGTTGAACAGCCATGAGACTGATTGTAAGGTTGTCTAAGAATGGGTTGTAGGGGTGTCTGAGATTGGTTTTAGGGTTGTCTGAGACTTGGTTCTAGGGTTGTCTGAGACTGGTTGTAAAGGTTGTCTGAGACTGGGTTTCAGGGTTGTCTGAGACTGGTTGTAGGGTTGTCTGAGACTGGTTGTAGGGTTGTCTGAGACTGGTTGTAAAGTTGTCTAAGACTAAGTGTAGGGTTGTCTGACACTGGTTGTAAGGTTTCTGAGACTGGGTTGTAGTGTTGCCTGAGACTGGTTGTAGGGTTGTCTGAGACTGGTTGTAGGGTTGTCTGAGACTGGGTGTAGAGTTGTCTGACACTGGTTGTAAGGTTTCTGAGACTGGGTTGTAGGGTTGCCTGAGACTGGTTGTAGGGTTGTCTGAGACAGGTTTTAAGGTTGTCTTAGACTGGTTTTAGGGTTGCCTGAGACTGGTTGTAGGGTTGTCGGAGACAGGTTTTAAGGTTGTCTGAGACTGGTTGTAGGGTTGCCCGAGACTGGTTGTAGGGTTGTCTGAGACTG